>CM072512.1:16841596-17176596 GCA_036898135.1 Oncomelania hupensis | reverse complement strand
AAAAACGCATTTGTTATGACTTTCATAAAACGTCACGTGCGTTGTTTTGACTTTTTTTTTTCAAATTTGTCCGATTTTTGAAGCTAACCCTAACCTTTACTCTACCCCCAAATCCTAACCCTAACCCTAGCTCACAACCTAACACTAAGGCTAATACAACCCTAAGCCTAACTGAACACTGTTTTCACATCAAAATGACACGGGACCTCAAAACAACGTAGGTAGATTATAAAGAGTATAAAAATAACGGCGTTTCTAAACAAACATACACACACTCACACATGTTTGGTTTTTTACCGATAGAATGTATTCAGATTAATTACAGATCTCAAGCTGTTTCTAACATCTTCTTTTGCTGTATAGGTTCAGAGCCGTTCCGCATAGTACGAACAGCAAAAATTCGTGGGAACTGAGTTTATTCATTAACGGAATATCCATAGTAACATGAATGAGAAATTGAAGATTTAATGTTATTCTCTTAGAAAGTCCTTAAATAGCTTATTGTTGCTATGTCAATGTGCTCTAAAAACCTTATTACTCTATTTAAGTCATCGTCAAATACTAAAAAAATGTATCCTCAATAACGTAAAGAAAGAAATAAAAAATGTTGATTTAATATTATTAAGAATATTTGATTGAGAAAACTCTTGTATATGACTTAATCAAATGGCATTTCAAACGCAGTAGGCCACTGAACTACGATTAAAAATATGTTAATTTACTTATATCTTTATTAAGACTACATCCTTCTCCTCCTCCTCCTCCTCATCATCATCATCATCATCATCATCATTATCATTATCACCATCCTTCTCAAAGATGACTTTTGAGTGCGACGAAAATCTTTAAGTGGCTTGTGAAGTAAAACGCAATACTTATATTAAATACGCAGATACTTTTTTGTTTAGCATATAACGAACAAACATCGCGTTTGCGCTCTAAAGAAATGTTTCAGTAGCTTGAAATGTAATGGATTTGTAAAACGCAGTACCTGTACTGGTTGTTGCATACAATTGTGTTAATTTATGTCATAGACAAACCTCACTTCCTAGGGAACTGGCTTTCATTGCGAGTCACGGTAAGTATGTGAAGACTTGTTTATTACTAATTGCATTGAAGGAACAATAGACTAAGTGTCCCCAAATCCCAGGAAGAAAATTCCATGAGTGGCTTATAATGTATTGGACAGCTTGTCAAATGCAATACCGGTTCAAATAAATAGGTTTAACATTCCGGTATTTATTTCACCAACCATGCAATATTATTTATTTGATTGTTTTTTTCATGTCACCAAATTTGCCAGCGCATAATATGATTAAGTTTTACGCAATGTTTTAAGATCTCTGACTGTAAAGATATATGTAGGTTGCTGTTCGTACATTAAGAATGCCTAAAATATATCCATAGTTGTTTTTTCCATAGTAACAGTATTGGTCGCTTCTAGTTCTATAGTATATTAATTTGAGACGGGGTGGGGGGGGGGGGGGGCTAGGAGATACTCCGATGGTCGTAGAAAAGCAATGCCTTTAATCGAGGATATTACTTTTTTTTTTAACCATCAACATCGAAGCCACCAAACAATCGCCATTTGTTAATTAAGCAGTAAAGTTATACCTGTCTTCTGTCTGAAGTTCATACAATATTGTTAAAATGCTATCATGAGGTAGCTTATAACTCTACATTGACTCCCGCACTCGGTTCACTTCTTTGTGAATTCACCCAAAGGCTCTTGCTCTGTCTCCATTGTCTCTGTCTATCTGTCTGTCTGTCTCTCTCTTTCTCTCTTTCTCAGATCATCACCACCTGAATCCATTTTTTTAAAGACCTTTGTTTACCGACACTCCCAAAAGCATGGAACTAGTGGAATGGTTTGTAAGACCTTTTTATTTCTCTCAGTGTGCGAACATGTTTGTGCGCGTATAAAAGTTGCCTTAGTTCAACGATACCTTAAGGGGCACTTATAGAAAACGTGAACGTAAAATATAGACGGTAAGGCATCTTTAAAGCGACGAGGGGCTCATAGCCTACTTGCGTCTGTGTATTCGCGTGGAAACTATAGCCCAAAAAAACAGGTAAGCAACAGAACGCAGCGAAGTGAAAAAGATTGATTCGGCCGGATGGGGGATTGATTGATGTATGCTGTCTGTTAAACCATTCCCCGTAGCTGTTGATGTAGTTTATGAGTTTCCCGACTCCTGTGCGATTTATTTTACCTAATCATGGAGTGGGAATGCACATTTTAATGGAGGTGAAGCCGGGAACTCGTGTTATGTATTGAGATTATAACATTTAAATACTGCATCACATCAAAATGCGTAGATTCAGATTCAGCTACTTTATTGCCAAGTGTGATATAATGAACAAGGAATACATTTCACCGTGAGACATATATAGGCATCATTTGGTACATGTATACATCACGGTCCTAAAGGAAACATTAAGCTTTCGAATAAAAGCAATAAAAGTGTGTCACTGACAACACTTGTTTATAGTGATATGATTTACGTCTTTTTTCCCTTTTGGAGATGAAATGCACACAGGATTCACAGAAACACACTCGCACGAACAAAACAATACACCTAGTACCTACCTCTTACATACACACACTCACACACACACACAAGCACTTTCCCCAACATACTTACACACACAGAGGCACACATTACGCACAGTTCCTGGATGATGCCACAAAGCAGAACGTGATTTAGTACTCTTAAAACACACACACATAAGCGCGCACGCACACACGCGCAAACACATACACACACGAGCATAAATGGGGTTGAGTGATGCTAACAAGACGGAGGCGGGCCGATAGGTAATCTGCAAGGAAAACAAAACACGCCACGCTCGGAAGGACGCTCTATGTTTCTTGGCAGCGGACCGCCCAAATTGGGCTGGGATGGCACGGCTCGCTTTTTACGAGCCACTTGGGCCGGCAGGGGTAATGAATGGTGGGAAGAGATAGGTTAATGAACACGTGGCGCACGTCCCCTTTGTCACTCGGATGCCAGTTTTTGGTCCTCACACAGCTTATCCTCCTCCGCGCTCACCTTATTAAAGCGTTAGCAACGATGGGGACGTTGGTTGGTTGAAGGCACTGAGAGATTAGGTCATGTGGGCGATTTCTTCCTGGGTCTAAGGAGAGCTCAAACTAAACTTGTTGCAGTAAATAATATAGGCTAGATGTGTTTTCAGCCAGTGATGCATGCAACCCTCATTGAAGACATTGACAACCAATGCACCTTCCCCGTCTAATCGTCGAGACGTGCATTGCGTGCGAAGTGCGAGGTGTTCGCGAAGTATAGAAACATTCGTATCGATTGTGTTTGCATCGGGTAAAATAAATTTGACCAGGTTGTCAGCTGGCATCAGAACACAATGCTTACATGTATTCAACGTGATGTTTTCTTCTCATTTTGTACTGTATTTATCTTATCTTAAATTGTAACTGTGAGGCCTACATGTTATTTCCGTTATCGTGTGTGTCGGTTTTCGTTCATAGTTTCCTTTTTCTGGGTTGTTAGAAAAGTTTGTTTCCAGTTCTGGCTTCGTAGTTAAGAGAACAGATAGCATCTTACCAACTTCGCACCGTTAGTCGCTTTCGATATTGTCACAACATTTTCATAACGCATCAACTAATTAAAACAATGAACGCACCTCTGGCTATATCTGAGGAACAGTCATGAGCCAGTGGCTGAATTAAGGCTCATTATTTTATGTATTTGCATATAATTGGGTTTCGTAATCGTTTGACTATGTTGGTAAACAGGTAGCCTACATCCGGATGCGTGCGCACATGCACAACTGGACGGTAAGAGTGAACGTATAATTCGGTGAATGCATTTTGGTGCGTGTGCGGGTGCGTACACATAAGACTTGAAATGGGTGACTGACCTTGCTTTTTATGCAGGAAATGGGTTTGTGTATTAGTCACCCACTTTTTTCCAGCCACTCACTTTTTTCTAAGTGCGCGGGAGTGCTCTTTTAGTGCATGGAGTGCAGTTGTAGTGCATGAGAGTGTTTTAAGTACAAGGGAGTGCTCTATCCGGGATAGAGAAAATCCGGTCAATTTTCGGGAAAATTTTGAAGTAAGTTCGACCTATTTCGTCGCCTCTAGGAGACGAACTAGGTCAACTTTTGAGACGGAAAGAGCCAATTTTGCATTAGAGTATTTAAACTCTTACATTTTTAGAAGAAATTTGCGTTCTTTCCGTCAAAAAAACACTTTCCGATTCCTACTTTCTTAGTACAACCCAGTTTTGGTGTTCTGTGTCCTTGTGTGTGTATGTGTTCGTGTATGTATGAATGTATGTGTGTGTCTGTCTCAGTGTCCAAGGAAATGATTGGTAATTTTAGTTAGAATTAAGTTGTCTTTTTTAATTAATATATGTTGAGCCCCCTCCCCCTTCTCTCCCCCCCTCTCTCTCTCTCTCCTTCATCACTAAATGCATTCAGGAAATTAATGGAAAATTCATGAATTCAGAAAGTGCTGCGAAATCTTACTTTGCCATTATCTAAATCAGGTTCACACGTGGCTACTATTATTTTTAACTTGACGAGGAGTTCAGAAAGATTGAATTTATTGATGCATTTTACGAAAGTGTTGTTTTGGTGTTTCGACAGTTACTTTGTTGTTGTTGTTGTTGTTGTTGTTCAAGATTCAAGATAAATTTGTTGTCCCCATACATTACAAGGATATTTGGTGTGTGATGTGACAATTCCGTATACAAGGACAATAATACAAACAAAACTAATATAACGTAACAAATTTGCATGTATCACATTATCACTTGTCTGCTGTGAGGGTCCATGTTTTGCAAGAGTATAGGAAGATGGAGATGAGAAGGGAGCGCAGCGACCTTACATTGGGGTGTAGCTTTCCAAATGGGCTTCAATTTTGTCAGGGTAGCAGTTGTTTGTGCTATCCTGGTGAGGACTTCCTGTCTGTTACAGTTGCTACAAAATATTAGAAACTGTGCACCGTGTTGAGGGATTAGTTTTGCCTTGATGTCCTTGTTGATGCCGTTGGTGTTGTTAGTTCTTATTTTGGTCTTATCTGCGCTTATTTCCATTCCCAAGGCTCTGGAGGTGGTGTCAAGCCTCCGTACCAGCTGTTCAAGTTCTTGTTCCTCTCCAGCCAATCCATCAATGTCGTCCGCAAAACGGAGGTTGGAGATTGCTGTACCCCCTTTGCTGACTGTGCCTTCGTGATCTGACATGACGTGCTCCAGAAAGATGTTGAAGAGTGTTGGAGGGAGTAGGCATCCTTGACGCACCAGTTCCCGATGGTTGTGTTGTGGAAGACTGTACTGGTAGCGTTGTCATACAGGCTTTTAATGACTTCAATAACGTTGGGGCTGATGTTATACACCCTCGTGTTAAAACACAAACAAAAAAAAACATGCAAGTAACGAAAAGACTTTTGTTTGTGGTACCTTTTCTGATGGTGGGAATGTACCTATTAGTGTTAACTAATCTTCCATTAAGTGTAATGTTCTTTATTGAATGTTTTGCTGCCTGTACAGTACACCTCGTTCTGTTGTTTTGGGTGTCACTGTATGGTTTTAAATAGTTTTTTTTACTTAAATGTTACTGTTTTTATATAAAAACTATTTTTATGTATGGATTTTGAATATTGCTTTTACTGCTGACATATATCATTTATATTATTTTGTTTCACTTTGTAGTACCTTTTACATTGAACTTTAAAAAAATCATTGGTTCATTATGTAGTCTTAATTTTCATGTCTTCGATTGTGTGCGTGCGTGTCTGTGTGTGCGTGAGTGTGTGCTTCTCTTTATAATTTGCGGTTTTAAATGCGTAGATGTGATCAGTGATGTTTATCTTTTTGTTTCTTTCTTAGGATGTATAACGTGATTTTTTTTCCTCATAATGTTGTATCATATTGTTACATATTATCCATGCCAGAGTATGCGTGTATGCGTGCGAGTGCTTAGAGCAAGCTTTTAGTTTGGTTTTGCCCTTTGGAAAATAAATTAGTAGTAATAGTAGTAGGACTTAGTAGTAGTAGTAGTAGTAGTAGTAGTAGTAGTAGTAGTAGTAGTAGTAGTAGAAGTAGTAGTAGTAGTAGTATATCATACAAGTATGAAATGACCGTTGTTTTGGTCTGTGGTGTGTTTTGCAGATAGTAAAAATGCTGATCCTGGTGGTGTTTATGTTTGGGTTCTGCTGGGCTCCGCTCCACTGTTTCTTCCTCGCCATCGACTTCAACCCAGAGCTCATCGACTACCAGGGCTCCGTAGAAAAAAAGCGTCTTTTCACGGTCATCTACTACTGCTGCCATTGGTTAGCCATGTCCAACAGCTTCGTTAACCCCATCATCTACAGCTTCACCAACGATAGTTTTAGAGTAAGTAGTTTGTTTGTTTGTTTTTGATTGATTAAGAGACAGACGGACAGACAGGCAGACATACGGACAGGCAGGGACAAAGAAGGAGGTGTATAGAAGCAATAACCCTTAAACATTCATACAGAAACTCTAATAGCTCTTGTGAACTGCACGAATAAGGAGAAAATCTCGCCATGGGCTATGTCAACTTGAGAAGTGAAAGCTATACTTACCTAATTATTAAAGTGTCCCGTAACCTTTCGCTCGCTGAGAGAGAGGCGTTTAAGATCTCCCTTTTCTCTAAGCGAGCTTAATGAGGGCGGTGTCTGTCTCCCCTCCCTCGCTGCTTTACATATACCTTCCCCGGTTCTAAACAGATCCAGGTACCCATTCACAGCTGGGTGAACGAGGGTGTCTTGTTTCAATCTTTTTTGTGTTGCCTTCCAAGCATGGTCAACCCATCCAAGTATTAACCCTTCCCGACTGATTTAACATAACGACCACTACACTACTGCATTTAACCATTAACCTAATGATTAAAGCCAGAATGGCCTTGTGGTATCGGCGATTGGTAGTCTAAAGTGACCGTTTCTAATTACCAGGCGAATGCTTGGCGTGACAGTGCGGTAGTACCATGTACAGAAGACATTCAAGGCCTATCTGAACGATAATTACGGGTATCGGAATTATTCTGTTGATCTTTCAGGTCTGCATAATTAACAATGGCTCCACGTCATCTCTTCACAAAATATGGTGTCAGCTAGGAGAACGACCGCTTTCTGAGTTTATTCGGCCCCAAGGTCACACATTCCGGCTTCACAGACATAGATTCTTTTTTGAAATTCACAGTGAGTGTTGCGTCACCGAAAAAAATTAAATTAACCATTAAGCGCAACAACAACTACAACAACAACAACAAACTCTGTCAAAATTTATACATATCGATAAAGTGATTTGTTTATTGGCCTAGCTTGGCCTATTGGCCTATTGTTTATTGGGGTGGCCTCGTGGCCTCGTGGCGCAGTGGATAAGTCGCCGGTTTCCTATGCCGAAGGTCGCGGGTTCGATTCCCGCAAGGGGCGAACGTATGTGACTTAGGTACGAGACTACTGAGGTCATCGAGGGTTTTCTCCGGGCACTCCGGTTTCCTCCCTCCCTTCAATAATGGTACAGGACGCAGTCAATATAAAAATTTCAAAAATAAAAATTCGATTTTCTTTCCGTCTTCTAATAGCGATCTCCATGCCTTTACACCACCTGTTTGAGTGATGGATGTGTATTTGGTGTGTGTGTGAGGGTGTAAGAGACAGGTGAGCGTGTATGTTGGTATAGATCGCCGCGCTTTGAGCCTGATTGATTTGGGGAAAGGCGCGTATATAGCATCCTGTATTATTATTATTATTATTATTATTATTATTATTATTATTATTATTATTATTATTATTATTATTATTATTATTATTTGCCTATTAATAAAATATTATCACGGTTTACTCTAAAAATAGAAAAATGTGTGTATACTATGCACATTTGTTTGTTTACAAAACAAGAAAGGGACGCCTAGCGATAGGTTTGAGCAACGAGTGTCTATTATATCACCTTTTACTGTGACAACAATGCCATTTCCCATTGTATTTAATCGTTCTTATTTAGCGCTTTTCCAGCTCAAGCGCCGCTCAAGGCGCTGGCTAATAAAAGATTGAACTCTAGCCGCCCGAGCGCGAGGCGCCCACTTGCAGCCTTTGGGAGCACTGTCACAAGAAAATAAGCAAATACCCTTGGTATGCATGTTCACCTTTGCCTCGAGCTTCTTTTATCCTTTGAACTTTGCATTATAGTCTTGTGCGTGCATGGTCGTTCGGGATGTTTGATAAGCATGTAAGTCCACGTCGTGTACCACATATCTCTAGTATATGATGCCACAGACGTACGTGTCGTTAATACAAATGTGTGTGCACATTTTCTACATTAATGGCAAGTCTAAACTTTTGTGATTAATATCCTCCTCATCGGTACATAAGAAGTTGACAGATGCTATTTAGGACTTTTATGTCGTAAAGAACACCCGCTTTCTTTCTGAACTCTGGATATTCGACGATATGTGGGAAAGTGGAGATGAGGTGAAAGAGATGGTGCTGGTGGTGGTGATAGTGGGAGAGGGGATTGGGTAACTTTTTCCCATTACTGTAATTTCGTACAACTATCCGTTTACAAACAAGATGAGTGGGTCCCGAGATCAGACTCTGAACCCTCATCAGCAAGGAACTTGACAAGAAGTGTTTTCGTACGGGCGTTTGCAACCAGTACAATCAAATGAGGGTGGGACATTATTTTTATCATTACAGATATACATAGTGACATACATGTATAGGTAAAAACAGACATTCTGTACTGACCCCATCAGAGAAGTACAAGCTAGTCTCCATAGTTTGGCAAATAAGACGAATGAACATGATAAATTTAATGCTTTCGTTCTGATTATACTGATGTTTTCGTGTTGTTGTTTTTTTCTTCTAAGGAATGCATTAGAAAGAAGAATGTGATTTTAACTGCAGCCATCCGTTTATGTTCTAGATTAATGGATCCGAATGAAAAGAAAAATCGGAATTACATTTTAACACCTCCTCAGATAAAATAAATCACCCCCACCCCCTCTTACAAAATACACAGTTTCTTGTTTTGATCAGGCTTAATTCTTCTAATTCTTATCATCCAGAATTTTCATGGCGTGCAACCAAAGGGACTGGGCCGATCTATCTTCACTGGTGCAAAGGCATAAGGTGTTTATCATCTCATTATATTGCAGAACACTCATCTGTTTACAAAACAAAGATTAACGTAGCGTGAGCTTGGATGTTAACACCTCTGTAAATAGAACCTGCCATATAGATCTCTCAGTAACCCGTGCAAATATTTTAAGGATGTGCAGTGGCGAGAGGGTGGGGACATATTTCTTTCATTACACTTCTGTACACCCGTCCGTTTACTGAACAAGATGAATGGATCCTGACATCGGGATGACTGGTTACGGCGTTGGCAAGCTTATCTTAAGGCGCCCTTTTCTTCTCTTATCTTCGACATAGCACGCGCCTTTAAGTCACTCGATACCGTTGGCTTGATAGAATCGCGAGTAGGTGGGATGGGTAACTGTCATCCGATCCATTCCCAGTCATCTATAATTATAGCCTACTATTACAGTAAGCATATAGACCTACTATATGCTTCTAAGTCGTAGCCTAAACATTGGTAGGCTATGAAGTAGGATAAAATCGATTGAGTTAAGAGTTGTTGACCACATCTGAATCACCTGTTACTATACTGCGGTAGACAGGTACTCACTGCTACTACGCACCGGTCTAAATATTGATAGGGCATGAAGTATGAGCGATTCTAAGAGTTGTTGACCAGAGCACTGCGTCCGTTAACGTTTCATACAGCCTCGAACACCTATCTCGATCCCACCAAGTTCCCAAACCCATCCATTCTATCACCCTCCTATCCCATCACCATCACCATCACCGTCGCTCCCATTCAGTTTCTGGGTTTGATCAGGCTTAGGTTTTTCTCTGGATTTTGTTTAAAGCCTCCCCCAAACACCCCCCCCCCCTTTCAAGTCTGCAGAAAATTTTAAGATGTTCGCGTAATTTACAGTTCACACAAAGTTGTTGATGTTTCAATGACATTTCCCTTCTTATCCGCGAAAGCAGATTGCTGACGCGTACTTAATAACAGAAGCTGTGAACTGTGCTACGCATTCATTCTGGCTTCGTCACTGATTTACGCATCAATTGCTCTGCACTCATGTCGTAGTCAGTAAGTGAGTGAGTTAGTCACAAAGATAGTATTTGTGCATGTTTGTTAATGTGTCAAGTTAGTTATTCAGTTAATCAAAAACGAGAGTTCGGTAATCAGAAATATTGTAATATTGTAGTTATTCAGTTAATCAAAAAGAGTTCGGTAATCAGAAATATTGTAATATTGTTTTCGTTGTTCGTGTTTGTTTGTTTGTTGCTTATTTGCTTCATTCACTTAAACATAGATTTTCTTGAACCACGAATTCACGAAGTGCATCCTTCCCTCCACCACAATGGCCCTTGGAACAACTAGATAGCAGTGTGAGTTGCACCACCCAAGTTGCAAGGAGGTACATAGCAGATATAGCTTAGTTCCACTCAACAGATTGTATCACTACCAACACATCATAGACTACTGCTTCTTCGTCATCGCCTTCTTCCTTCTCCTCCTTTGTCATTCTTTATCGTTTCGCCCCCCTCTTCTATTTCTAAAGTATTCTTCGTTTTCATCCTCATCGTCATCATCATCATCATTGTCGTCGTCTTCATCCTCATCACCTTTATCTTCATTATCTTCATCTTCTTTCTTTCTATTTTTTCCTCCTCACCCTCTGTTCCTTCTTCTTTTTCCGCCTCTTACTCCTCCCCCTCCCCCCCATTTTCTTCGTCTTCTTCTTCTTCTCCTCCTCCTCCTCCTCCTTTGTCGCCGTCGTCCTCCTCTTTGTCCGCCTCCTTCTTCTCTTGATTCTTCCTCTGGCCCGATCTGCATAGGTCTTGAAGTAGAGGATATATATGGATAACCATCAGCTGTGCACATTGCGAAGAGAAGATACCATTGTCTGGATCGAACCTGGTGCTGCAAATAGTAACTGCAACGCACTGGAATCTGGTAAGATAGTGTCGAAGAGTACTGTATTTTCTACCCAGGCGCCAAGATTAATGGGATTTCTTTTAGTTCAAATAATGTGTAAAGGGGAGGTTGGGAGTGATAAGAATAGTACTAATTCGCTGTTCTACGATAACAGCAATAGATCTGACGTCAATTGTATTTGCCAGTGCTGCGGTATGATTTCAATCTGATGAAGTAAATAATTTTGGAGCACGGAATCATGGAAGAGGGCAAAGAGAGCTCGTGTGGGCCGATATTGGCCAAATTGATCGCTGTGTGTCATGAATTTATTGTTCAGGATCAGGGATCACAATATTTTATCATCCTCATAGACGCTGAATGTTATAACTTTAAATTAAGCTGTGTTACGTTTGGTAGGAAAATTCTTTGCGCTATAAAGGAGATGAGTCTTGATTTATCTTTGATCTGTCTTTCTGTTGCAGGCGGACCTGGCATACATCTTCTACGTGGTGTGCCCGTTTTGCAAGTGCCTGAAGCACATGGCCAACCGCCACGTGTCCATGGTGTCGGTGAGGGAAGGCAGAGACCGCTTCTCTACCATCCGCCGGAGCCCGGCCCACAGTCACACCCCCAGCCCCGTTCCCTCGCACCCGGGCCTGGTTCGAAATGGACACGGGCATGCACACGGCCACGGCCACGGCCACGGGCCGAGATTGCACAACCACAAGATGAGAAGATTGTACAACGGGAATCGCGTGTACTTATCTCTAGGGCAGGGCGGCCCCACAGGGCTAGGAGAAAGAACTACCTTGACCCAGTACGATGACGACCTTAGCCAAGTCATGGAGCGAAAGACTAAAAACACTTATGTATGATGATTAGTGGTGGGTATCAGTCATCGTTGTGTTAACTTCGGTTGTATTGATCATTAATTTGACGATTAAATATTTGCTGCTGGCGTTGCTAGCTATGAATGAGCCATTGGCTGTTATTATGAAATACATGCCCTGGGATTACCTTTTACATCTCCTATCTCCTTCAAACATCATTTAATCAGTCGTGAACCAAGTCCCAACAGGAGAAAGATTGCTAACACCAGTGCGCGGTGCTAGATAGACTGCTCTTCATGGTTTAATTTGCCTTCGAACTAATGGAATCCGTAGCAAAAAACACTGCATGCCGTCATCATCAAAAGGCAATCGTTGTGTTTTATTGCTGCAATGGCGGAACGACATACAAGCAGCATAGACATTAACAAAACGTGTGTGTGGTGTTAAGTGATTTATTATTAAGTAATTGAAGCCTGCCGCCTGTGTTTTGTTAATTAAACAGTGCAATGTGGCAGTGCTGCTGAACAGTGCAATTTGGCAGAATGTCTGTTTGTTTGTTAAGTTTTACTGTCTGTGTTATATGTGACATACTAAGTAAACCCGTATTGTCTACGATATTGTACAATATCAGACTCTGATATTGGAAGTTTGTGGAACAAGTACAATAAGTAATCTATATGGTTTTCACTTGTGCTTTCTCGTGCGATGATGTGTTTGTGGTGCCTATGAGGTTATGTAAATTGTAACTTTCAACACGTTGGGTTCTGTGATTTTTGTTAATGTGAACATGACACCTTTAAATGTATTAGCAGATTTAACTAACCGTGTCCAGCCCGTACTAGTCTGCTCCTATGGTCTTGAAAACTAGAATCCAGAGGATGTTCTGCGAACTGTTATACCTAGTTAAAGGGACTGAGAATCGCCGTGTGACCAACCGCAACTCTTTTCACTCACATGAACAACACTACTGCAGCAGAGAAGACACAAAAGTCAGAACGGCCCTTAGAAGAAGAACTTGGTTGGTTGGTTATTTTATTAACGTTTTTGTACCAAGATGGTATGATAAAGACCATACACACAATTCTTGTTGTTGTTTTTGTTTTAATTTGAAGAAGAAGAAGGAAGATGAAGTGCATAAGACTTCAACAATGCATTTAGTTAAATCGGATATGAATGCTTTTTGTGTATTTTTGACAGGATGTTTTTTTTTTTCATAATTAATACGAAATCTTACAACTGTCAGACACGACTAAATACCTTTAAGATTTGGGTTTACGCACGAAGAAGTCTTTAAAACACGGATACATTATATGTGTGTGTGTGTGCGTGCGTGTGGGTGTAAAGTGTTTTCGTTTTAATGAATTCCTTGAATTCAAAACATCTGACATTTACTTGAACACACTGGACAAAAACGTTGCACTCGAACAAATTGAACACATGGACGACGCGGTTTGCTGAAGATCGTCACGGCAAATACTAAAATGCATCATTAGTCTTCAACATTGTGTATTTTTTTAATTGTGGACCCGTGTGACATTGGTAACTGTTTAACTGTGCTCCAGTGAATATTCGTCCATTACAATTCAGTCTGTGATGATGATACTCGTTTTGAAATTGAATTTTCAGTTGAAATTGCAAGCCCAGTTGAGATTGCAAGCCAGTTGAGATTGCGTATGTTAACAAGTGTAATAACATTTTTATGTTTGTCTGCATGTGGATCCGATAGATTCAGTTTGCTCCAACAAAATCGTCTGCGAGTGCGTGATTGTAGGTGCTGCTAAAATAGCTGAAAGACAGCTTACTGTGTTTCTGTGCTTTTCTTCAGATGACCACGACCTGAATTTTTTTCCCCAACTATGTGTCAAGTTCAATGTATGGGTGCTTGCCGCTTGCCATATATCCTGTATTAAAATTTCAGTTATGAACATCTATCTTCCTCTGGGTCACAAACAGTCAGTTCGTCCATGTCATTTTTATTATGTACTGTTTTTTTGTTGCTCAATGTAAAACACCAAGGTAATGTAAAAGCATGCCCGCTCGTTTGATGCGAAGGTTTATTTATTACCAAATAATGTTACCTTCCAAACCAATGACCCATGTTTTCTGTTTTTCTTGATTCGTTAGGAGTCACATTGATCTCAAATACGCAGAGAACGCGCTTATTCAAGATTATGGAACGGGTGGGGTCGGATGGGAAAGAGATGGAGCCTTGATGAGTGTGGGTGGATGGTTATAAATCACTCCTTAGCAGACATGCCTCCCTTGCGCTAAGTAAACAAGTAAGAGACAACCAGATCGAAAAGATCGTTTTGCGGTTACACTCTAAATCATAAGTTAACAGGCATCTTCTACCAGTGGAAACGTTTATCTTTGAGACTAAATGCAACAATAGGCTTTTACCCTTTTCCCCTTTATGTATCTTTCCTGTTATTACTTCCTTCTCCGTCCCACTCACACACACTGTCTCTCTTCCTTTCCCTTTATTTCACTAAATCAGCACCCACCCACCCACCCACCCACCCACCCACCCATCCCTTAGCTAAGAGCTAAACCTTAAATCTTGAAGATTGTATCGGTGGAACTAAATCTCATTATGCTCTTTTGACATTCTGAAAATATCGTTATTCTGTCAGTATGAACTCGACCGGCTACTGCAGTTTGGTACGATTTCAGCTTTCTTGGCTCCGCTGTTCTATCATAACTACAGTAATCCTCGTTGCCAAAGTAAATAAGTAAGTATTGTGATGCTATATAACGCTGTGAGGACTTAGCGCTTGTATGGTTGCCAACTGCTGCCAACTTTCATCAGTATTTATAGGCATGTTTGCACATGCGAAAACGTTAGTCACGTGCAGTAGCTGCTGAGTCAGTGAATTTGAGAAGACGACGCAGGCGATGATGTTGTTGACGGAGGACGATGACAATGCTGATGATGACAAGGATGATGAAGATGATAAAGGGTGAAGATGAAGGGTGGCCACTGGGATATGGAGGAAATACGTGTTGTGTTTATTTTGGTCAGACGGACTATAGGCCTACAAGCACATGCTCACACTGATTTGTAAATAATATTGTGCATAATACATGTAAAAGAGGGCATTGAACCATCTTGTATCTCTTAATTCAGTTTTTTAAATGAATGTTTAAAGCATTAATGTTTTTGAATGTACGCAGTTTTAACGAAGAATTATATTCGGTTGAGATGCGAGTATCTAAGTCAAATAATCGAATGAAATCATTGAAATGCTGTGTTCGTGATGGATGTAAGGATGGATATGCATGGGCGATTGAATGGATGGGTGCCTGGGAGTTATATGAATGGATGAAAGAATGGGAAGATGGATGAATTGCTATACCTATATATAAACAAATATTGTTGTCAAAATGAACAGCGGCAAATCCTCCTAAAATTGCTTTAAAGGTTTTACAACCATGCCCTCTAAACAGTGAAACAGCACTTATTATGCCTATAACTACGTTAAGAAATAAATTCACCAAGAAAATCCTTGCTCTTTGTCACGATTATACAGGATGGATATTATCAAATAACTGATAATTTGCGATGAATTTTGATATATTTGCTTGATTACGAGTATTGAAATAACTGATGAATTTTCATTATGCGATTTGTATCTGTTGAATTGATAAAGATTAATTTGTGTGCATGACTACGTTTGTTTGTTCACAGATGAACGATGAATGATATTATTTAATGATGGTTTGTATTCAGAGTCACCCCCAGCTATTACATAATCGGACGGGTATATATGTATTCGGAGAGCGGGAAAATGTGAGTGTAGAAGAAAGAAAGAAAAAAAAAACAAAAGAGAAAACATCGGGAAGAACAAAGAAAGAGGTGATTGACATGCTACTAGCCTCACGTCAAGTGAACCTCTTACAACTATCCCTGCTGAAGTGAAAGTCGGAGAGTGAAAGTGTGTGGGTGGGTGGGCGTGTGCCTGCGTACGTGCTTGCAAGTGAAAATGAGAGACAAGCGTGTTTTGATTTTTGTTTGTTTGTTTTGTTTTACTGTTTGAGAACAAATTTAAAAGCGTTCGTTTCCGGTACTGATTCGTTGTTGGTCTTGTTATTGACATGTTACCGGTATGTGTTTCCAATGTGATGTACTATATTATGTAATCCTGTAATGCGTATGCCTGTGTATCGAACTGATTGACAGATAAAGGAATCTACCAGTATTGTAATTTCAAATGACCTAGTGTTATCTTGCTTTATTTTTGTTATCTCTCTCTTTCTTTCTCTCTCCCCCCCCCTCTCTCTCTCTCTCTCTCTCTCTCTCTCGCTCTTTCTCTCTCGCTCTTTCTTTCTCTCTCTCTTTCTTTATCTCTCTCTCACCATCACTCTACGTCCAAAATAAAACTGCTGCGACCCCTTGTCATCTCTATCTTCCTAAACGCTTGCGAAACATGGACCCTCACAACTAAGAATACAAAGCATGGAGATGAGGTGCTACAGAAGACTCCTGGGCATTTCCTATACCCAGCAAATCACCAAAAACGAAGTCCGACAGTCCATAACACAAGCCATTGGACAACACGATGGCATGCTCACAGTGGTGAAGAAACCGAAACTCTGATGGTATGTCCACGTCATCAGGCCTTGCAAAGACCATCCTGCAAAGCACGGTGCAAGGAGGCAGAAAAAGAGGGAGACAAAAAAGGAGGTGGGAGAACAACAGTCGAGAATGGACGGGCTTGACATTGAGCGATGCCACGAGGGTTGACGGAGTACGCTGGTGAAACGATCATCTGTGGTGCCCCAACGACCTTCGAGTTACGGGATAGGATAGGATAGGATAGGATTTAAACAGTATGATTGCTTTGGTGGTTCAGAGATGATTTACTATTCCTTGTTCCCTGGGATTGTTATCCATGTATATCGCCAATGGTGTGCGTAGATGTTAAATTTCAATATTTATTCATTCACAATAATTTAAAAAATATATATAAATCTTGCATACACATATTCTGAAATATTCTGCATTATACGGACACATGCTCGTAATTATTTTTAATTATTTTAAATGTGTAATCAAAAGAAGCAACAATCACAATAGCAGCAACAAATACATTTCATAATGTTCAATATTTTAATACAAACAAGCACCCACACATACAAACATGAGCTAAGTCCAAGCAATACTCTTGTTTGTTATGTAATTAGCATTTTATTTAGTTCGGCCATACATAATTGGGGGACGGCTAAAATATAAGGGGGAAAAGCGTTGTGGCTGAGTGGTCTAAGGAGATACTAACTAGCCTTGTCAACAGGCTGGAAACCAAAGTGCCTGACATGTGTGGGATCGGTCCAGCATATGGGCGTTATGTTTCTCCGAATATTATTTACTTTCGACTGGTGCAACGTCTGGGAGGGGGGGGGGGGGGGGTTCTCCAGCAAAAGTTTAAAACAAATACAAATATAAAAATAAAAACATTAAAAAATAACAAAATAAAAACCACCATTAATATTAGGTATCATCTGTTCAAGTTCATTTTCCTCTCCAGCCAATCCATCAATGCCATCCGCAAAACGGAGGTTGAAGATTGCAATACCCCCAATGCTGATTTTGCCTTCGTGATCTGCAAGGGCATCTAACATGATGCGCTCTAGGAAGATCTTGAAGAGTTTTGAGAGAGTAGGCATCCTTGACGCACACCGATTGTTGTTCTGAACCAGTTCCCGATGGCGCTGTTGTGGAGGACTACACTGGTAGCCTTGTCTTACAGGATTTTAATGAATTCAACAATTTTAGGGCTGATGTTGTACACTCTCATGGTAGGCCACTGAGCTGCATGCTAGACTCGGGCAAACGCTTTCTTGAAGTCTACGAACACAGGCTATAGATGTTGTTGGTGCTGTAGGTATTTAGCCTTGACACCACCTCCAGAGCCTATGGATGACCAAAATGATGACCAACAACACCAATGGCATCAACATGGACATCAAAGTCCAAGGCCAATCCCTCAACACAGGACCATCTACTTCACCAGCTCCTAAAATGAGCAGTGGTACAAATGTCCGTCTTATTATGGTTTGGAATATTTCTGCCACTACCGGGTATTGCAGTTTGTCGAGATCGAATTTCAAACTGGTGCAATTTGCTTTGTTTACTTGCTTCAAGCGGAGTCAGAAAGACATCACGAGATCATGGTCCCTTCCGATGTCTGCTCCTGGAAAAGTGCGTGTCTTGCCCATGGAATGTAAATAAGTGCAGAGAAGACCAAAATGATGACCAACAACACCAAAGACATCAACATGGACATCAAAGTCCAAGGCCAATCCCTCAGCACAGTGCATAGCTTTAAATATTAAGGAGCCATTGTATCAAACAATGGGTCCCGACAGGAAGACCTCTCTAGGATCGCACAAACAACTGCTGCCCTGACAAGGTTGAAGCCCATTTGGAAAGACAAGACCATCAGTCTACATTCCAAGGTAAGGCTGCTGCGCTCCCTTGTCATCTCTGGACATCTTCCTATACGCTTGCGAAACATGGATCCTCACAGCAGATCTACAACGAAGAATACAAAGCATGGAGATGAGGTGCTACAGAAAACTTCTGGGCATTAATTTCCTATATCCAGCACATCACCAAAACGAAGTACAACAGACCATCGCACAAGCCATTGGACAACGCAATGACATGCTCACAGTGGTGAAGAAGCGGAAACTTTGATGGTATGGCCACGTCACCAGTCCCTCAGGCCTTGCAAAGACCATCTGCAAGGCACGGTGCAAAGATGCAGAAGAAGAGGAAGACAGAAAAAGAAGTCGGAAGGCAACATTGGAGAATGGACTGGCTTGACACTGAGCAATTTTCTTAATATTCCTATCCTAGCCTATCTCGTAACTCGAAGGTCGTGGGGCACCACTGATGATCGATTAACCAGCGTACTCCATCTTTCTCTGTCCTCAGCAACCCCCATGGCACATTCGCCGTGTCGTTAGAAAACAATTGGGAGTGTTCCAGATTTGCGACAACTGTGATACAAAAAATATGTTTTTCCTTGATCAGCTGGTCGTGCATCCTATGTAATCTACAGTACAGTGTATATGTACTCTAAGGTCACACAATGTGTAGGCAACGTTGCTACAAAGTGAGTGCAAGTAACACCTGGCGGGAAACAATAGGCGAGTCAATTAGACCTAAGAAACTATTTACAGTGAACCCTCGTTTATCGCGGCTGATAGGTTCCGAGTTCGGCCGCGATAGCTGTAAATCCGCGAAGTAGGGACACCATATTTACAGTATTTTTTTTAAAGGTGTATTCCGACTTTTAAAACCCTCCCTTTACATAGTCTACTGTTAACAAACCACCATTTACAGTAATGTAAAGATATCTACAGTATGCACATACAGTACACTGGCACAAATGTTAAGCAATAAAATATCATATATTGCGACTATTTTCTAAATGTGCCGAAAATCAGCAATATATTTTTTCATATAATATAATGAACACTCGCTACTGTGTCGCAAGTTAAGTACCGTCCAGTGCGGTTATATAAGAACGATTAAATAATGGGTGACCGCAAAACGTGAAGCGACAAATAACAACGCCCCCAGTTGACTCAACTGTGACTGAGTACCTACTCTCTTAAGGGTGGGGAAGGTAAAGCAGCGAGGGAGAGAGATGGGCATCACCCTCATTACGCTGGCCCAAGATAAGTGTGATCTCCAACATCACGCTCCCCTACGGCCACAAGGCTATGGGACCACCTTTACCTTTTACCAATATGATGAAAAGAAATCCGCGAAGTCGTAAATCCGCGAATGTCGAACCGCGAAGTAGGGAGGGTTCACTGTATTCTTGTTATGTGCGTGTTTGGTGCTAGCGCACCTCTCTCCATTAAAGCACAACCACCCCTGCCCACTCCACCACCCCTTATCTGAAAAAACCCTTTCTCTCTCGATCTCGCTGTCCGAAATGCTGCGGGAGTTCTCGTCAGTAAAATTGTGACTTCTCTCTCTCTCTCTCTCTCTCTCTCTCTCTCTCTCTCTCTCTCTCTCTCTCTCTCTCTCTCTCTCTCTCTCTCTCTCTCTCTGTCTCTCTCTCTCTCTCTCTCTCTCTCTCTCTCTCTCTCTCTCTCTCTCTCTCTCTCTCTCTCTCTCTCTCTCTCTCTCTCTCTCTCTCTCTCTCTCTCTCTCTCTCTCTCTGTTCTTTTTTGTTTTTGTTGTTGTTTAAACTTTCCATTCTATTATATAATTGATACGTTAACTTACCTATATAAGTATTAGGTCAGGCGTTCTTCCAGATATTTGGATATCTGCAAACGTGGTTCCTTTATCAAAATGAAAAGATCTTTGCTACATCAACAACTTCCGCCCACTATCCATGTCATTGGATTTTCTAAACCTCTTGAAAAACATATTCATTGAACAACATAAACTATTGTATCCTTTTCAGTCTGGATTTCGTAAATTTCACTTGTGTAATACTGCTATCACGTCTATGTGTGTTTCATGGCTATCGTCTATTAATCAATCCCAAATCGTGGGTGCTGTTTTTCTCATCTAAAACAAGCATTTGACCATGTTAGTCATAGAATCCTTGTAGCCTAGATAAACTTCCAATGTACGCTCAAAATGATCTTACAGTCAACCTTCTTAAGTCGTTTCTGACTGATAGGAAGCAACACATATTCTTGAATTGGACTTATTCTTGCTTAGATAGTGTCACAACCGGATTAACCCAAGGATCTGTCCTAGGTCCGTTACTATTTTCCCTGTTTATAAATGACATACCTCTTCACATATCTGCAAGTTCTGTATCTCATGATCTCTTTGCTGATGAAAGCTCTAACAACACTTCTTGTCATGACCTAAACAAAATTCAGTCAGATCTTCAGGATGCAATTAATAACGTTGCACTATGGTGCAATTTTAACAAAATGATTCTACATCCAAATAAGACTAAGAGCATGGTCATAATATGTAGACAAAAAACATATGAGAACGCTGCTCGCCTCTGCCTTAACCTCGTAGTTGGGATCAATGTTGTTGAACAAGTTGAAACTCATCGCGTGCTTGGAGTTATTATTGATCATAAACTTAGATGACATAAACATGTAGATTACGTTTGCAAACTTGTTTCCAAAAATATGTACCTCTAAGGTATAAAAGGTCGGTCCTGATGCGAGAAGAACTTGTTTCACGTTCCACTGCCTTTCACATCTCAATTATGCGTCATCAGTACGGTGTGGTGCAGGAGAAGTGCATATCATCAAGACACTAAACTCCTTGTACCGTACAGCAGGGAAGATAATCATTGATGATCCCAGTCAAACCTAATGTCCTTTATCATCAGTTTCCATTCAACATTGTGACACTTTGTTACACTCGTTTTTTTTTCTTAATCAGTTGATTCAGCCCCGATGCTTGAAACTTGATACGTGCAAAATTTCAAAAATTTAAAGAATTTCTAAATTTCAAAAAAAAAAAAAAATCACAACTAACATGTTAGGTAGGTTGGGTTTGGGCGCGCCACAGGCTGCGACTACGCCTTCCACAGGGGAGGCGGCCCAGAATTTCCCGATAAAAAGGGACAATAAAGCATTAAAATCTAAAAAAAAATCTAAAAAAAAATCTGTTTATCCACGCAGCCTGCTCACTCAGCAACAAGGCAGAAGTCGTCGTATGTAGTTTTCCAACTTTATTCAGCGAACATCAACAACTGCATACAATCGCTTTTTCCACTCTCAACTTTTTAACTTTCTCAACTCAAACAGTGCAGTACATATATAGCCTCTCTCTACACTCCAGAGAAAGAGAGAACTTTCGGGCAAGACACAATTATAACAATAAGTGATTTGTGTGGTCGGATCGATAATCTAGAAAAGACCGTTCTCAATCAGAAACACACGATCGACTTGCTCGAAAACAAAATCGATGTGAAGACCGAGAGCGTTGAAGTGCAGACACAGCAGTCTGACCTTTTTGAAGTACTTTCATTCGCTGATGTTGTCCGATGCACCCCGGCTCCGGCATCAAAGGCTGTTCCGAGTAAAACTATTGATGAAAATATTAAGAAGAAATCCATGAAGAGCGAAACAATTTTAGAGCAGAGAAACAACGGTGACGTCAAAGTTTCAAAGAATATGAATGACGTCATCAGGTCTTTCAGGCCATTTTCGGGTCCGCAGATCTCTTTTAGAAAACGTGAAGACAATAATGTTCCTAAAGTTGTAATACTTCAGGATTCAGTCCTGAAAGGTGTCAATCCGAAACGTTTGGGTCGCTCGTATGGTCTGCATGCTACAGCCCATAAGGCGCATAAGTCTGTTGAGCTCAAATCAACATTGATGGAGGCTACGTCTTTTGTCAAAAATGTTCAATTCATCCAAGCCATTCATCCTAAATGTAAGCTTGTTATCAGCAAAGTGGCGCCCGTCCGAGACAGTAACCTAAACGCTAAACGTGAGATGTTCAATGCTTTCAACGTGGCTGCTCTGCATCACAACTCAAACATCAGCTTTTTGTCGCATGAAAATGTAGGCTACAACCAACGTCTAAGTTCCTGAGAGATGGCATTCATCCCACTCCCTTGGGCGCATCTGTAATTGCGAGAAATATAGGTCGCCACCTGAATCAGATGTTATGGAAAAAGCAAACATCGCAAAAGCATCACGCTAGTCGAAACTTCCTACCTCGTACACGCACATCAGATCCTCTCTTTGAAAACTCGTGGGCAAGGTGGTATAGTTATAACCCTTATAATATCCTACAGGATCGTTTCTTCTGATCGAGTTCATCAGATTCCATTTTGACCGATTTCTTGATAAAACTGATCTTACGTCATTGACGCGTTATACTGAATTTCTTATTGGTGACATTGCTACTAACAGATGTCAACTTAATACTCTGTTTGATTAACAGTCATCAAAACATTTTCGTCTTCGTTCAATTAACTTTGATGTTTAAACTTATTGTAGTTTACTGTTTAGTGTTTTAGAGTTTGAGTGTGTTGTAGATTTTGTAGTTATATTATATTTTATAGGTATTTATACATATGGTTAAAAAAGAAAAAGTAAAATTCATGCATGGAATTGTCGATCAATAACCACTAACATAGCATACTTAGAAAATGAACTACAGTCTAATGATTATCACATTCTTTTGCTACAATCTTTAAATGTGAAAAGGAAAAATCTTCCGAAGCTGCATAATTATTATTATCCTCCAGTTGTTGATCAAATTCATCTTGAAGAAAAAATTAATACTGCAATATATATTCATACTGGTTTACACTATTGCATAAGACCTTCACCAATACCAACAAACTGTGAAAACATTCACTCTTGTGCAGTCATCATTAAGTTGTGTGATTCTGTAATACTGAACTGTGCCTCAGTTTACTTACCAAAAGGTCCAGATGAATTGAACAGTGACTGGTTGAAAACGTTTACTAACGAAAAGTGGATTGTCGGTGGTGATTTCAATTCCCACTCTCCTTTATGGGAAAAAGACTGTTGTCAAACAACTAGTAACAGACTTGTAGATAATATCGTAGATTCTAATTTATGCTTGTTAAATGACGGTTCTATCACAAGGATCCCAGATATAGCAAGTCACAGGGCAACAGCCATCGATTTAACTTTAATTTCTCCAGATTTAGCAGCTGACTGTAGTTGGATAACATTAAGTGACACACTTGGAAGCGACCATCTTCCTATAAAAATTACTATAAATGATGTCCTTGAATCAGAAATATTCGAGCAAGATATAATTCCAAAGTATAATTATAAAAAGGCCGGTGGAGGGCATTCAATTTTCCCACTGGGGTTGTTTCAGCAGATCTTTTATGCGGATCGGGGGTTGTCCGGTCCTGATTTGGCTCGGAAGAGTCCGCTGGACCTAAAGCAACAATAAATCAATCAATCAAAAAAAAATCTTGCAATCTAAAGAGTTTGAAATATCCACTCATGATACCATTGAAAAAACATATAAAGAATTTTGTTCGGCCAATTTTATCCACTGCAGACATTTCTATACCCAAATTAAATAATAAAAAGGAAAATAAACATAAAGGAAATATTTGGTGGAACGAAGAATGTGAAACAGCAGTTAAGGAGAAAAAACGTAAACTCAAAACTTTCATAAAATGTAAAACTGAAGACAATCATAAACAAATGAAACAGGCCAAAATAAAATGTAACAAAATAATTGCAAAAGCTAAGCTTGATTTTTGGAAAAGTTTTTGCATTAACGAAATTTCAGAACATAAAGATGCACAAAAAGCATGGAAACAAATTAAAATAATGAATAATGGTTTTCAGTGTCCTGTTGTAATAAAAGATAATAAATTTCCATCAGCCACAGAGAAAGCAGAAGCATTTGTAGACGTGTTTTCTAACGTAAGCACACTTAATGGTTTGCCTCCAGATAAAAGAGAATTCAGAAAGCATGAAGAAAAGTTAGATTCTTTTAAAGATCCACCTAATGATAATTCTCTTGTTATAAATGCACCTATCACAATTCAAGAAGTTAAGGATGCAATAAAAAATATACCTACTAAAAAATCAGCTGTAGGATTAGATGCAATAACTAATGTGATGATAAAACATCTTCCAGTTAATTGGATACAACATGTACATAATTTAATACAAATAATATGGGACTCTAGTAATATTCCTCAAATATGGAAACAATCTATTGTAGTTCCGATACATAAGCAAGGTAAACCCAAAGTTGAAATAAGTAGTTATAGACCTATAGCTATTACTTCACATATGTGTAAACTAATGGAAAAAATAATTCTGAATAGATTGGAATATTATTGTGAGAAAAATAATGTAATCCCTATTAACCAGGCAGGTTTTAGAAAAAATAGATCAACTGTAGATCACCTTGTTAAATTATCAACACAAATAAAAAGTCAGTTCGCTAGAAGGAAGTCCTTATTAGCTACATTTTTTGACATTGCCAAGGCTTATGATCAGGTCTGGCATTCTAAACTGCTGAACAAGCTTAAAGGTATTGGATTATCAGGTCACATTTATAACTTTATTAAGTATTTTCTAGAAAAAAGAACTATACAAACTAAAATAGGAAACATTTATTCCTCTAAAAGAACACTAGAAATGGGTATTCCTCAAGGTTCAGTGTTAGCTCCTTTATTATTCAATATATTATTACATGATTTGCCTGATAAATTAACTAAAAATGTCGTGTTGGTACAATATGCCGATGACATATGCATGTGGATGAAAGTAACATTAAAAAAGGAAACCCCGAAAAGGTATATTAATTACATTCGGAAGATATATCAGCAAGATTTAAATAATATCGTACAATATATGAATATCAATAGTTTAACGTTGTCAAGTGAAAAATCACACATGATGTTGTTTAACAACAGTTCTAGCCCTTCCACTTTACCTATATTTTATATAAATAAGAGCATTATAGAATATAAAGAAAAATTAAAATTTCTAGGAGTACATCTAACTAACAAATTATCTTGGAATTGTCATATAGAGCATACATTAACAAAAGCAAGGAAGAGTTTAAATTTTTTAAAAATCATTAATAGGCAATACTGGAGTCAAGATGTATCAACTTTGGTACATCTCTCAACAGCTCTTGTTCGGTCAAAGTTGACATATGCACAAGAAGTGTTTTTTAATGCTCCAAAATATTTATTAAGAAAGCTACAGAGCATCGACTGCAAATCTTTTAAAATTGCACTAGGTTTACCTGTTCATGCATCATGCGAAAAAACATACAAAACGATAGGTATACTCTCACTAGATGCATACAGAAAAATGGCATGCGCTAAATATGTGTTAAGGTCATCAATAAATGAAAATAATGTAAGTAATGAAATAAAAATTCGATCTGACATAGACTTTCCAAAGAGGGCTAGACAAATAGCATCCAATACTACTATAGGCACCTTCATTAGTAAAGAAATTGAAGATACTAAGTTGCATTTAAACCAACCTTTAATCGAAAAAATAAAAATATTGCCTACACCGCCTTGGGAACTGAAGAGAGCAGAATTTGACATAGAATATACAGAACATAAAAAGTCAACTGAAATTAATGTTTTAGTATCTTCTGTCCGAGAGCACCTTGAGGAAAAAATATCCAATGCATTTGAAAGTGTATACTGACGGTTCTATTTTAGATAATATGGCAGGCGGTTCAGCATTCATTATACCTGATTTAAAGATTCAAAAATCATTTTATATTGGGAAAAATAAATCTATCTTTACAGCCGAACTTATTGCTATTCTGATGGCACTTTATTTTCTATATGATTTTCCACATACAATACGTCAAGTTTTGTTTTGTGTGGATTCTCAATCAGTGCTTAATGCCTTAAGTTCTTTAAAACTGAAAGTCAGATCAGACCTACTTGCAGAAATTATTCATTTGATTCATTTTATGATTATTAGAGGATGCAATATCACCTTCACTTGGATACCGTCACATACCGGCATATATCATAATGAAAGAGTTGATGCTGCTGCCAAATCAGGAGCTCAACAATCAATGCAATATGTCCATCTTGAAATTCCTCTTTCAATTAATGAATATATATCAACTTTAATGGCACTAGAACATAAAAAATATAATAGTAACACTTTGACTAATAACACAAAATCATTCATGCAATTTGATATTAAGAAAGTTCTAGATTTCTGTCAAATAAAAAATATTAACCCCTTTCATGTAAGGAGAATAATGTCCCTAATGTATCGATGGAAATGTAATGCATTTAGAACCAAATACGTTAAACATGTTTTATGTTGTTGTAATGATATTATTTCCCAGAAACATATTGTTACACTCGGTTCGACGTTGGTGTTTTTCTTTATCAGTAGTGGATTCAGCCCCAATGCTGAATTCCTGATAAGGTGTAACTCAGATTCGTTTATCCACGCAACCCGTCCAAACAGCATACAAGTCACAAAGTCGACGTATGAAGTTTTCCACTTTTTATTCAGCACACACCAACAACTGCATACAATTCTCAACTCAACTCAACAACTTTCACAGCAACTCTCCTTTTTACAACACACAAAGCATCGAATATATAATTTTTTTCTATCCTTCGAGATGACGACAGTTTGTTCTAGAAATGACGCATTACAACTAACCAATCAGAATTAAAGATCGTCATCACTGACTTACGTCATACATCTCTCCACACATACCCCGAACCTTCTCTTTCTTCGACAATCGTCCCGAAACTTCGATCGATAGTAAACAAGGAGATCCAGAGTATTCTCCGACAATATCGACCAACGAAAATTATCCACGTTATACAAAGCCTCTCCTAACAACAATGCAAACTCAAATCAAAGGTAAATAAACTCCATTATTGAATACTTTGCAAAACGAAACGATTAGATCTATCGTGCGCGTTTCTGACGTACTACCATTCGCGTTTCAACGTAACATAACCCCCCACTCAAGAAGAAATTTACCCAATATCTTTCAACAACGTTGAAACGTAATGCACAAACAAAGTTCAGAATTAAAACTTATTTCAGACTGTCTGAACATTATCAACGTTCTCAGTTCATTCACACAGAGTCAATGGTTTTCATCTTCAAATCTGTCTGGATATTGTCAATGTTCACAGTTCATTCACACAGTCAATGTTCTTTACTCACACACTCTGCTGAGGAAGTCCGCACCAACATTGTCTGATCCTTTAATAGATTCTACTCGCATGTTAAAGTTCTGCAAGTACATAGCCCATCTCATGATCCGACTGTTCACAAACTTGGCCGAGTTTAAGTAAGTTAACGGCTTATGATCAGTCTGCAGCACGAACTTCACTCCTTGAAGGTACAGTTCGAACTTCCGGATTCCCCATATGATGGCAAGGCACTCTTTCTCCATGGTCGAGTAATTTTTCTCAGCCCTGGACAGCTTCTTGCTGGCGTAACTGACCGGAAATAGTTTCCCTTCGTGTTCTTGCATCAGTATGGCGCCGATGCCTTCGTCCGCTGCGTCTGTCCTTAAGACGAATTCCTTGGAAGTATCGGGCAGTCGTAGCACTGGATCCTTCGAAAGGAGGTCGCGCACAGTCTGGTATGCCTTCTCCTGAGACGGTCCCCACTGCACTTGGTTTGGACAGCCTTTCCGCACCAGGTCCGACAAGGGTGCTGTGATGGCGGAGTAGTTTGGTACAAACTCCCTGTAATATCCAGCCAACCCCAGGAAAGATCGCACCTGCTTCTTGGTTTGGGGACGTGGAGCGTTCAGAATCTTGGTGACGTTTTCTAGTAAAAGCCCCTTTTGTCCTTCTTTCAGCGAATGGCCGATAAAGTCTACGTTGTCAGTCCCCAGAATGCACTTACTGGGTCTCACGGTCAGGTTGGCTTCTGTGAGACGGTGAAACAGCTCCCTCAAGGTCTGCAGATGCTCTTCCCAGGTGCGAGTGTGGACTAGCAGGTCGTCCCAGTAACACACGACATTGTCCATCCCTTTGAGCATCTTCTTCATCCCTCTCTTCAGGGTAGCTCCGCTGTTGACCATGCCAAAGGGCATCCTTAGGCACTCGTACGTCCCATCAGGAGTTATGAAAGCAGTCTTTGGTATGTCCTGTTGACGCACGGGGACTTGCCAATAACCCTTGCTGAGGTCAATCTTTGAGAATATTTTACTCCCCGATAGTTGGCGGAAGAGGTCTGCTGCGGTAGGCATCGGCTCAGGGTCGAAGACGGTGATCTTATTAACCTTCCTGTAGTCGATGCATACTCGGTTGCTCCCGTCCTTCTTCTTCACGACCACGACAGGGGATGCGTAAGGGGAACTGGACTCCCTAATGATGCCCATCTTCAGCATCTCATCGATGTCTTTCTTCAAGGATTCACGGGCCTTGAAAGGGATCGGGAAGGGCTTGGATCGAACGGGTATATTTGAAGTGAGGTGGACTTCGTGTTCGACCAAAGTTGTAGAGCCAGGGACATCGCTGAAGTTGTGGGGAAACTCGCCCATAAGGTCCTTGAGCTCCATCTTTTGACCTTCCGTCAAGCTTGGTCCTAGCTTAACATCGTTGATGCCTTCTTTGCTGTGGAAGTCTCCAAGTTCCAACAGTTCCTCGCTGTCAAAGCTGTTGTCGATCTCAGCTGCTGTTGCCACATGCACAGTCTCTGATGGCCTTTCCACGTACAGCTTAAGGAGGTTGGCGTGGTATATCTTGGAATGCTGGCCGACCTTCACCTTGTAGTCGTTGATCCCCACCACGGTCTCCACTTCGTACGGGCCTTTCCACTGCATCAGCAACTTATTATGATCGGTAGGTAGCAGCACCAGCACTTTGTTGCCAGGTTTAAACTTCCTGTTCACAGTCCTACGATCATAGTAGTGCTTTCCACAGTCTTGGGACTTCTTCAGGTTTTCTCTGGCTATCTCGAGAGTCTGCTCCAGCTTCTCCCGTAGCTCAAACACGTACTGGTAGCTGTTCTTCACCTCTGGGGTGTCTACTTCTTTCGTCCACAGTTCTTTTAGGATGTGCATCGGCCCTCGGATGGTTCTTCCGTACAGCAGCTCGAACGGAGAAAAGCCGGTGGACTCCTGCGGTACTTCTCTGTAGGCGAAAAGTAAGGCGTTGATATAGCGATGCCATTGTCTGGGCTGCTCGCTGCACAGTTTCTTCAGGGTGGACTTCAGCGTAGCATTGAACTTCTCGACAAGCCCGTTGCACATCGGATGGTAGGGTGTCGTAGTCAAATGCCGGATGCTCAGCAGTCTGTTGACCTCCTTCATGCAGTCAGAGACGAACTGCGTCCCGAGGTCTGTCAGAATTTCTTCAGGCACTCCCAGTCTACTGAACATGTCCACCAGTGCCTCTGCTACCGTTTCAGTGTCAATCTTCTTCAGAGGCACTGCTTCTGGGTACCGAGTCGCGTAGTCCACTAAAGTCAGTACCCACCGATGACCTTCTTCACTCGGAGGTCTTATTTCGCCGATTAGGTCTAAGGCCACCCTCTTGAAAGGTCGGTCGATCAGAGGCATCCTCTGCATAGGCACTTTCGGGACCCTTCCTCGAGGTATGGTCTTCTGGCAAATGTCACATGATCGGCAGAAACGGCTGACGTCCGCATGAAGTCCTGGCCAGTAGAACACCGCCTGGATTCTGTCCGACGTCTTCTTGATGCCCAGGTGACCTCCCATGATTGAGTCATGCGCTACTTCCATCACCTGGCGCCTTAGGGGTAATGGTACCAATACTTGACGTAGTGGTTTCCCTCCGTTGACCCTCGGGTGCTGGAAGATTCGATACAGGATCTTGGCCTTCACCTCAAAATAGACCGTGCCACTGCCCTTTGTCACGTGGTCTTGGCGGTTCCTGTACTTGTTTAAAGTACTGTCAGCTTCCTGGAGCTGGATCAGCTTATCTCTGTCCACGATGGCAGCTGTAGAGTTGTCGGCGACCTTCAGTGGCGTAGACGTCTTGTCTCTCTTGGCCTGGGCCCTGGTAGTAACAGCACCGACGATCTCTGGTCGGCAGGGCTGAGCCGGAGTAGCCACATTATCCCGTAGCAGCTCTGTAAGGTCTCCATCGGGAAATGGCAATGGATCCTCCTCCACAACTTCGACGCGCTGGGTTGAGGCAGGACTCCACTCTGGATCGGGGTCGTCGGGTCGTCTCGCGCCGTCGATATTCCCGATCATCAAATCATACAGCGGCTTCTTCAGGCAAACCGCTTCGACTTCGCCTATGTAGAAAGGGGTGTTGACATGAATTTTTGCAACTGGCGCTTTCACACATTTGCTGTCGGCCATGAGTGTCCATTTAGAATCGCCAGTGAACTGTTCTTTAGCGATTAGGTCTTCTCTGACGATGACCCCACTACAGCCAGAGTCTCTTAAGACAGTCACTTCATGATTTCCGACGCGTCCCTTTGAAACAGGCATGTTCTGGACGGTCACAGCTGCGCTGGCGACGACGGGGATGGATTTTCCGTTGGCAAGGAGAAGTTGGCCATCGGTCATGCACTCTTGCACGTCCGCAGGGGTAGCTGTGCGCTCGGTCTCACTCGGAAGAATGACGCTCCCGCCGCACACCTGATGGTCAGATCTACTGGTTTGCCGTTGATTGGAGAACCGCCTCTGCCGGTTGCCCGCCGCTGCGTTGTCCGTACTGCTCCGCTGTCCGCTACTTTTGTTTTGAGGACAATTAGCCGCCCTGTGGTCTGTAGCGTTGCAGGTGAAACAGCCTCTTGAATGCCCTTCCCTGGGAGGAGGCGTGGAGTCCGTCTGTCTCTGGCTCGTCTGACTTCCCTGGATCTGGTTCCCATGGTTTCCAGTCTTCTGAAAATGTTTCGTTGCGCTGGGTGGCCCCAGGGTCTTCCCATGAGCGATGAGATATCTTTCAGCAGCCTCAGTCACATCTTTAAGCGTCGGCAGCTTTTGTTCTTCTAAGTGGGTCGCTAGGTCCTTGTGACAGGCATTGAGAAATTGTTCCTTCACGATCAGGTCATGGAGACTGTCGTAAGACTTCCTTTCGCCTGATAACTCCACCCACTTGTGTAGATATGACGACAGGCGCTCCACAAACTGCTTTGGCGTCTCGTCTGACTTAGGCCGGCATTCACGGAAGCGTTTACGGTAGCCCTTCTCTGTAAAGTTGTAGCACTGCAATAGGGCCTCTTTCAAGACATCGTAGTTTTTGGCGTCATCGTTCGACAGTCTGGTGTAAACTTCGAGAGCTTGCCCCGTCAGAAGTGCACTCAGTCGAATTGCCCAGTCTTGAGGTTGCCAGTTAGAGCTTTCAGCGAACCTTTCGAATCTCGCCAGATAACAGTCAATCTGGTCCTTCCCGTCGACGAAAGCTGGCAATTTTGGAGCCGTATGGTCGTTGGTGACTTGTGGCGCATGCTGATTGTTCTGGATACGCGCCAACTCTAGCTGGTACTGACGCTCAGCCTCTAATTGTCTCTCGTCCATCTCGTCACGCCGACGCTGTCCTCCCTTTTTTCTCGGCGTCGCTCTTCCTCTTTTTCTTGCCGCTGCTGTTCAATTTCCAGACGCTTCATTTCAATCTGAGACTTGACGTACTCCGTCAGCTGCTTGCCTTTTAGATTCAGTTGCATCCCTTTCTGCCAGAAGTCAGCCATCTTGATGCTTCTGGAAAGTTCTTTTCTGGAAAGTTCTTGACTGTGCTGTACCTTTCTAAACTGTTCTAGAACAGCACGCTCTCTGCAGTAGCGCTGATGCTTGTCACTAGTCGCCTTCGCTGACGCAGGCCCCGCTGTCCTCGTCGTATGCGACGCTGCACCACGCTGGTGTTGATGTACACGCTCCTGTGCTGAAGTAGACGCGACGTCCGCTCGCCGCTCTCTGTAACACTGGCGATGTAGCTCCGAGACTGTCCCTCGACGTAGTCTTACGGCAGCCACGTAGTCCCGATCTGTTGTTCGCTCACGAAGCAACTCTTCAGCGACTACACGCCCTTGCAGTCAACCCGAACCTATCGGTGATGTAGTCCCAGTATTTTGGCCCCTCTCGACGCAACTCGTTGGCGGCTACCCTCGATGACTGCCTCTCGTAACGTTGACTCGCTTGTTGTAGCAGTTGAACCCTTGGCTATGGCGTGAATCGCGGCTTGACCCCCAAAATGTTACACTCGGTTCGACGTTGGTGTTTTTCTTTATCAGTAGTGGATTCAGCCCCAATGCTGAATTCCTGATAAGGTGTAACTCAGATTCGTTTATCCACGCAACCCGTCCAAACAGCATACAAGTCACAAAGTCGACGTATGAAGTTTTCCACTTTTTATTCAGCACACACCAACAACTGCATACAATTCTCAACTCAACTCAACTTTCACAGCAACTCTCCTTTTTACAACACACAAAGCATCGAATATATAATTTTTTTCTATCCTTCGAGATGACGACAGTTTGTTCTAGAAATGACGCATTACAACTAACCAATCAGAATTAAAGATCGTCATCACTGACTTACGTCATACATCTCTCCACACATACCCCGAACCTTCTCTTTCTTCGACAATCGTCCCGAAACTTCGATCGATAGTAAACAAGGAGATCCAGAGTATTCTCCGACAATATCGACCAACGAAAATTATCCACGTTATACAAAGCCTCTCCTAACAACAATGCAAACTCAAATCAAAGGTAAATAAACTCCATTATTGAATACTTTGCAAAACGAAACGATTAGATCTATCGTGCGCGTTTCTGACGTACTACCATTCGCGTTTCAACGTAACACATATACTTTCGTGCCCTGTATTACAACAACATTTACCGGTTCTGCAATCAATACTGAAGCAGCTATCTTTAATAGTCCACAGCTGTTGTATGAACTGTTTAATTCTTTGTTAGATAGTCCTTTGGGGACAGTTTTGTAGTTTTTTTTTGTTTGTTTGTTTTTAAATTATGATTTTGTTCATAACGAAATTCAATTATTATTATTATTATTATTATTATTATTATTATTATTATTATTATTATTATCACTATGTTAATATATACTTGTTCTTGCGTGGTTGTATGTTTATGTGAATGTCTTTGTGGGCATGTGTAAGGGAATGGATGAGTGAGTGAAAGACCGTCTAAAATCACAAATTGTGTAAAGACGTAAAATGAAATAAATAAAACAATTATAACCAATCAGAACAAATTTCGTCAGCACTGTCTCACGTCATACAACCAAATTTAGGATGGAAGCGTCTCTAGTTACCACTAGAATTATCCACACGCTTCGATCGATAGTAAACAACCAACTCTAGAAAATTCTCAAATAATATCGACCAACTAAAATTATCAACGTTATACAAAGCTTCTGCTAACAACAACGCAAAATCAAATCAAAGGTAAATTCACTCTATTATTGCATGCTTTGAAAAATAAAACGATCTGATCTATCGCGCGCATCCCACTTGCACCACCGCGCGCGTCTCAGACGTCACAGCCTTTTATTTAAGGTGCATCATGACCTGGCACAACCTTATTTAAGCAAACTGTTAACTACCCAGCTTTCATTGAGTCTGTGCTTACATTTTCATTTGTGTGTTGGTATAAGACTTTGAACGTTAACAGTAGAAAACCGTTGAATGCATTACCAATGTATGCAGTAGGATTATGGGCAGGAAACTGGCGCCTCTTTGCGAGTTGTTCCAGAGGACGACCCTCGGCAAGGCCGTCAGCATGAAAGACTACTCCTCACACCTTGTGTTACAAATGTTTTAACTCATATACTACCTTCAGGAACACGTTTTAAAAGTTTTAAGAGCCGCAGTCGGCTATTAGTCCACGTTTTTAACCAGTGCAATGTTTCTCTGATTAATTCTACTATAGGCAGATGATGGCTTTGCTGGAGGCTCCCTCGTCAAGGAGAGTAGCGACTGTTCGATGCTCTCCCTTGAGGTAAAATGGTTGGCTTGTGTTGTTATGTGGTCGCATATAGAAGTCCTCATGTTTTAGCTTATGTAAATTGTTTTAATAGCATCGCCTCCTCTCCTCCCCCTCCCCCTCTTTCACCTATTTAACTAATCTATTTGCTCATTATTTGTTTACTTATTTGTGTATTTATATATTTATTATCACCCCTCATAGTTTTAATAAATGGTTGATAATTGATAGTGGCTTGTATGAATTATGTAATAAATTATTAAATGTCATATACGCTTCTAGAATTGTATATATTTGTCACTTGTGAGTGTGAATTGATGACATATAATTGGGATATGGAACTGTTATAGTAGGAATATGAATGTGTCGCATTGATGAACTGTGATAGATTACTAAGGGGTAGGCCTAATTATAATGCTTTGTCGATTTAACACATGTGGCTTTAAAATGTGCTATCCTTTTCAGGTCAAATGATTACGCTTGTGTAAATTTCTTGTTTGAGGTAATAAGGATGTGTTATATTGTATTTTATTTTAATAATTGTTTTATTATAGTAAGGAATGTCATTACACGCTCCGACTGTACCGTTATTGTAATCTATATAAGGCCGGTCTATCTACATGGGCTTACCTTGGTAAATGTGTCTAGGTTGGGAGAATTCATATACGCCTTTGTTGTTCGTATTTAATCTGAGCTGGCATGCAAACTGCATGGATCAGGATCACAGCAAACTTCATCCATATTACAATCTATATTTTGAAAGCAGTGTTTATATAAGGGTTTATCTAGTTGCCTGTACACTGTTGCAATACGAGATAGGGTGGCTATATCATGAAAACGATAGGTGACAGATAAAATGTTCATGTATGTCATAAACCTTTCAATAGATTTTCAATCATAATAGTGCGCCTAGGCGAAAGGTCCCTTAGGAGATTGCACGCACCTGTAAGTGCTTCAAGTTGAAGTGTAAAAGAAAAGGATTTGCCGTTATATAAAAGTAGCAATGTATCCACTATATGTGCCTGCGATGCCAACGAGGTAGTTTTGCCAAAAAAAAGGTTTCGTTCCCGATGGCTGCAAGCCGTGGTTTTCAAGCTGACAGTGACGTTTTGCAGTTTCCGCACGATGAGTTCCCTGGCAGTCACATTTACTCGCTGGTATTTTCGTTCAGACAGAGAGGGGGTATACCTGAAGTCGATGAGCTGGACAAGCATGTTCTCCGACTTGATTCAGATGAAAAGAAGCGTGTGTTAAAAGATAGCTTTGCAGTCACCGAAATCACCATAGACGAGCAGAGAAACATGGTAAAAGCCAGACGTGTGGAGACCACGATAAATAGTGAAATGTGGAAGGAGTCGGTCAGGTCTTTGCTGAAAAAAAAAGAATTCGATCTGCTTGTTTGGGAGGTAGTTGAATTTGGCGCTAGAGGAAAGATGGCAAAAGAATTAGTAGACAATAAGTATTCTAGCACGAGGCTGAGTTGTGAGCTGAGTAAGGATATGACGAAGCTTCTCTTCATTTCCCAAGAGCAACAAACAATCCTTGAACCAAAGTATTCGTCAGCTCTTCATTTGACAACTTCAAAAGTCTTGTGCATTCTTTCTTAACAAGGCTCAAAGAGTTTACCACGCCATCTGGAATATCTGTGTCAGCGGGATTCTATACAGTCACGGCTGACTGCATCGTAAACCCTGTTGGCAGAGCAAGGCAGCCTGGAGGGAAAGTGGCCAAGGCTATTGTTGAGTCAGTGGGCAACCAGGTGGTAGACACATGGGACGATGACTTAAATTTTCGCTATCCTTTGAAGGTAAGTCCTTTCTTTAGGCGGTGCGAATTGTAAGTTAATTAATTGGCCTTTTGAATAAATGCAGAAAATCACCACACAGCCCACACTGGGAGCGGAAGAGCGGGAGAGAATGCCATATGATTCAGTCTTTTCAGCCTTCGGTAACTGGTGCCGCGAGTCACTCAAACCGCCAGCGTTACTTAAAAACTTGGTGATTGATGTTGATATATAATCTGCAAGCACCTTGTCAGTAATCGGTACTCTTTTAGTGGGCTACTGATTCACAGACGATGTTATGACAGGTAGGACAAGTGGTAGTCACCAGAGGCGGTCAGCGCTGGAAAAGCGTCTTTCATATTTGTGGCCCACTCTGGGATGATTATCCTCAGAACCAGAAGCACAAGTGCTTGCAGGACCTAACTGAAACCATCTTCAACTGCTTGCAAACGGCGTATAAACGGAACTATGTCTCCATTGCTTTACCATTCGTCAGTTCTGGTGAGTGGCAATCTGTTTTCATTACAATAGATGAAAATCTGCTAATAACTTATAAATAACATAACAGAATGAGTTTTCTTCCTGTAGACTAATTGACTTTAGCACAAATAAGCATGATTGTGAATTCTATAGCATACGGCGTACAATTCTAAAAACCCGATATAATAAATGTGCGCCTGAAATCGATATTAAAAACGCAACAACAAACAAAATGCCTCCTTTACGCAAAGAGTTGACTATTTATAATAATAATAATAATAATAATAATAATAATAATAATAATAATAATAATACAGGATGCTATGTACGCGCCTTTCCCCAAGGCTCAAAGCGCGGCGATCTATACCAACATACACGCTCACCTGTCTCATTTACCCTCACACACAGAAAATACACATACATCACTCAAACAGGTGGTGTAAAGGCAGGGAGATCGCTATTAGAAGACGGAAGAAAATCGAATTTTATTTTTGAAATTTTTATATTGACTGCATCCTGTACCATTATTGAAGGGAGGGAGGAAACCGGAGTGCCCGGAGAAAACCCTCGGTGACCTCAATAGTCTCGTACCTAAGTCACACAATCTATAATACAAATGTGTGTCTAATTTTTGGAACATTTGAAACTAAACGTTGCGTTCTAAAGATCGTCTGCTAGAAGCATCACGAGACTTATCTCCCTTAGAACACCTGTGTAGAAACACAAAAAATTAAAAATAAATCATAGAAGCGTGATCAACATGATTTTAGTACTTCGTGGATTATGAAGCGGAGAGGACTGCCTGCCTGTGCTATCGGGTGACGCTGACTGTATCAAGAACCCATTTTCAAGACTCGCGATGAGGGGACTTTATCAAGGAACCGGATTTATTTTTGTATACACTTTTTTTTTGAGACCTTTTACTTCAATAATATGAATTAATGCACTCTTCTACAATCATACTATCTAGTATAAGGGTGTGACAAAATTAATGATATCAGACTTACTTTACTTTAACTTATTTTCCAGGACTATACAATGTGCCAGTGGAGCAATGCGCCGATAGCTTGGTTAAAGCCATTGAAAGGTTCGATCAGTATCTCGGATCCACAAAAAACAGCTTGAAGTCTATTTACTGTGTGGACGTGGACCCTGAAGACGTTACCGAGATTCAACTCCAACTCGGTAAGATTTCAGTTTGTCACTTGCTTTCAATGTGTTGTAACTCGACAGTTACCTTACTTCTTGGGAAGCCAGGAATAAAACTTTGTAGACAGACCCTCTTCCCCTCATTCACCTTATCCCTCTCCACCTCTCCCCATGACTCAACGAGACTAGTATTTTAAATGTTCCTTAGAGTATTCACAATCCAAAACACGATTGTTCCAATAGATCGGTATGGATGCCTCATCAATTTTCTTAAAATCGCACAGAAAAAAAATCAATGTAAATCGTTTACTATACACAGTCAATCAGTTTTTTTCTACTGATATAATCTAATAAAAGAACTATGTTTGTGCATGTCTCGTGCATTAATTTAATAACATCAGAAATATAACTAGACGTTTTTACACAATGTTTCATTAATTAAGGCCGATGTCTAACAAGATGGCAATCTAATAAAATGTATTCTAGACACTCGCACACATAATCGAAAAACAAGCATCAAAAGTGTTAATTTTTTTGCCAGTAATTGTTTCTTGCCAGTAATTGTTTCTTGTCAGTAATTGAGACTCAGCTGTATTCTACCGAAAGAAAAGGGGAAAATAAAATGATACGTCAATCTGTGAACAACATGCAAGACCAAAAAACTCAAAATCAGCTCATTGAAATTTTAGAGTAAAATGTGTTTGGAAAATGGTGAAGAACAATTCCTTGACCTTTCCTATCCCGTAACTCGAAAGTCGTTGGGACACCACAGAAGATCTTTTAACCAGCGTGCTCCATCTTTCTCTGTTCTCATCAACCATCATGGCTTAGCTCAGTGTCAAGCCAGTCCATTCTCGAATGTTGTCCTCCCATCTGTTTTTATGTCTCCTTCTCCTTCTTCCTCGTTACACCATGCCTTGCAGGATGGTTTTTGCAAGGCCTGATGCTCTGGTGACGTGGCCATACCATCGGAATTTCCGTTTCTTCACCACTGTGAGCATGTCATCGTGTTGTTCAATGGCTTGTGTGATGGTCTGTTGGACTTGGTCTTGTTGATGTGCCGTGTTTAGGAAATGCCCAGAAAGCCTCTGTTACACCTCATTTCCATGCTTTGTATTCTTCGTTGTAGGTCTGCTGTGAGGGTCCATTTTTCCCAAGCATATAGGAAGATGGAGATGAAAAACGAGCTCAGCAGCCTTACCTTGCAGTGTAGATTGATGGTCCTGTCTTTCCAAATGGGCTTTAAATTTGTCAGGGCAGCAGTTGTTTGTGCAATACTGGAGAGGACTTCTTGTCGGGGCCCAGTGTCTGATACAATGGCTCCTAAATATTTGAAGCTATACAAAGTGTTGAGGGTTTGGCCTTGGACTTTGATGTCCGTGTTGATGCTATTGGTGTTGTTGCTCATCATGTTGGTTTTCTCTGCACTTATTTTAATTCCAATGGTTCTGGAGGTGGTGTCAAGCCTGTGTACCAGCTGTTCAAGTTCTTGTTCCTCTCCAGCCAATCCATCAATGTCATCCGCAAAACGGAGGTTGGAGATTGCTTTACCCCCATAATATGCTGACTGTGCCTTCGTGATCTGCAAGGGCATCCGACATGGTGAGCCCCAGGAAGATGTTGAAGAGTGTCGGAGAGAGTAGGCATCCTTGACGCACGCCGATTATTGTTCTGAACCTGTTCCCGATGGCGCTGTTGTGGTGCACTGCTCTGGTAGCCTTGTCATACAGGCATTTGATGGCTTCAATAATTTTAGGGCTGATGTTGTACACTCTCATGGTTGCTCAAGAGCTGCATGCCATACTCGGTCCAACGCTTTCTTGAAGTCTACAAACACATGATATAGATGTTGTTGGTGCTGTAGGAATTTCTCGCAGATTATTCTGAGGTTGAAAATCTGCTCAGTGATACTTCGCCCTGATCTGAATCCCGCTTGCTCCTCAGCTATGATTTGTTCAGCTTGGGGTTTCAACCTGTTGAGTATTATTTTCATGATTACATTCAATTCAACACATCTTTATTACCACAGGAATGGAAATATTGTACAAGTCTCATCACATTATATTATATTATGGCTCCACACAACAAGACAGTTTATAATGAACAATAATAAGACACAGACTGATATAAGAGGTTCAGAAAGCATAGGATCCGTACGCACATCATCCGTACATAATTTAACTATGCATTGAGTGAGCGAACGCCTCTTGCAGGTAAAAATATTACAGGTAAGAAGTAGGACTAAAGAATAGGCACTATTATTTCAGTCATAAAAGCCTCGCGCAGTTACAACACACTCACGCACTACATTTGCCTACTCATCACTGCAGCCGTGCACTCATCCACACAGAACACATCATAAACAACTATAACAACGAGATAAAAAAATACCAAACAGTCCTTGACAAATAAGGTAATACACTCACACTTACAAACACAATAATTATCAATGGACATGTGGGTAGTAAAGTAAAACATACAAGTTTGATTGTAAAAGCAATTAATCAGATAAAAATAAATGATGGGGTTATTAATTTGAGGGTGGTGAGGTGTCCTGAGCAGAGCCATCAGCGTTTGTTGGTTGAATTGAAAAGGGTAATTGCAGTAGGGATGAAAGTGGAACTGAAGCGAACTGTTCGGCATTGCATTGTCCTGAGTCGAACCCCGGACGGAAGACACTGGAAGAGGGGGCACAGAGGGTGGGTGGGGTCTTTAATGATGCACATGGCCTTGCTCAGGGCCCTTGTTTGGAACCGATCACAGAGACGGGGGAGATTTCTGCCTACAATCTTGCTACATGTTCTGGAGATACTGTTAAGAGAATTTTGGTTTTTGAGATTAAGAGACTGATAGAAAAAGATGAATGAAAATGTTAACACAGACTCAATGAAAGCAGTATAGCACTGCTGCAAAATTCTTTGCGACACCATCAGTGAACGCAGTTTGTACAACATATACATCCTCTGTCTGCACTTCTTGAACACTGCCTCAGCGTTAGCTGTGAACTTTAATTTATCGTCAATGAGAATGCCAAGATATCTATAGGTGTCTACTCTTTCTACCTCTTCTCCCTTTAACAAGAGTGCCGGCAAATCTGTCCCATTCCGCCTAAAGTCCACAACCATTTCTTTAGTCTTTTTGACATTCAGTTCAAGATGGTTCCTATCACACCAGTTGACAAAGGAGTTGACACTTTGCTCGTAACATGTCACAGAGTCTGAAAGGTCGACAACAGCAGCAGCATCAGAAAATTTGATAATATGTGTGTCATCTCTGGAAATTTGGCAGTTGTTTGTGTAAAGGGTAAAGACAAAGGGGGCTATCACAGTACCCTGTGGCGCACCTGTGTTGATGACCTTACTTACATTGCTGGGATGGCTGATGAGGCTGATTGTGCGGTAGTTTTCACACTCCTGAAGGTTACCCGTTTTGGAAAGAGATTTAGATTTTTTTAGATTTAGAGTGATGACAAGGGTCCATAGTGTATATGTAGGCCACTCTCCACTCTGCCAGATCTTGTCACAGATAATGATGAGGGCGTCAACTATCGCTTCTCCTCCTGCTTGAAGCAGTTCCGCGGGTATGTTGTCCAGTCCCACTGACTTCCCCTTCTTTAGCGATTGCACTGCTGCCTCAACTTCTTCTCGGAGAATTAGGAGGATTTCTTCTTCTCTGTTCTGTGGACATGCTAGAACTGATGGGTCTCCGTTTGGTGTGTGGTTGTAAAGGTCAGAGCAGTACTCTGTCCATCTATCCAAGACTTCTTGTTCTTCTGTAAGGCATATGCCAGACTTGCTTTGGATAGTGGAGACCTTGGGCTGTTTAACACTTTTAGCTTCAAAGTCCAGTAGGCCTTCTTGCTTTTATTCTTGTTTAGACTGTTCTCGATTTCCTGGCACTGATCTTCTATCCAGTTCTCCTTTGCTGTGCGCACGTTCATATAAATCCTCGACTTCGCTGTCGTCATAATGTTTGGGGCATAGGCCGGATGATGGTGATGTTGAACGGGACTGCTCTCAAACGGATGGTAATTAGTCTACTTTATACTGGGCGGCAACCAATGGCTGTAGCTTGAGTGCCTTTGTGGAACAAGAATCAAAAGCGGTGTTTGTACCTGTCATCTCTCCCGATGAAATTAAGCTTGTGGTCTTTGTCATTCGTTGTTTCACCAAGTCCGTTCCAGCGCAGTTCGCTGATACCTAAAACGTTCCATCAAAAGTGGTCTAGCTCGTGGGCCAGTTCTACCAATTTTCCGTCCGGAGTTAGGGTCCTGACATTCCAGGTTCCTAGGATGCTGTTGTCGTGCGAATCTTGTTAAGTTGTCCATAAGTAACACACTTATCACCTCCGTCATGGTGGCCAACGGAAGGCGCGATCCTTGGTGACCCGGGCGATGACCGATCCGGTTCATCATATGGTGTGTATTGGGCAAGAAAGACCTGGTTGGGCCCAATCCACTCCTGGTTATTGGCCACAGCCGAAATCCACGAGTACAGCCTTTGCCCGAGTCGTTGAACATATAGTAATGTGAGGTTCCTCCGTCCTGGCCGGTGACTTCTGTATAGAAGACTGTCGCCTAGTGATGCCGTGCTGCCATCAACCCTGTTAGTCGCCTCTTACGACACGCCGTGAAAAGTTGGGGCTATTCTATTCAGCGCCCGAACCCACTTGACCTTGGAGAAAGTACAAATACGAGTGATCTAACAGTCTTAGCAGAAGATTAGATAAAATATTTTAAACGATTTTTTTAATGAATTTCGTTTGAGGTATTTTGAAATGATAATTGACACCAGAGGCAGGCCACTAACTAGGTAATGTTCCTAAGAAGTTTGGTTAAAATAGGCTCAGTGGGCCTTGAGATATAGCTTAAAATGGACCGGCGAACGGTCAAGATTTGTCCTGAAAAGCAAAAGCAAAAAATCATATTTGGTTTTCTATGAAAGTGTGCAGATGTGAGTTTGCAGCGCGTGATTGGATCTACATTGTAAAATAGTTAATTCCGTTAAATGTGATTAATAATAATTATTGTCTTCTGTTCCATTACTTCAGGAAGTCGATTTTCACCGTCGAGGATACTGCGATTGACTGTGGTTGGCAAGACTGGGGTGGGCAAGAGTGCCTTGGGCAACCTTCTCCTGGAAAAGGATGTTTTCCAGAGTGAAGATAGTCTTTCGCGTGTGACGCCCAAATGCTCAATGGATAGGATAACGTTGGACGGCCTTCAACTGGAGGTATTGAATCATTGTGTTACACTCGATGTTGGTTTTGTTTTTATCAGTAGTTGATTCCGCCCCAATGCTTGAATTCTCCTGATAGGTGTAACTCAGATTCGTTTATCCACGCAACCCGTTCAATCATCAACAAGCCTGGAGTCGTCGTATGTAGTTTTTCAACTTTATTCAGTGAACATCAACAAACTGCATACAATGGCTTTTTCCACTTTCAACTTTTCACAACAATCAACTTTCCACTTTCAACAACTTTCTCAACTCTAACACAACAACTCTCTCTACTTTCAACTCTCTCTAATTTTGTTGTTGTTTGTAGATTATAGTCACATGACACTTTCGCATATAGGTGACTACTGGACCGATTTATACTGACACCAGCGGGCCAGTTGTTGGTAAAGGGGGAAAATAATATGATCACACGTTGACCAATCTGGGATTCGAACCAGCGACCTTTCGGTTACTAGCAAGACGCTCTTACCAACTGAGCTACCCGGCCCCTCTCTAATTTTGTTGTTTGTAGATTATAGTCACACGACACTTTCGCATATAGGTGACTACTGGACCGATTTATACTGACACCAGCGGGCCAGTTGTTGGTAAAGGGGAAAATAATATGATCACACGTTGACCAATCCGGGATTCGAACCAGCGACCTTTCGGTTACTAGCAAGACGCTCTTACCAACTGAGCTACCCGGCCCCACTTCTCTAATTTTTTTTTTTTTTAAATCAGTTTATAGTCCCCTCCCTTCCTGGTAAGGATTTTCAGAGAGGAGACTAATTTCTCTAATTTTGAAACAGTGCGGCACTTATATAGTCTCTCTCTACTCCAGAAAGAGCGAGAATACCCCCAGCGTGACACGCCCCAACCAATCAGAACAGATTTCATCATCACTGTCTCACGTCATACAACCTTATTTGGGATGGAAGCTTCCTTAGCTACCACTAGAATTATCCATACGCTTCGATCGATAGTAAACAACCAATTCCAGAAAATTCTCAAATAATATCGACCAACTAAAATTACCAACGTTATACAAAGCTTCTTCTAATAACAACGCAAAATCAAATTAAAGATAAATACACTATATTATTGCATGCTTTGCAAAATAAAACGAACAGATATATCGCTCGCGTCACAAACTATCGTGCGCGCTACACGTAAGCCTACCATCGTACGCGTCTCCAACGTAACACATTGTATCTTTAATTTATTGAAGAAGGGAAGAATGAGATGGAAGGAAAGGGGGGGGGGGCCATAACGTGCTAAAATTTTCATACTTTGGACTTACTGAAACAAGGTATGAGTGCGCTTACTTATGTTGTAAGCAGTTTGTCAATGTTCTTAAAATATAACAATATTGTTATACATGTATAAGTAGAGGCGACATTCATCTGAAGCATGTGTAACGGTGATGAGTGCCGACTTCTTTCATACACACATTCACACACTCCACACACATACACACACGCACACTTTCACCCCCACCCCAACCCGTTTCCCCTTCTCACTATATTCAAGACTGACCTCTAGGGGTGAGGGTGGAGGGACGGGAGGGAATCAGATATACCTCTAAAATGTCACCTTTGACACCCTCACGCCCTCCGATATGGGTGGGGCGGGAGGAATTAATAGTACAGGCATCACATGGGTAGTGGAGTTTCGGGATTGATTGCGGGAACGGGGGACAAAGCGTGGGGTCATCATATAAGAGCGACGCTAATGGTTCATGGTGCCCTAATGGCTCAGTGGAAAGTGAGCTGGTTTCCAGTACTCAGCAGTCGCGGGTTCGAACCCCGTAGGGGAAGAACTAACGTCAATTAGGTAGGCTTACAAGACTTTCAGGTCGCCGAGGGTTTTCTCCGGGTTCTCCGGTTTCCTCCCTCTCTTCAATAATGGTACTGGTTGCAGTCTGTCTAAAATTAAAATAATAAAAGTATATTCCCTTTCCGTCTTCAAATAACGTCTTGCCCACCACATGTTTGAGTGATGAATGTGTGTTTGTTGTGGTATCTGTAACATGTGAGCGTGTATGTTGGTTACCGGTCATGTTAAGAATAAGGCACTTATAGCATCCATTATTAGTGTTATTATTATTTATTACATGTATTATAATAATAATAATAATAATAATAATAATAATAATAATAATAATAATAATAATAATAATAATAATTATTATTATTATTATTATTATTATTATTATTATTATTATTATTATTATTATTATTATTATTAGGTTCAATGATAATGATTATTGAGATTTTGCTTTCAGGTGGTAGACACTCCCGGACTTTTCGACGTCAACACATCGGACCCTAGAGAAGAAGAGACGTATGTGAAGGAAATAATAAAGAGCCTTCTTCTTAGTCTGCCTGGACCCCACGCGTTTCTCCTCGTCTTTCGAATGGACGAGCGTTTCAACCCTTCCGAAGTGAAAGTCGTGGAACAAATTAAAGAACTGTTTGGGAGTGAACTAACACGTTTTTTAATCGTCATTTTTACACATTGCGAGAGCGCAGACACGCTGAAGAAAAAGTTAGAAACAGCGCCAACCCCAGTCAAGGAACTTTTGAAGGATTGCAGTAACAGAGTGATCGGCATCGACAACAAAGGCCCAAATAAAAGGACCCAGGCTAGCGAGCTGGTTCAGATGGCCATCAAACTGGTGACGCACAACGGCGACGAATACTACCGAGACTCGATGATCAATAAAATAGCGGAAGTGTTGGAGACACGCGCTAGTGATCAACCGTTAGACGAAATCAAAAAGGCAGTTCTGCGTGAAGATAAACGGTTCAAATTTGTATACAAAAACAAAGCAGCTAAAGAGTCCGCTGGCCGCGTGAGAGAAAATCTCCGTTGTTGTATTATGTAGTTTTAGGGTTCGAGTGGTCCAATACAAGCTCAATTTGCTCTCCGGACCTTTCGTCAAATCAAATAGCACTGTGCGTCCAACCAGAGAAAACATACCCACACGTTGATTAAAAAAAAAACAACCTCTGACTTACACTCCGGCAAAATACATAATTCCAGAATGCATGCTTTGGCACGCGACCGCTAAACAGAAATTCAAACTTCGATTTATAAACTGTAACTCCATATTTTCCAGAAGCTCTCTGAGCTTGTAAGTGCGCTATATAAGAGAAATCTATTTTTTCCAGTTAATTTTGAAGGTCCATAATAATCAGAACGATCAAAGCTACATAAGAGACGACCATAAATTAGATGGGGTTAATTGAGTACACACAAATTTATCAAGCACAACCAACTGTTATCTTACCCCCTTCTCCTCCCCCTCCCCCTCCTTCCTCCCTTTCCCCTCTATCTGTAGGCGCGTTTGAAAGTTAAAAGGCCTCGCAAACTCGTAACACACACATGTTTTGGCCCCAAAACGACTGTTGAGTCACAGGGTTTATAATCCATGCTAATAAGAATTATAATAGACTGATGATCATACCATATCAATACATCTCGGAGATTATGTGTCCTAATTACTGATAACGTTGATAGGCACTGTGGTCTAATGGTAGTGCTTCGGCTTGCGGATCTGAAGGTCCCGGGTTCGAGCCCTGGCCGGGCCATTGTGTTGTGTCCCTGGGAAAGACACTTTACTCCTGTTTTCCTACTCCTTCGGATGAGAGTATAAACCGAGGTCTAGTCTGTGCCGCATACATTCCATCATAACGGACTTTAAAGATCCTGACGCTCATGTCCTAGACGGGTGAGTGCCGGTGACAAGAACACACCCAGCATGCACCTAGGTCCTTCTCCCCAATCCCTGGCTGCCCAGGATTGTGCTCAGTTGTCCGGGCGTCAGACCATGCGCCCAAAGGCTGCGGGTGGGCGTCTCGGGCGGCTTGAGTTAGATCCTGTATCGGCCAGCGCCTTGAGCAGCTCTTGGGCTGGAAAAGCGCTATATAAGAACGATTAAATAAATAAATAAATAAATAAATAAATAGGCCACAACCGCAATGGAGATTAGACCAGATATCCCTTCGTATGATGAGTAAAAACCGAAGTTTAGTCTGTGCATACATACATTACATCGCATGCTCGGACTGTAAAAAATCCTGATGCTCATGTGCTACGCGCATGAGTGCCAAGAACATGAATAACACCCAGCATGCACTATTCCCGTTAGTCCAAGATGGAGCTGCCCTTGCGGCTGCAGTGCTTTCGCATGAGCGACTAAAAAAATCCCAATGAAATTAAATCACATCAGTCATGTTTCGACCGGTTCAAACTAGAATTTAACTAGGTATGTTGGCATCGATTTCTCTCTCTCTCTCTCTCTCTCTCTCTCTCTCTCTCTCTCTCTCTCTCTCTCTCTCTCTCTCTCTCTCTCTCTCTCTCTCTCTCTCTCTCTCTCTCTCTCTCTCTCAACTACAGTATCTTTCTACGAATATTATTATTTCCATTGTTAACTTGCAATCTACAATAAACAGTACTTGTATAAATTGCACGGCTGCTAGTTTTGCGGGCAATGAGAGTGCATACATTCTTGTATTAAAAGTAAGTACGCAACCCCTTACCCTTGGTTGCCTGTTTCAATCCCAAGTTCAGTGTTATGCCTCGGTCACACATGCACAGCACTCCACGTCTTAATCACGTACAAAAAGTTCGGAAAATCTGGTGGACGTGGTCGTACGTGGTAATTTTCTGTCAATTTTGGTTTGGCCGTGCTTTGGACGGGGTATGGCCGTCGGCGGCTGTTCCACTGCTGAAGCACTGCCTAAGCACGGCTAATCACGTCCAGCCACGTGTAAGCCTAAAAAAAATTCACATGTTCTAAAACGAGGGGGGAAAAGGCGGCAAGTTATACCGATCCAGATCTTGTACAAAACACCTCCAGTCATTTGCAGTATGCCTGGAAAGAAGGGTTCCCTTGCCAAGAAGAGGTCGACGAAGGCTCCCCAAGACTCCCAGGCCCAAGTCACAGTCCAGGTCCATGCTCCCCCTACTGGTGCTGCCGGTCCAGACCCTGATCCTCATGCCGATGTCACAGAAAATTACGGTATTTATATGCCGCAAATCAGAAGTGATACAGAAGTGATTAGGCAGTGATCGGGACGTAATTCGAACTTGTTCGAGACGTCGTTAGGTAGTGCCATGTACGTGGAAAAATCCATTTTTCAGTGATAAGCCGCTAAACACACGCTATTTCACGTGATTCCAACGCGGTACATGCGTCCAATGGCCGTGCTTTGGCCGTGACTGAACGCTAAAAATTCGCGTCTTACCGCGTCTCCCCAAGTTTTAATCACTGCCGGAACACGGATTACCACGCGTGTTTCACGTGTGTTGCACGTCTTTACCGCGTGTGTTACCCGTGGTAGTGCGCGGGCTAAAATTTTGAGCAGTTCAAAACTTTTTGCCGGGTCCGATGCCGTTCAGATTTCTCCCCGCGTCCTGCCACGTCTATACCTCGACCGTAGCTCGTCTTAACCTCGACATCAACGCAAACAACAACGTCCACTCCACGAGTAACAAATTTTGGACGCGCTTTGGCCGTGATTCAGCCGTAAAGGGCTGTGTGACCGGGGCTTTACACTCGTTGTTGGTTTTCTATCAGTAGTTGATTCAGCCCCAATGCTTGAACCCTGATATGTGTAACTCAGATTCGTTTATCCACGCAACCTGTTCATTCAGCCACAAGACAGGAGTCATCGTATGAAGTTTTCCAACTTTATTCAGCGAACATCAACAACTGCATACAATCGCATTTTCACTTTTCACTTTCTCAACTTTTTACTTTCAACACAACACACCCTTATGGGAGGAGATTAAAATTTAACGTCCCCGCACACCATAGATGAAACAGTGCGGCACTTATATAGTCTCTCTATGCTCCAGAGAAATAAAGAACGCTCGGGCAAGACACAATTTTAACCAATCAGAACCAATTTCGTCATCACTGTCTCACGTCATACATCCATATTTAGAATGGAAGCGTCTCTAGTTACCACTAGAATTACCCACACGCTTCGATCGATAGTAAACAACCAACTCTAGAAAATTCTCAAATAATATCGACCAACTCAAATTATCAACGTTATACAAAGCTTCTTCTAACAACAACGCAAAATCAAATCAAAGGTAAATACACTCTATTATTGCATGCTTTGCAAAATAAAACGAACAGATCTATCGCGCGCGTCACACACGAACTACCGTGCTCAGTATTTTATTTAAAAGCACATTTTACCCGGGTTATACTGGCGTGAGGAACCCCTTTTAGTTCTATTTATTCCTTTTAACCTCCCACGTGGAGGAAATGTCCCTTTGTGCATGCACATCATTTCCCAGTTTCCACCCTCCCCTTCACCCGAATTCGACAAGAGAGGGAATGCGTGCTGCTTCTTTGTTTAGCCCTGGTCTGTCGGTCACTGGACCCAAGGTCCAGTGTTTTTATGGTGATTCACGTAATGGGCTTCTGAAATTTGGCAAAGTTAACTATTTTATTCCATAATGTTATAACTTGTCTTATTTCTTGTTTGTTTTTACTGGCTTAGTCAGAGTGTCAGGTTTAGGTTCTGTCAGTGTATTTTATTGTATTTATTCTGTATTGTATTTGATTCTATAAAGCCATGTTTGGGTTTGTGCTAATGTTTCTTACATCTTTTAATTTTTTTACTACTTGTGTTTAATTGTATTGCACATGTGTACCTGCACGAATTTTATTGTTTTGGCTGCTTATATTGACTTTGTGTGTTTTTGTGTGTGGGTATGTGTTAGATATATGTAGTTTAGTCCTTTATTCTTTTAACAAACTTATTTATTTCTTTTTATTTTCCTTCATGTTTTAGTGTATTGTACATTCTCTTATTCTGCGAGTGCCTGTGTTCGAGCATGCGTGTGAGCGCTTTGAGCAGACTTTTTAGTTTGGAATTGCGCTTTAAAAATTAATTATTATTTATAAAATAAATTAATAATAATAATAATAATAATAATAATAATAATAATAATAATAATAATAATAATAATAATAATAATAGTAGTAGTAGTAGTAGTAGTAGTAGTAGTAGTAGTGGTATATCATTAGGATAATCATCTACACTTGATTATTGTCGATACTGTAGTGTGCACTGCAGCCTGTGAGATATCTATAGCCTTTTGTTTTATCTTTAGTATATTATCATAGTCTATTAATATCAATGATGTTTATTCATGCCCCTGTCAACATTGTGATAACTTCCTCTAGATTTATTTTAAATGTCATGTACGGGTCAATGTATGGTCCAAAGATTTATATTTTTTATTATTAAACTATTATCTTGCCCTAGTAACCGTTCAACATTGTGATTTATATAAACCATCTCTGTCAATCTAATGCTAAGTGTTTATGGCTATAAAACTATAAATAAATGAGTACAAGAATACAAACAAAATAATTGTTAAAACAAACATGTTTATTGTTTTTAAAAAAACAACAACAGTCACCTTTGTAGTAGATTTACAGGCGTTTCAATTCGTTTAATAGGCCTACAACTAAAGAGCACGAGGCTTAGCGCTTGGGGTATAACCTGCGTCCTCTGGTAGGCCAATAGATATTTCTAACCCCTGGTACAGTACTCCTCTTTTAACGTCACTACCGCTTAAGGTCACAAGGCGGATAAGATCAATCAGGTTGTTGGTCCCGGCCAAACACCTTCTTTGTACCATTTAGAATTCCTCGCTTAGCGTCACCTCGCATAAGGAAAAACCTCGGATAACGTCAACCCCGTTTTGGTTCCCAAATGGAGGAGACTACTGCTTAAGAGAAATTGATGTCACAGATGACGTCATTTATGAGGTAACTTTCTATTTAGAGATGGAATTCCATCCCAGAACACCTGTCACGTCCAGCTAGCATCCGCGTTATGCGACACTCTGCAATACACACGGGAACCACTTTGACAGAGTGCGACCCATGGGCGGTGTAGACAGGTGTAACTGTGATCTGCCGTGTCCCCTCCTAGCGGGACGTATTGCCACATTGGACCTTACCCTGAATTGACTTCATTCACTAGCGATAAAGCATGTGCCGTGTCGTAGACAAAATGAACAATTTGTTAAACTTGTGTAAGGTTTTCTGCAAATGCACCCAGCAACTGTCTTGGTGCATACTTTTTATTTTTTTATTCTCATTTGCGTGCGTGCGTGTCAATGTGTTTGTGTGTGTGTGTGTGTGCGAGAGTGTGTGTATGTGTATGCATGCTTGCATCCGTTCATTTGAGTGTTTGAGTGTGTGCTTATGCATCATACACACGCACAAAAAATACATATACAGTTATGCATACATGCATACGTGCGCACCAACGTGCACACACATACACACACACACACACACACAGTCACACCACAAAAAAATTTAGCACCTCGTATAAGATCACGTTTTTTACTGGTAGTTGATCTTATCAGAGGACTGTTTAGGGTGCCCCTCGGATAAGATCAAACAAAAATTTGGTCCCGTGGGGGGTTACCTTAAGCGAGGAGTACTGTAAACAGATGCGCGTCGTGATTAAGTCAAGGCTAAATCTAGAGCCTATAATCAATGCAAGGCTGTTAATTCTCCTGCCGCGCATCTTTATATGCGCGCCACCAAACTGGACGCTAAGCGTATTATAGCCTCTGCCAAACGAGACTACAGCTTGTCTAAATTACCCCCGTTGGGGTGCCGGGGGTTTCAGTATAAATAGTATCCCCACTTTCTGGAAATTTAGTGCTTTAAATTCCCACTGTCGCTGTCTTTCTCATTTGCTCTTTCTCATTCCTGCTCTTTTATATCAATTTGCTATACTATCGTCTTCTTCGCTAGACCAGTCTCCTACCTTTTTTCTTGAAAACTCTTCCGGGACAAGACTCCTTGTTTGTGTATGAGGTCTGTTGGATCAGCTTGGGAATATTGGACGCTTTCTGCCAGGTGGTCACTATGGCTTCCTATGATGTTATTATTTAGCAATGTAGGCATTTTATATGTATGTGTTTTGTTGATAATTTATAGTGATGTTTGTATTCTATTTTGTTTTTGTAAACGGGGGTTCGATAAGTTGGGGTAAAGCCTCAGCCGTCCCCTGCGTGGGATGTCTTTATTGTAAAGTGACTGGCTGGTGGAGAGCTTTCGGTTTTACCACTAGGGTTGTTTCAGCAGATCTTTTATTCGGATCGGGGGTTGTCCGGTCCTGATTTGGCTCGGAAGAGTCCGCTGGACCTAAAGCAATAATAATGTAATGTAATGTTGTCTAAATTAAGTGTTCACCAGCCCTTAGGCGTTATTAGGAATAATATCCACAGGATTACATTACATTACATGATTATTGCTTTAGGTCCAGCGGACTCTCCCGAGCCAAATCAGGACCAGTATAGCCGAATCAGGACCATACAATCAAGACCACAACTTCGCTGAAAGAGGACTCGCCCCTGATCCGCATAAAAGATCTGCCGAAACAACCCTAGTGGCAACCCTGAAGGCACTCCACCAGCCGGTCACTTTACAATAAAGACATCCAACGCAGGGGACGCTGAGGCTATACTCTAATTTATCGAACCCCCGTTTACAAAAGCAAAATAGAATATAAAAATCATTATAAAATATCAACCAAACACATACATATAAAATGCCTACATTGTCAAATAATAGCATCATAGGAAGCCCCAGTGACCACCTAACAGAAACCGTCCAATATTTCCAAGCTGATCCAACAGACCTCACAAACAAATTAGGAGTTTGTCCCGGAAGAGTTCTCAATTAAAAAAAAAGGTACGTGACTGGTCTAGCAAAGAAGAAGATAGTATAGTAGATTGATAGAACAGAGTAGGAATGAGAAAGTACAAAGAAGAAACACTGCGACAGTGTTGTACCTATCGCCCGATAGATGTAGACCTCCCCGATGGACAGATCTCATATTCCTTATTTAGCCCCTGTGGGCATATTCTTGCAACCAGCCAAATTAACTGTCCTCTATGCGCATTGTGTTCGGGGACGATAATTTAATAACTAAACTAAACTCTCATATTTCTCAGCGGTGGAGAAAGAGGGGACCTTCCTTTCCCAGTTGGTCTCGGCTGGTGATGGCATGCACCCTCTTTCCTAATGGCGAGCTTAATCGCCGTAATCCTCTCTCGGGTCAGATCGCTCGCTTCTTTTCTATATGCGAGTTCGCCAGAGGTCTGCGGTCATGTCCTGTTAACCCAGGCCCAGATGGCATACATGACCTAATGATTGGCAAGGCCCAACTTTCTTTTAAACTTTCTTTTGAAGCTTTTGTGTTCCCGGGGACTCTGTCATAGCACCACTACTTTCCTCCATAGCACTGTCTCAGTAGGCACGATATATGCCGATAATAATTATCGCTCCCTGGAAAACTACTAGTAGCTCTTCACTATGCCCTAAACACTACATCTTCCAGGCCGACATTGACGGTAGTGTTGGCCTATCTTTAACGTCTAAGACAGTTTTTGTACCTTTCTACACTCATTGGAACCCTAATTTTGACTCCTTGACCATCAGAGTAATAATAATAATAATAATAATAATAATAATAATAATAATAATAATAATAATAATACAGGATGCTATATACGCGCCTTTCCCAAAATTAATCAGGCTCAAAGCGCGGCGATCTATACCAACATACACGCTCACCTGTCTCATCCACCTTCACACACCAAATACACATCCATCATTCAAACAGGTGGTGTAAAGGCAGGGAGATCGCTATTAGAAGACGGAAAGAAATTCGAATTTTTCAGTCCCCTCTCCTTCCTCCCCCTCCCTCCCCCCTACTTTTTTTTTTTTTTATATGGAATGACCCTTTTTCCCAGGGTTTTCCGGAGTGCGGAACCGCGGTTTTTACGTGCCGTTCATTTTATCTTTCCTACTCACCATCTCATTCGATCTACTAAGTTTATGAATTAAACTTTTACCTTACCACTGCTCTTTTCCGTCGGGTCACCCTCCTTTATTCCCTTCAGTAACTTATTAGACCTTAGTATTGCCTAGGTCTGTGTTTGTTTTACCTTTTTAAATTCCTATAACCTTATTTTGCTTGAGGATTCCAAGTGAGCGCTTGTCTGGTGATGCTGGAAGCAGGTTTCCGGAGAGTGTGGTCAATCCAGCGCCATCTTCTTTGAAGGGTATCTTTCTCTACAAGCAGCTGACTGGTTCTTTCCCACGGTTCTTTATGGCTGATAGGAACTGGCCATCTGATTTTTAGTATCCGCCTGAGGCCGTCCCCGAAACACCTGGCGACGAGACATGGAGGCAGAATCCAGGGAAGCGGGTTGGTCATGGGACAGTTGGAGGAATTGGCCCAGGATCGGAACAGCTGGAGAAGTTTTGCTGGCGGCCTAAGTCCCAAACAAAAGTAAGTATAACTAAGACGACCTATTAGCGCCAAAACCTGATAATTACAAATATCATGAGATAATTAGAAATATCATGGAATAATTACCATTATCAAGGTATAATTACAATTGTCATTCAAAAATTATAAATACCTTCGCGTGATCATGTTTACTTTTCAGTTTGGGCTCTAGCAATCCGCCTGGAAATGCGTCAAATTTTCACTTCACTTCAAATTACAATTTTCACATGATCATGCTTAATTTCTGGCTAAGGCGGCTTACTAGCGCCAAAACGTGCATTCACAGGTATCAGTGATAATAGTAATTAACATGTGTTCAATTCAAATGTGTGATGTTACAGTCCCCTATATACTCTGTGTCGGGGACTACTACTACTACTACTACTACTACTACTACTACTACTACTACTACTACTACTACTACTACTACTTTTCGTGCACTTTAGTTGTAGGCCTACTGAAACGCCTGTAAACCTACTAAAAATGTGTGTTTTTTTCCAAAACAATAAAAGATGTTTGTTTGACAATTATTTTGTTTGTATTCATGCACTTTTTAAAAATGTTATTTATTAATTAATTTTAATTTATTTTTTGTATTTATTTATTTGATGGAGGTTGGAGGGAGGGGAATGTCTTATTTCATATTTGTGAAAAAAAAAAGGAGTTTTAACTGATTGATTCCCTTTGTTAGAATTGTTATCTTGTTAATAATTGTTTATATTTTAGATTATTTTGGGGGTGTTATTTTTTGGGGGGGGGGGGGGGGTATTTTTTGTGTGCCTAAAATCACGACGTATACAGACCTTAAAATATAATGAAATAATTTCATATTGAGTTCTTTGTGTTTATATGTGTACGAGCGCGCGTGCGTGTGTGTGTGTGTGTGTGTGCGTGTGTGTGTGAATCTTACATGTACACAGTGTTTTTTTTAAGACGTAGTAAAAACTGACCTTCGGACGAGAGTATAAACCGAGGTCTAGTCTGTGCACGCACGCATGCCATCGCACGGACTTTAAAGATCCTGATCCCCATGTCCTAGACGGGTGAGTGACGGCTATACAAATACACCCAGCACGCACTAGGTTCCTTCTCTCCCATCCCCGTTCGCCCTGGCTTGTGCTCAGTCAACTGGGCGCCACACTACGCGCCCAAAGGCTGCAAGTGGGCACCTCGGGAGTCTTGAGTTAGATCCTGTATCGGCCAGCGCCTTGAGCAGCTCTTGAGCTGGAAAAGCGCTATATAAAAACGACGACAACAATAATAATTGACGAACTGAAATAAATTAGTTGGAGTTAACTTGAGTACAGGACTGATCAAACAGAAAACTACTGTCCCCCTGTTGTATAAGAACGAGTACTTCAATAAAGTTAAAGCAACAGGTTCTTTGTAGAAAGCGCCGTTGCCTAATTCTATCTACAACACAGGCTCTCGTATCTGGAGACGTTTCTAGAAACCCAAACGAGGAATTTGAGACTTTTATATATAAGTACTGATTTGTCGCATTCTATATAATATTATAGACGTTATCGTATTCAGATACGAGCGCCTGTGTTTGAAACTATAATACCGAAAGTTTTCCGTAAAATGATTGCCTCCATTGATATAGGGAGTGAGGGAAATCGCGAAGACACAGTACTAAGGCACTCTCTCGCCGGTCAGTTTACGCGATATGGCGAACACTCTCGACCATATTAGGCGATTGTAAGGATTGTCAGTGCTGTTGTTGCCTTACGCATAATTTGCTCACCACCAAATACTGCCACGTACCTAATATTTACAAACCAAACATACCTGCATTCGCATTATTATGAACGAATTAACCAATACTTGCCTTTGTTGTGTTTCATGATCTTGCTTATTATTCGCGTGACTTGCAGTGATTACAAAACGTTGGCTGCGTAGAGTACCGTTAGCAGAGTGCGTTGAGACATTCGGGTATGAATCCAAAAGTCGGAAAACGCGCAGAGCGGCAGCGAATCAAGGCACCCATAGGTTTCATTGGGAGAGTTTGGCAAAACGATAAAGATTCGAAATCTAACGGCGCCCCGATTTGATGCTATACGGCCCGGGTGCATTTTTTATTTGTTTGTTTGGTGTTTTCTTTTCTGCCGTAATGATACATATCCTTACACTGACGTGCTTCATTTCACGTTCGATTCCCGACTCTGGCGCTCTGGAACCACTTTCATTTTGTGTGATCGTGGTTAGTATGCAAGAGCTCCTTGGATTATACACTGTATGAACAATTCCGTTTGGTATCCGATCATGATAATATTCGATATAAGACGGACTTAAAAAGAGGTCATAGATAGAGCAGTTGAACGTTTTCACATTTCTAACTCAATAAAGGACGAAAGAAATAAAATAATGTTTTAAACCAAAGATGTATATAAGAGAGAGAGAGATTGATTGATTGATTGATTTATTGTTGCTTTAGGTCCAGCGGACTCTTCCGAGCCAAATCAGGACCGGACAACCCCCGATCCGCATAAAAGATCTGCCGAAACAACCCTAGTGGGAAAATTGAATGCCCTCCACCGGCCAGTCACTTTACAATAAAGACATCCCACGCAGGGGACGGCTGAGGGTTTACCTCAACTACGCGAACCCCCGGTTACAAAAACAAAATAGAATATAAACATCATCATAATTTATCAACAAAACACATACATATAAAATGCCTACATTGCTAAATACTAACATCATAGGAAGCCCTAGTGGCCACCCAGCAGAAAGCGTCCAACACTCCCAAGCTGATCCAACAGACCTCATACACAAACACGGAGTCTTGTCCAGGAAGAGTTTTCAAGAAAAAAGGTAGGTCATTGATCTAGCGAAGAAGAAGATAGTATAGCAGAGTGATAAAACAGAGCAGGAATGGGAAATAGTAAATGAGGAAGAAGAGAGAGAGAGAGAGAGAGAGAGAGAGAGAGAGAGAGAGAGAGAGAGAGAGAGAGAGAGAGAGAGAGAGAGAGAGAGACGTACTTCGTTAACTAGTTTGCTGACAAGAGTTATGGTTGGGTAGCTCCTCTGGAAATGCGGCATGCATTGCCTCTAATTACCAAAACATGCAGCTTGTCTTTTTTGACATTGTTGCATAACAAAATTTGCTGCCTAAACACATTACAGATTCAGCGGTAGATTCAGCACACCATCTCACTAACGGGCATGCACAACGGTAAGGCTTTCAAGGAAAGGTCGAGTGTTCGATTTCCATGCAGCGGGTGGGGTCACTCCGCCCTCCATAGCTGTTTTGGGTAACAGGCAGGACATGGGAAGTAACTAGCCTTTATACTTGCAGCGATTTTGATGAGGTCCATTTTAACATATTAACGTTGATCCATAAAATAGCACATTTCTAGCAAATCCCACAACAAATTTCGCTGCTGCTGAGCCCGAATTATTTGCTGTTTTTTTCTTCAAAATTTTTAACTAGCCAGCATGATCATAGAAGACTTGATTAATCCTCATTAATGAGGTTACGGTTCTCCGATGGACGTGGAAGCAGCTTTTAAAAACAAATTGGGGGATCCTTGAAAACGTCATAGGGTTGCGCTAACAAATGAGCGCATATTATAATGCCGTCATTGAGCTTCACTTCAGGCAGCGAGCACCTAATAATTTATTATTGTTTTCTCTTGGTTAATTCACAGCAAGGCATTGACTGCGTTCGTTTGTGTGCGCCAAGGCCTGTATTCTAAGGGAGATAAGCCATTTACTGCTCATAGCAGACTTCCTTTTGAACCCTCAAACTCGACGTTTAGTTTCAAATTTTGTAAATATTGGACATACAACAATATGAATGAATAGATAAGCAAATATAGTCATCTTTAAGCTTGACTTTGACATTGTAATTTTATTTTCGCCGTTTAGATCTAGACCTCAATCTCACTTTAAAGGTCCCGGATTAAGCAGTCTTGCAAATCGCTAGTACCTCCAGTACGACGTAACAATTATGATTTTTATAATAACAGTTGATTGAGGCAATCAGGCAAAGCAGCTCGAGCCTTGAGCAGTGAATTAGACAGCAGTTTCAAGCTGTGTGTAGGGCGATGTCTATACAGGTTTATCTGGCTGATAGTAGGTGGCTTGGTGTCCAGTCTTGGCGTGATTTTGAGCAATTTTTAAAGGCAATTTTCCTTTACAAGCGCGAATATGCCTTTCTTTTTTGTATTTCATATAAGCTTACATGTACAGTATACTCTCGTTACGTCTTACGGTCTAGGCTTCGTTGCCTTCTAAACATATTTGCTTCGAAGTGGTGCTGATGAGGATACAGCCACACCTGAACGTTGGGAAAGAGGAGAAAAGATGAAAGAACGATTTTAAAACAAGAAAAAAGAAGAAAGGAACCCATTGGAAAAACAGTCCACTTTCGCTTCAACGAACAGTGAAGCAGGCAGGGTCAATAGTGCTCATTAAATGTTGAAGTTACGTTCCAGCCAAAGAACTAAAGTTACACTTCGGAACCCTGAATGTCAGAGCCCCATAGATTTAAAGTGAGTTTGAAGATTTTCTTTTTGTGTGTAAATTGTACACAAGGTAGCGCGAGCATAGATGAGTTTTTTTTTTTTTTTTTGCATTATAAAACACAAGCCTATCAAAAAGAAGACTTTTGTCTGTACTGTTAGCGAGGTTTGACGAAAATCACGCCCGAAGGACAGGAGTTTATTGTGAGTAATTAATCGTTAACTGGTTAGTAGTATCATACATAGGTGGTCTGCTGTATAACATCGATGGCCCGGGTAGATCAGTTGGTCGAGAGGCTAACTAGTAACGCAAAGGTCCTTGGTTCGAATCCTGGACTGGTCAATATGTGACCATATTATTTTTTCTTAACCATCAACTGTTTCGCTGGTGTCAGGATAGTGACCAGTCGCCGCCTATATGTTCCGGTGTCGTGTGACTATAATCCACAATTTACTTTTAACATTATAAACGTGTGGGAAAGATTGTGTGAGTATGAGTGCTCTGCGACTGTGTCTAATGTCCGTTAGTGATGTCCACGATGACGATGATGTAGACGATGACGTCCAGGATGACAAAGGACCTAATTCATGTACTGTTTATAGTAAACCATCTTTTTGAAAGTTCGGACACGAGGTGTAGAATCAAATTTCACAACTATAACACACACACACACACAGGCGTGTACGAGGTAATAAATGGGGTAAATTGACCTACTTCGCGCTCCTTAGGCGGCGAATTATGTCAAGTTTCTTAAAAAAACACGGCTAGGATAAGGAATTTTACTCGACGATTAGGGTAAGGCACCCGCCTCGACGGGTAGGGTAAGGCACCCCTTCAAGAAAAGGGTTAGGGTCAGGGCTAGTTGCAGCGCTGCAACTAGCCCTGACCCTAACCCTTTTCTTAAACAGGTGCCTTAACCTACCCGTCGAGGCGGGTGCCTTACCCTAATCGTCGAGGAAAGTTCCTTATCCTACCCGTCTGGAAGATGCACTATAACTACACTTGGTCAAGTGTACTTGTAGTGCATGTGCACTGCAACTACACTTGGCCAAGTGTAGTTGTAGTGCACATGCACTACAACTACACTTCGTGAAGTGTAGTTGTAGTGCACATGCACTTAAAGTACACTTCGTGAAGTGTAGTTGTAGTGCACATGCACTACAACTACACTGCCATGTACTTAGAACAAATGAGGAACGGCAGACAAACGGGGAACGACACAATTACCTCATTTTGTACTAAAAAAGGCAAATTCCGTTCCTCATTCGTGCCGTTTTACAGGTACACACACACACACACCCACACACACACACACCCACACACAAATGTATAGCAATATCGCTAAATAAGCGGATATATTAATCTCTGAGCGTGAATGTAGACATTTAAAAAATATTTTCGCATTGTAATCAAGAACTCAACTGAACTTTAAGCTGGATGTAGTGTGCGCATGCGTGGTGAATGGGTTCCGATAGTAAGCACCGTTCAGTTGGCTCGGATCTGAAACATTGGGTTACAACCATCCGAAGAATTGCAAGCAAACACGTCATATGGTTTCATGCTGTGTGAAATTCTGAGCAGCAATTGAATTGCCTGTCGCCCATTGCCAACGCGCCTGCAGGTACACGGAAAACGTATTTATTCTCCTTGGTTACTTATATTTTTACTTATTTTTTTATTTTTGGGTAACTCTTCTTCTTCTTCTTCTTCTTCTTCTTCTTCTTCTTCTTCTTCTTCTTCTCCGACTTCTTTCTGTCATTCCTTTTCCTTTTCTCTGTTTGTTTTATTCTTTAATCCTTACTTTCTTCTTCTTCTTCTTCTTCTTCTTCTTCTTCTTCTTCTTCTTCTTCTTCTTCTTCTTCTTCTTCTTCTTCTTCTTCTCCTCCTCCTCCTCCTCCTCATCCTTCTTCTTTCTTTCGTTTTTTTTTGTCTTAGCCTTTCCTATCTTTATTCCACGTTTTACTTACATAGCCGGCGTACTGATTTTAGTTCCTTCCTGTTCCTGCATAATTTGACATTTTCGTAGGCATACCACATAAACCTAAAAAAAAATATTTATGATTAAACAAAATGCAAACATGAAAATGAAATAAAATTCTAAAAATATAAATTAAATAAAATAAAAAACAAGTCAATTCATTTTGTGTGTCCTCCCATGCGCCCCTTTACTCTCAAATAACCGAAAACAACCACTCCAGGGCATGATCATAACCCACTCCAGAGTATGATCATAACTATCACCCTCATCATGATCATCAAAACCACCTCCTCAACCATCATGGCTGACACTGCAACCTCTACCACACCATAGTCATCTCCACCACTAACCACTCCACCCTTTCAACCAGCTCTACATATAGCAGAAACAATTGTGCTTTGATGGGTACTGAACTCTGCGTCCGTGCGGATCTTGACTTTTTTCAAGTTACTCTCATCGGCGCCAGTTCCCGGCATGCACTTTGAGTGTGACGTCTTGCTGCTGGACATGTGAGGTTGTTTTGTACATAGCAATGATTGTTCAGTTAGTGGTTTGAGAAGAATGACTGTTCGAAGTTTTGATGAGCGTGCATCTCTCAATCAGAATGGAGCCTCTAACTAAGTGTAACCCAGAGAGTAGGGCAAATAATTATAATGTGCTTTGCCTGTGCTTGTATCATATAGTTTGGAACTAGTGCTGTGAATGGGTCCCGACAGGAAGTCCTCTCCAGGATCGTACAGACAACTGCTGCACTGACAAGATTGAAGCCCATTTGAAAAGACAGGACCATCAGTCTACATTCCAAGGTAAGGCTGCTGCGCTCCCTTGTCATCTCCATCTTCCTATACGCTTGCGAAACATGGACCTTCACAGCAGTCTTACAACGAAGAATACAAAGCATTGAGATGAGGTGCTACAGAAGTCTTCTGGGCATTTCCTATACCCAGCAAATCACCAACAACGAAGTCCGACAGACCATCACACAAGCCATTGGACAACACGATGACCTGCTCACAGTGGTAAAGAAACGGAAACTCCGATGGTATGGCCACGGCACCATAGCATCAAGCCTTGCAAAGACCATTCTGCAAGGCACGGTGCACGGAGGTAGAAGAAGAGGGAGACAGAAAAAGAGATGGGAGGACAACATTCGAGAATGGACTGGCTTGACACTGACCAAAGTTATGAGGGTTGCTGAGGACAAAGAAAGATGGTGTACGTTGGTTAAACAATCATCTGTGGTGCCCCTACGACTTTCGAGTTACGGGATAGGATAGGATAGAATAGGATAGGATAGGATAGGCTGGCAATAGTTTAATGGTATAAATGTGTGAGTTTTTGTATGCATGACTGCGTGTTAATTATAAATTTGTGATCTATTTATTTATTATTGTATTTTTCCTCGTAATTCCATATGCCCCCCTGTAAGTTTTTTTTTTTCAATCTGGAATACAGATTTGTTGACTTGACTTGTCAACCGAGAACTACCAGCTGAGTTCCATCCTGATTTCAGCAGCGCGTTGAGCAGCTCTTTGTGGTAGTAAGTTATATAAGAATAATTACTGTGCGTTTGTATATGTGTGTGTCTGCATGTGTGCTTGTCTTTCACAGTGATCTGTCACAGTGAATGTTGGAGATCATTTCGGAGTTCTGTCTTGGGGTTGGGGTGGAGTGGAAGGAGAGAAAGAAAGAGGGAGAGAGAGGTGGGGCGGACCGGGCGTTAGCCTGGTAGAGGTGGTGGTGAGTGAGGTGACAATTTATACTCTTATCTCAAGTTGCCGGCCCTTTCCACGCCTCCTGTGAGTCTAGGTTTTGACAGGCGATGGTGTTACGGGCAAATCTCAAGCAGATGAGGTACCCAATTTAGTCAGAGATACATGGAGTGCCTCAATATGCTGACAGCTTGTTTATTTGTTGAACTCTTCGCTCAGTGATTCTAAACACTGCTGCTTTAGCTGTAATAAAAAAATAATACCAATAGTTTAAAATAAATAAATAATTAAATATACTCACAAACATAGATTCCGATTCAGAAAATTGTATTCTCGCGCAAGAGAAATTCTAACGTGCAATTAATTGCTGTCAGTAAAACAACAATTAAAAAGGTAACAATAATATTTAAAAAAAATAAAAATAAAAAAGACACACCGACACACGCAGACGGATACGTAATTGCCGACATGCATATACTCCTTAAATCATACGCACCCAGGTGCGGCACACGTACGCACCTATAGACCTACTGTTACGTTGAAACGCGAACGAAAATATGTCGGAAGCGTGTACGATAGATCTAATCGTTTCGATTTGCAAAGTATTCAATAATGGAGTTTATTTACCTTTGATTTGAGTTTGCATTGTTGTTAGGAGAGGCTTTGTATAACGTTGATGATTTGCGTTAGTCGATATTGTTGGAGAATCTTCGGGATCTGCATGTTTATTACTGTCGATAGAAATTTCCCGATGGATATCGAAGGTCGTGAATGTTCCCGGAAGTAGAGAAAATATGTATTGACGTAAGTCAGTGATGACGATCTTTAGTTCGATTGGTGGCAGTACGTCATTTCTACATTGTTCGAAATTCTTCCGGAAAAGAGAGAGGTTATTTAATCGTGTGCCGAATTGCTGTTGAGAGAGTGAAGTTGTTGCTAGTGATTTGGAAAGTTGCTGTGAAAGTTGTTGAGTTGAATTGAGAATTGTATGCAGTTGTTGGTGTGTGCTGAATAAAAGTGGAAAACTTCATACGTCGACTTTGTGACTTGTATGCTGTTTGGACGGGCTGTGTGAATAAACGAATCTGAGTTACACAACTATCAGGAATTCAAGCATCGGGGCTGAATCAGATACTGATAGAAAACACCAACATCGAATTGAGTGTAACACCTACACTTATAAAGAGATATATGTAGAGATTGGCAGAAAACATGCGCAACACAAAACGCGCGTTCACGCCAAGGATATATGTTTTAAATTTTATTCAAAGGGGTTACCTGGTTTAAACTCTTGTACCAAAATGTATATTTGTGTTGAGCCACAATATTTAAATTGGTAAAATACTGGGATAAAAGAAAATAGCAGTTCGTGTAGGGCCGTATTCTCAAGGTGGTGGCCAAGAGGTGGGAGCCAAATACTCCGCTCGGTTATATAGGTTATATCAGCCTATCGGTCACCACCGTGAGAACAGGGCCCGACCCGATTTGCTATTTTCTTGTATCCCTCGTGAAAGAGACACAAAAACTGTTGCCCTACAACCGAGTGACGCTTGCTGAAAGTAATCTGGTTTCCAATCATATCCTATCCTATCCTATCCCGTAACTCTGAGGTCGTTAAGGCACCACAGATGATCTTTTAACCAGCATACTCCATCTTTCTCTGTCCTCAGCAACCCTGAGGGCTTCGCTCAATGTCAAGCCATTCCATTCTCGAATGTTGTCCTCCCACCTCTTTTTCGGTCTCCCTCTTCTTCTACATGTATCTCCTTGCACGGTGCCTTGCAGGATGGTCTTGCAAGGCCTGATGATCTGGTGACGTGGCCATACCATCGGAGTTTCCGTTTCTTCACTACTGTGAGCAGGTCATCGTGTTGTCCAATGGCCCGTGTGATGGCCCGTCGGACTTCGTCGTTAGTGATGTGCTGGGCATAGGAAATGCCCATGCCAAGACACTCCATACAAGCCACTGCCACTGACCTGCATAAAATCCTGCCGACAATGTAGTCCTGCTCAGCAGAAGAAGAATAGCCACGCGGGTAGAACATATGTCGTGTAGCCTTGTACTGCATAACCCAATGGCCACACCAAAGGATTCTGCACAGCAGGAGCCACCCAAGGCTAGACTTACCAACAAATGGAAGGTAGGCAATTCCTCCCAGGCGTGAACCAGTCGCCTCTCTTTCCGCTACAGATCCCACAGCTCAAATCGTACCATGTCCTCATGGTTTCCCAGTTCTAAACAGGTATGCCAGTCAAACTCCATTCCCTGATTTTACAGTGAAAAACTGCCTTCAACAGTTACCGCAGTCAAGCATCATCCTGATACGGGTGGTTGTGCACCAGTTGTTGTCGAGCGGAGTATTTGGCCCCCGCCACTAGGCCACGACCTTGAGAACACGGCCCGATCCGAACTGCTAATTTTTATTGATCCCTCGTAAGAGAGACATAAAAATATTTGCCCAGCAAGGCGGGAAGCGTGTTGATAGTAAACCGGTTTGCCGGCTAGCCTACTAGTGCCACGACACTCCATACAAGTCACTGCCAGTTACTTGCATAAAATGCTTGCCGACAATGTAGTCCTGCTAACCACCACCAAAAGCAGAAGATCAATGGTCAGGCGGGGAGAAAATATGTCGTGTCGCCTTGTCCTGCATAACCCAATGGCCACAACAAAGGATTCTGCCAATTTCTCCCAATTGCTTCCCTTTCCGGTATATATAAATGGAGGCGCACACACATACATACATGCACACACACACACTCTCTTTCTCTCTCTCTCTCTCTCTCTCTCTCTCTCTCTCTCTCTCTCTCTCTCTCTCTCTCACGTGACTATTTAGTGCATCCGTGCAGTAATCATGAACACGTCAGCATGTATTTCATCATGTGTTCAAGTGTGTAAGAGAGATTAAAGAGGTTGTTTACCACTGTGGGAAAGATTAAAAGGACACTCAACCTCAGTGTTCCTCTTAAGAGACGATGATGCCGATTCAGACCTATTCGCATGCAGAAGAAGGATTTTTTTAATTGACTTTTTTTTAATTTAATTTTTTTTGGGTGGAGAGAGGGGAGGAGAGGACAAGCACACTAAAGGAAGGTCGGTGATAAATCTTCGGCAGCCGCCTTATCCTCATCAGTACAGATGTGTTGATTTGTCAGTACGAAAGTACGAGGGAACGCACTTGCCCTAGCTCGGGCTACTTGGACAAATTTCGTAAAGAACGCGCGCTTTGAGGCCTTTTTCTTCCCCCTCCCCTAGGCCCTGCTAAATGCGCTTTATAGGCAGTGTTCCAGACACCTGTTAACCTAACTGTTCATTTCTGTTTCTCCACCGTTGGGGTGCCGGGGCCGGGGTTTCAGTATAAATAGTATCTCCACTTTCTAAAAATTTAGTGCTTTAAATTCCCACTGTCGCTGTCTTTCTCATTTGCTCTTTCTCATTCCGGCTCTGTTCTATCAATCTGCTATACTATCTTCTTCTTCGCTAGACCAGTCACCTATCTTTTTTCTTGAAAACTCTTCCGGGACAAGACTCCTTATTTGTGTGTGAGGTCTGTTGGATCAGCTTGGGAATATTGGACGCTTTCTGCCAGGTGGTCACTAGGGCTTCCTATTATGTTATTATTTAGCAATGTAGGCATTTTATATATATGTGTTTTGTTAATAATTTATAAAGCTGTTTGTATTCTATTTTGTTTTTGTAAACGGGGGTTCGATAAATTAGAGTACAGCCTCAGCGTCCCCTGCGTGGGATGCCTTTATTGTAAAGTGACTGGCTGGTAGAGAGCTTTCAGTTTTACCACTAGGGTTGTTTCAGCAGATCTTTTATGCGGATCAGGGGTTGTCCGGTCCTGATTTGGCTCGGAAGAGTCCGCTGGACCTAAAGCAATAATAATGTAATGTAATTTCTGTTTCTTTGATAAAACATCTCAGTCAATTCCACAGCTTCACATGTGCCTTAATTAAGTTAATTAAACAGTGTTAAAATCAAAGGTCTTTCAGGCACAAGGCGTGGCAACTTGCAGACTGATTTTTCAGCCTCCAGAAAATAATGGTCCCGTGTGTGGTTCTTTGCGCTCGGCTATCAAGATATATGTATCCACCCTCCAGAAAGGATCTTTTCCATTAGAAAATCATATCGTTGAAGCCAAAGCCTAAATAGTCCACGGCAGGTATTCACACCACACTCGTCGTCTTCACGCCTTTCCATGTAGAAAGTGGTAGGTCTGGTTAACTGATCAACCTGATCGTCAGTACAGTTTTTAATTAAAACGCCTTAACAGGTAGTCATTGGCCAGGAGTCAGATCGATAACCGCCTTCAGCTGTCTGATTAACGAGAACCCACACTTGAATGTTTAAAAATGTATCAGTCCTGCCTTTGACCATTCAGAGGTCAGAGATAGAAGAAAATGAAATGATGTTTCTCTGTGTAAAGCACCGGCTCAATGAGCTGCTCAAAGCGATGGCTGGAAACATGATCTAACTCAAGCCGCTCATTACGCCAACTTGCACCATCCAGCGTACATGTCAATTCCTCCGGCCTCGGATAAATTAGCAACACTGATATATTACATGTAAAGTGAGGAAATTACTGATTTGTCAATGTCTTTTTCAGGTTTTAGCTCTGGTTCAGACATTGTCCTTTTAATGGATCAAAGGAAATTTGTTATATTTTAAAATAAATAAATAAATACAACCAAAACATTGTGAATTAGTACGTCATTTCAAAATATGCAAACGCAATCACGTCAAAGAGTCACTTGCAATCAATGCCCAATATTATTGAGAAATTATCGCGTGGCGACATTTCTCATTCAAAGTAGGCTACAAACGATGAGTTCGTTTAAAATGGTATAGTTAATATCTATTTAATTTGGTTTGAAAGGACTCTCCTGATTTACAAGTTCAATAAGCCCTCCCCTCCCCCCCTCCCCCATCCCCCCTCCTCCGCCACACACACAAAAAAATAATAATATGTCTGTTTACGGCAACATAGTGGAAAAAAATAAGGTCGGTAGGTCGGCTTCTTGTTTCTTTTTAGTTTTTTTAAAAACCTTTTCTACCTTGGGTGCGTTTTTTTTGGCTTTTTTCAATTTTTTTTTCCAGACGATCCCCAAAAAAAGTTTAAGGTCGGGCCCAACAAATTAGGGTCAGTCGGGATACCGTAAACGAACATATTTGTGTGGCCTAAAACGTTGTCAAGCATAATACCACACGTGTAATGGTATGCTACTTTGACCTTAGAGAGAGTGCGAACATTATATTTATTCCTACGTCTGCTCCAAGGCCACAAATAGGTCGGTTACTGTACAACGCAGACATGACTGTAACCTAAGTATCCGACACCCACTCCTTAAAGTGAGTTGAGGCTATTTATTCAAACTTGAACACTAGATAGCATGATCATAAAAGAGTTTATTAATCTAAATTATTGCGCTTAAAGCTCTTCGATAAGCGTATAAACGAGTGTGAAGGCCGTCGTCGCAAATTAAGCTATAACACGCGCAGGCTGTGACGCCACAGGAGACGTCACTATAGCGTCACTGTAGGCATAAGGTACGGTACGTGGTTATAATAGCTAATGCGAAGCGTTGTAGCTTATGCAGTCAGTGCTAGGCTAGTTCGGACCGTGTTAAGTGTGGGCGCCGATAGCGCTCAGCGTGACGTATTCCAAAGAATTTAATACATGTACTGCTTACAGCAGACGATTTTATTGGATGCTCGCGCTGGAAGTTTAAAATCAAATTTGGCAAATGTCAGATACAAATAACGTATGCTTAATTATGTAAGCAAAATACTCATCGCTTGGCGTGAATTACATTCCATTTTTCGCATTGTGATTTATGGTTCGGATTAATTTTAATTTCATTCCTGTTGAAAAAGTACAGTCAAACCAGAAGCCTAGGTAATTGGCAACGCAGCCCTATATCGGAATGTGCACAATCTCTTACGTAAGTAAAACTATAAGAACCGTGGTGGAATATCTTTCGATCATTCACTTTAAATCTAATTTCACTCAAGCTAAGTTCTACGATCTTTTTTTCCAATTATCTGTGGCCGGATGTTGCAGTACATTTTACAATTAAAGTTTGTTGCCCCCGAAAAATGGCGATCCCAATTGTCAAAAATACGAGCCTTGCGTTAGCAGTTTTGCTTACTGTCTCGAGTTTTGTATCGGCGGTACAGAAACGATCTGATGACAACAGCTACGGAACTCTGGAAGTCTTGGTTCAAAATCAGGCCGCAACAATTCAGGCTCTACAGGTAGGTCCATTATATATTTATTTATTTATTTATTTATTTATTTAGGCTACAGGGGGAGTATTTGGCTTAGTGGTACAAGAGACGACAAAACAACTAAGGCATTGAATGTTAAGAGATAGCATTGCAGGCAGGTTTGCCAATCTGGTTGACGGTTTGGAATGCCGAAGAATACAACAGGGCCCTGATGCACAGCCAAGCATCACTAACTCCTTCGGGTGAGATTATAAACCGAGGTCTAGTCTGTATACGCACTCATTCCATCGCACGGATTTTAAAGATCCTGACGCCCGTGTCCTAGACTGATGAGCACCAGCTACATAAATACAGCAAGCAAGCACTAGGTCCCTTTTTTCTTTTCCCCGGCCGTCCTGCTCATTTTTCCGGAGCTTCAGACGATGGGCTTAAGACAGCAAATGGGCTCAATTGATTTATTGTATTCATTTATTCCTTTTTCCATTTATTTATTTATTAGTTAGCTTGCTTGTTTGCTTGCTTCTCTCTTCCTCTTACCGTCCCCCACTCTCTCTCTCTTTCTCTCTCTCTCATCTCTCCATCATCTCTCTCTCTTTCTCCATCATCCCTCCCTCCCCCCCCCCCCTCCTCTTTCTCTCTACTTCCAACGTCACTACATATTCTTACTTTTTTTTTTACAATTAGAGAAACGATACGTACTATTCTGACATTCTTTCTTGGGTTGCAAATCCTATCCTATCCGGTAACTCGAAGGTCGTAGGGGCACCACAGATGATTGTTTAACCAGCGTACTCCGTCTTTCTGTCTTCTGCAACCCTCATGGCTTCGCTCAGTGTCAAGCCAGTCCATTCTCGAATGTTGTCCTCCCACCTCTTATTCTATCTCTGCAAGACCTGATGCTCTGATCTGGTGACGTGTCCATACCATCGGAGTTTCCGTTTCTTCACCACTGTGAGCATGTTATAGTATTGTCCAATGGCTTGTGTGATGGTCTGTCGGACTTATACGTTGGTAATTTGCTGGGTATACAAAATTCCCAGAAGTCTTCTGTAGCACCTCATCTCCATGCTTTGTATTCTTCGTTGTAGATCTGAGGTGAGAGTCCATGTTTCGCAAGCGTATCGGAAGACAGAGATGACAAGGGGATTATAATATTTTTTTGATTTTGTTTATTTTTCGTGACATTAATCATACCTCAGAATTTGCATCGTTGTCACAGTAAATCATGTAGAGTGCACACTCGTTGAAACCAACCAACCGTTGAATTTTTAATGTTGGCTTCAGGTAAACAAACGACTGTACTGTGCTGCAGATAGATCTACACAGTTCACTGCATTTCTATTTTAGTCTCATCTTTGGCTAGAAATAGACATATAAGGAAGTGAATCATCGATTTATATAAAAACCGAACTTTTGACTGAGGTTATGTTTGTTGTTTAATCTTCTTGCTTTTTTTTTTTCTTTTCTAAAACCTGTTGGCAATAGTCAATGAGAATTTTAAAAGGATCCATGGCGCTAAACGTGTGAGACCTAAATAACATTTCATTTCGACAGGCTCAGCTAGCTAACCTAGACAACAAGGTGACAACTCAGCTAACCAACCTGGACAACAAAATGACAACGCATCTAAATACTAAAGGTAATGGTGTTTAAGTCTTCCTTCACCTTTAGATATTTTCTAAGCAAACATCCTCACCATTATCGTCCTCCTCCCCATCATCCACCTCTTCTCTCTCCTCATCATCAACAAAAACATCTCTCTCTCTCTCTCTCTCTCTCTCTCTCTCTCTCTCTCTCTCTCTCTCTCTCTCTCTCTCTCTCCGGTGGTTTCTGTATAAATAGAATCCCCACTTTGTGGAAATTAAGTGTTTTAAATGCCCTCTGTCGCTGTCTTTCTCATTTTGTTCGTTCTCATTCCTACTCTGTTTTATCAATCTACTATACTATCTTCTTCTTCGCTAGACCAGTCACCTACCTTTTTTCTTGAAAACTCTTCCGGGACAAAACTCCTCATTGGTGTGTGAGGTCTGTTGTTTCAGCTTGAGAATATTGGACGTTTTCGGCCAAATGGTCACTAGGGCTTCGTATGATATTATTATTTAGCAATGTAGGCATTTTATATGTATGTGTTTAGTTGATATTTTATAATGATGTTTGTATTCTATTTTGTTTTTGTAAACGTAATGTAATGTAATGTAATGTATATCAGTTTATAGTCCCCTCTCTTCCCGTAAACGGGGGTTCGATAAATTAGAGTATAGCATCAGCGTCCCCTGCGTGGGATGTCTTTATTGTACAGCGACCGCTGCTGAAGTGCCTTTAGTGTTACCGCTGGGGTTGTTTCAGTAGATCTTTTATGCGGATCAGGGGTTAGTCCTCTTTCAGCCAAGTTGTGGTCTTTTATTTTGTGGTCCTGATTCGGTTCTTTGCAATCCGTTGACCCTGTAAGCAATGAATAACTCTCTCTCTCTCTCTCTCTCTCTCTCTCTCTCTCTCTCTCTCTCTCTCTCTCTCTCTCTCTCTCTCTCTCTCTCTCTCTCTCTCTCATTGTTGTCGCGTGTTTTTAGTGTACTTCACGGCACAGCTGTACCCTGGGACCTACGCTGTAAACAATCAGGTCACCCCCATCAAGTTCGACAGCGTTATGGTCAATGAAGGGTCAGGCTACAGTGCGTCTACCGGCCGCTTTACTGCCCCGGTCTCCGGATCCTACGTTTTCCACGCCAACATCATGAACTACAGAATGTCACCTTTATTCCACTGGGGCATTCAGATGAGCACCGGTAGGTTCAGAACAAGTTGCCAATATTTGTACGCTGCATACACATGTTCCTGTATTTCTATGGAGATAAAAAAGATTTCGATTGTGATTCCAGTAGTAGTAACAGTAGTAGAAGTAGTAGTAGTAGTAGTAGAAGTAGTAGTAGTAGTAGTAGTAGTAGTAGTAGTAGTAGTAGTAGTAGTAGTAGTAGTAGTAGTAGTGGTTGTTGCAATTAAAGTTTTCTTGTATGCAGGTTCTTGGCTGTGCAGATCATACGCGGACAGTGGAAATCATTATGACAAAGGAAACTGTTTTGCCATTTCCAAGCTGACCACTGGCCAGAGTGTCTACGTTCTACCGGCTGAATCGAACGGTGAAACTATCGAGGGCAATTATATATCCTCCTTCAGTGGCTTCCTTCTTAATACGCAATAGGAAAATAAAGAAAATATTACCATATCAATTACAATCCAATTGTCATTGCTAAATACATGTGCAAGTTACTTTAAAAAGTCAGTCGTTGTTTGTTTGTTCTATTTAATTTCATTTCCTGTCCGTTATTTTTCTCAATTGGAGAAAAAAGTGGATTAAAGTATACAATCAATGATATTAAATTAAGTATAAGGGAAAAAAGTACCTCTTTATCTAATATCACTCATGTTCCTCTTCTTCAATCAAAGATTTCAATAATATTAAGCGAAATAATAATTGTTTTTTAACGTAAATTAAATTACTAAAGGGACTATTTATATTAATTGTTATTGTAATCACTTAAATGGTAATTGTCTGATTTATTCACGTCATCAAGTTTATGTCGGTTTCCGTTTTCTGAGGGTTTTTTGTTGTTATTGTTGTTGTTTTTTATTTTTTAGTTGCCGTTATTAGGGTCCGTTCCAGGATTCCAATTCAATAATTTATTTTAACGTTTTTTCAATGGATGTGAATGTAGTTCATACACTCTTTCTCACACTAACATAAAAGTAAATCTGAGAACTTAAAGTTGAACAATAACCATAAAAAGTAGCATTGCTACAAAAATTTACTAACTGCAGACACGTACAGAATACCAGCAATGTTTATTATCGCAGGACTATGCAATAACATATAAACGGATTCTTCATTATTGATGTTCTTTTCTTTAGAAAGTGGGATTAAAATAGGACATTCATTTAAAATATGTTTATCAAATATTGGATGTAAACAAGTATACACTATATTTTTTTTAAAACTCGGTGTCCATGAATGTACTCTTAGATTATTAATAAGTTTACATAAATGTCTTGGACAAGAACAATTTTGAACATTCTTATTATACAGTAGTTTAAAATATATATACTTTTCAAATAACAATAATACTTTTATTAGTAATTATTTTATTAAATTAATTGATTATTATATGTTTATTAATAATTAGGGTCTCAGGGCTAGAAATTAACTTTTTTTTTTCTTTTTTTTTTTTTGGGGGGGGGGGCCACCGGGCCCCTTGATTGAAAAATTTGAGGGTCCACAAGCAACTTTCGGGGGCCCAACTTGAAAAATAATGCAAACAAAAAACAAAAGAATTATTGACAATATAATAAGTAGAAAGTACAATTTGTCTGATAATCTAAAATAAAAACAATTGAATTTCCAATTTTGCTGAGTGATGTCATTTTTATTTGCCTTTTCTTTCACTTTCAAACATTACCAACAAAAAAGGGGAAAACACACACACACACATTCAGTGACACACATATTCCAGTGACTAGTGAGCCTGAAATGGCCATTAAACAAAATAGAAATAAATCAAGTGAGTCTCTTGTATAATACTTTTCAGTTTTGTGACTGAGTATTGCACTATACACATCATTAAATTTTTAATATGAGTAACCTAACAAAAAATCTGACCTCAATGCACACAAGTTCAAAACAAAACCATGAAAGGGAACTAAACTTAACAGTACTCTTCCTCGTTCACTTCAAAGCCATGCCATGGAAATCTTTTTTTCCACCCTTCATTGTAGTTCCTTGATCTTTTTTCCTCTTCAAACTTCTTTTTTCTCTCTTTTTCTTGTTCTTTCCTTTCATCGACGTTTTCTTCTGGCGTCTTTCGCTTCCCAAAAATGGGAAAATACGCCATCGCCGATTGTTTTAGCAACTGTATGGCGACGATATGTAGCCATACTTTCGTACTTGCAAAGATGGACATTTTGCACTTATGTTGTGCCATAGCCTTTTGTTTATTATATTAAAAAGATATTGAAGTGAATATTAAACTTTTGAGTGTAAAATTAAAGGGTTTTCGCTTCTTTTCTCTGTTTTTTTTTCTGTCCAAATTTAGGGCACCAGTGTGGGTTGCTTCCCTTGGCCCAAATACGAAACTGCCGAGTAGAGCTAGCTGTAGCAGACGAATTATTTTGCGGGCCAAGCGGGCCCTTCGTTTTTCAACTTTCCGAGCCCGAAATCAACTTTGCGGGTTTTTGGCCCCGGGCCCCCGCTAATTTCGAGCCCTGGGTCCATAGTCTATATATAATTTCATATTAGCACAATGAAATATAAAATGATTTAAAGATATTTTTCATAACATATGTGCTTGAAACATTATCACAATATTTTTTTTGTTTTCTACGCTTTCAGTCGAAGTCACGTCTGTGTACCAAACTTCAAAGAAAAGTTCGATGACCAAAAGATCCTATCCTATCCTATCCCGTAACTCGAAGGTCGTTGGGGCACCACAGATGATCGTTTAACCAGCGCACTCTATCTTTCTCTGTCCTCAGCAACCCTTTGCTCAGTGTCAAGCCAGTCCATTCTCGAATGTTGTTGTTACACTGGATATTGTTTTTTTTATCAATTTTATGAGTTGTTGATTCAGCCCCAATGCTTGAATCCTGATAAGTGTAACTCAGATTCGTTTATCCACGCAACCCGTTCACTTAGCAACAAAGCAGGAGTCGTATGAAGTTTTCCAACTTTATTCAGCGTACATCAACAACTGCATACAATCGCTGTTTCCACTCTCAACTTTTCACTTTACAATCCTCCCTACTTTCAACACAACCCTCTTTTGAAACAGTGCGGCACTTATAATTATAGTCTCTCTATGCTCCAGAGAAAGGAAGAACATTTGGGCAAGACACAATTATAACCAATCTCGTCATCAGTGTCTCAAATCATACAACCATATTTAGGATGGAAGCGTCTCTAGTTACCACTAGAATTATCCACACGCTTCGATCGATAGTAAACAACCAACCCTAGAAAATTTCAAATAATATCGACCAACTAAAATTATCAACGTTATACAAAGCTTCTACTAACAACAACGCAAAATCAAATCAAAGGTAAATACACTCTGTTATTCCATGCTTTGCAAAATCAAACGATCAGATCTATCCCGCGCGTCCCACACGCACGATCGCGCGTCTCAACGTAACAGTTGACCTCCTCGATGACCAAAAGAACTCAAACAAAAAACATTAGTACTTGTCTGCATCCGTTCCTCACATTGTGTCCGTAAACGCCTTTTCAAAAGTGCTCTTATTTCACTCACAGATAATGGAAGTCTGCTGTTGTTTTTCTAGAGAGTGAACTGCCGAGATATTAGGGTGAAACGCCGACGGATCCTTTTTTTTTTTTTTAAACTACATTAACATATTTAAAAGCTTCCACCACAGGTAACCGATCTTGTTTGTTTGTTGTTGGTTTTTTTTAACCAATTTTCATTGGCTTCTTCCGCTACCAGGAAGGAAATCGTATAATCTAAATAAGAATGTATCGTTTATTCAATTGCTGATTAAAAAAATTGTGTGTACAGAGAGTTCTTTGGTAGTCTTGAGCAAAAATCCAGTGTTAGCGGTATTTCCTTATTTTAAAACGATTGACGACCACAGGCAGAATTTATTTATTTATTTATTTATTTATCAATACCAATTTATTTTAACAAGGATAAAAATACAATTAAAATAAATTCTTCTTCCCTTCCTCAATTATTCTGTGTATTTTTTTAAACTTTAACGGATATTGACTGCTTTTATTGCTGCTGCTACTGCAGCTGCTGCTTTATATTACATTACGTGGTTATTGCTGCTTCTGTTGGGGATGATGATGATGATGATGATGATGATGATGATGATGATGATGATGATGATGATGATGATGATGATAATCAAGATGATGATGATGATGATGTTGCTGCTGATAATTTAGGTCTTATATTTACTGCTTTACATCTGGCATGTGAGGAATTTGTAAACTTTGTTTATGGCATTGGATGCAAGATGGAACATCTTTGACCAAAAAGGTAAACATCTTACCGTCCCTGTGGCATTTCCGGCCTTGATGAGGGTTTGTGCGTTTACACCAAGGTCAGATATGAGATAAATTAATTTAAATGCACTGGCTATTTTCTGTACAAGATTCTTCTTCTTTCTCCTCCTCCTCCTCATCATCTTCATCCTCTTATTCTTCTTCGGTGAGGGCCCCAGCGCCCATTTTTGTGCATGTGCGTTGCATCTGCTGCTGAAAGTGTGTGTGTGTGTGTGTTTGTGTACTGTGTGTTGGTGGGTGGCTTAAGTGCGCGCGAGCGCGTGTTTAGGCGCGCATACAAGTGACGGTTACGATTTTAAAGCGTCGAAGACCTACACTGAATGTAAGTTTGTGAATTTTCCACACTTAAATTATTTTGAAAAGAATTGATTATTTATAAAAGAAAAAAAAAAAAGTTTTTAGTTAGCATTTACAGAGACCAACGTACTACCTTCATTATGGGTTCACATCAATCAGACAGCTGCATACGTATATCGAATTGGCTACTGGATATGTGCTGAAAACGGCTGCATTTATGCAGTGTATTTATTTAATTTTTTAATCATTCTTATATACGGCCTTTTCAGCTCAAGAGCTGCTCAAGGCACTGGCCGATTGAGGATCTAACTCAAGCCACCCGAGGCGCCCAGTTTGTTCGCCAGTGACCATCCTGGTCAAGTGTTTAGGAGAAACAAGCGTATGTCATTTAAACCACAGAACAGGAAACGTGCGAATACATCCCATCCTATCCTATCCTATCCTGTCCCATAACCCGAAGGTCGTAGGGGCACCACAGATGATCGCTTAACCAGCATACTCCATCTTTCTCTGTCCTCAGCAGCCCTCATGGCTTCGCTCAGTGTCAAACCAGTCCATTCTCGAATGTTGTCCTCCCACCTCTTTTTCGGTCTCCCCCTTCTTCTACCTCCTTGCACTGTGCCTTGCAGAATGGTCTTTGCAAGGCCTGATGATCTGGTGACGTGGCCATACCATCGGAGTTTCCGTTTCTTCACCACTGTGAGCAGGTCATCGTGTTGTCCAATGGCTTGTGTGATGGTCTGTCGGACTTCAACGTTGGTGATGTGTTGGGTATAGGAAATGCACAGAAGTCTTCTGTAGCACCTCATCTCCATGCTTTGTATTCTTCGTTGGAGATCTGCTGTGAGGGTCCATGCTTCGCAAGCATATAGGAAGATGGAGATGACCAAGATCGCAGCAGTCTTACTTTGGAATGTAGACTGATGGTTCTGTCTTTCCAAATGGGCTTCAACCTTGTCAGGGCAGCAGTTGTTTGTGCGATCCTGGAGAGGACTTCCTGTCGAGACCCATTGTCTGACACAATGGCTCCTAAATATTTGAAGCTGTGCACTGTGTTGAGGGATTGGCCTTGTACTTTGATGTCCGTGTTGATGCCATTGGTGTTGTTGGTCATCATTTTGGTCTTCTCTGCACTTATTTCCATTCCATAAGCTCTGGAGGTGGTGTCAAGCCTCTGTACAAGCTGTTCAAGTTCTTGTTCCTCTCCAGCCAATCCATCAATATCATCCGCAAAACGAAGATTGGAGATTGCTCTGCCCCCTATGCTGACTGTGCCTTCGTGATCTGCAAGAGCATCTGACATGATGCGCTCTAGGAAGATGTTGAAGAGTGTTGGAGAGAGTAGGCATCCTTGACGCACACCGATTGTTGTTCTGAACCAGTTCCCGATGACGCTGTTATGGAGGACTGCACTGGTAGCCTTGTCATACAGGCTTTTGATGACTTCTATGATTTTAGGGCTGATGTTGTACACTTTCATGGTTGCCCATAGAGCTGCATGCCAGACTCGGTCAAATGCCTTCTTGAAGTCTATGAACACATGATATAGATGTTGTTGGTGCTGTAGGTATTTCTCACAGATTATTCTGAGGTTGAAAATCTGTTCAGTGGTACTTCGCCCTGCCATGAATCCTGCTTGTTCTTCAGCTATGATTTGTTCAGCTTGTGGTTTCAACCTGTTGAGTATTATTTTCAGGAGGACCTTGCTGGGATGGCTGATGAGGCTGATGGTGCGGTAATTTTCACACTCCTGAAGGTTACCTTTTTTAGGAAGAGTGATGACAAGCGACTGGGTCCATGGTGTAGGCCATTCCCCACTCTGCCAGATCTTGTTACAGATAGTGGTGAGAGCATCAGTCATCGCTTCTCCTCCTGCTTGTAGCAGTTCCGCTGGTATGTTGTCCACTCCCGCTGACTTCCCTTTCTTCAGCGATTGCACTGCTGCCTCAACTTCTTCCCGGAGAATTGGAGGATTTCTTCTTCTTCTCTGCTCTCGGGATATGCTAGAACTGATGGGTCTCCATTTGGTGTATGGTTGTAAAGGTCAGAGCAGTACTCTGTCCATCTGTCCAAGACTTCTTGTTCTTCTGTAAGGCAAATGCCAGACTTGCTTTGGATAGTGGAGACTTTGGGCTGTTTAACACTTGTCAGCCGCTTCACAGTCTGGTAGGCCTTCTTGCTGTTGTTCTTGTTCAGATTGTTCTCTATTTCCTGGCATTGATCTTCTATCCAGTTCTCCTTTGCTGTGCGCATGCCTTTTCGGATGTCATTGTTGATTTTTCGGTAGACATCAGCTCCCTGTGAGGTGTTCTTTTTCTTTTTTAACTCTCTTCGTTTATCACACAGATCCAAAAGTTCAGGTGTGATCCACGGCTTCTTCTTTGGTCGGTGCTTGCCAAGGATCTCAGTGGCGGCATCTGTTACAGCTGAGTTGAAGGTATTGGTCATGGTGTTGACATCTACTTCGCCTGCCCCCAAAATAAGCAGTGGTGCAAATTTCCCTCCAATTGTGGCCTGAAATATTTTTGCCACCTCCGGGTCTTGCAGTTTGTCCAGGTCGAACTTCAGCCTAGTGCACTTTGCTGTATTTACTCTCTTCAAATGGAGCCGGAAAGACATCATCACGAGATCGTGGTCACTTCCAATGTCTGCTCCTGGAAAAGTGCGTGTCCTGCCAATGTTGATGCTTGATCTGAAGCGTTTCTTGACCATGATGTAGTCGATCTGGTTGTGATGTTCCCCGCCGGGACTGTGCCATCATGGGATGTATTCGCACGTTTCCTGTTCTGTGGTGATCATGCAAAAACTAATATTTAAAACGCCAATTCAAAACTATATGATCTAGCCAAAAATATAATTATTACAATATAATGCGCCCATAACCCAGTTGGTAAAATGTCTCTAAACGATCACCTCCCCACTTCCCCCCCCCCCCCACAATGTACGTTGAATGCTTCAACAATATGACTAATTAAAATATGATTGATAAATCGTTTTGCTACAAATAGTAAAACGACATGCATTAGATCGTAATTAGTGTTTGATGCAACAAAGACTAAGTACCTCAGATGGTCACTCAAGCTAAGAAATACACTCTTACAAATTTATACAAACTTACTTGGAGCTTTCAAATCAGATCGGAAGAGCTGTGACTTCACTTCGGTTGAAGAAAGAGCTTGTGATAGCATCCAGTAATAATGACGATGATGGCGACGATGATGGCGATGATGATGGTGATGATGATAATAATAATTATAATTAATAATAATAATAATAATAATAATAATAATAATAATAATAATAATAATAATTATTATTATTATTATTATTATTATTATTATTATTATTATTATTATTATTATTATTAAAATACAAAGCTACTTGAAGCATTCAATGTTTCTCGGAAGATTATTGGACATAATAATTATATTTATATGTATTTCTACTTCATCAATAATACAAATTAAAGCTAAAAAATTTTGATGGTCCTGTACAGTACTAGTAGTAGTAGTAGTAGTAGTAGTAGTAGTAGTAGTAGTAGTAGTAGTAGTAGTAGTAGTGGTAGTAGTAGTAGTAGTAATAATAATAATAATAATAATAATAATAATAATAATAATAATAATAATAATAATAATGTATTTTGTATAGCGCAAAATCAGACACAGTGTTTGCTCAAAGCGCTTTTCACACGCATTCGCTCGGACCAACGGCAAAAACACAAAAGCCAGTCTAAGTGAAACAACACACACACACACACACACACACACACAAGCTATGGAAAATTTTACACGTAAACGGTATCAACGGAAAGTGTCTAAACGCCCTTAAGAGCATGTACAACGTCGTTAAGACCCGAGTACGAGCTGGTGCTGACCTCACTGACGTTTTTCTATGTCCTCGTGGCCTCAAGCAGGGCGATTGCTGTTCACCGGTTTTATTTTCACTTCTAATTAATGAATTAACTAAGGAAATAAATGCAAATGGCAGACACGGAATACAGCTGTCTCCGGACATTATTGAAATATTAATTTTATTGTTCGCTGACGATGTAGCACTTTTATCTGACAGTATTATTGGTCTTCAAACCCAGCTAAACATTTTGTATAATGTTGCTAGACGCCTAGATTTGATTGTAAATCTTGAGAAATCGAATGTTATTGTATTTAGAAACGGGGGATTCCTTGCTCAAAATGAGAGATGGGTATTTGGAGACGCTAGCCTCACCGCTGTTAATGTGTATAAGTATTTAGGCATTATTATTACTACAAGAGTTTCGTTCCAACCAACTTTATCAGACTTATCTGAACGTGCAAGAAAGGGAGTCGCAACCCTTATAAGACTGATGTGGTCAATTGGAGAACATTCGCCAGAATTTTTCTTTAAATTATTTGACTGTCAGATACAGCCTATTCTCACCTACGGTGCAGAAGTTTAAGGTCTCACTGCTAACCAGACTATAATTGAGCGTGTGCACCTTTCTGCAATGAAACGATTCATGTGTGTCACTCAAAGAGCGCCAAAACATGTCATTTATGGCGAACTAGGCAGGTATCCTCTCTTTATTAATACTTACGCTAAATGTATTAAGTTCTGGTTACGTGTGGTTTCCATGGATGATACCAGAATCCCCAAAAAAGCCTATAACATGATGCTCTTTCTTCAAAGACAAAACTACACAACGTGGGCATGCAATGTGAGAAACGTTTTGTACAGGTATGGGTTTGGAGTGGTGTGGGAAGCGCAATCAGTTGGGAGTACTAAATTGTTTATTGCTGAGTTTAAGCAGCGCCTTAAAGACTGTTTTTATCAGGACTGGCATGCTGCGTTTCAGTCCCACACGTTTTATAGTGTTTATTCGTCTTTTTGTTCTTCACTATCACTCCGTCTTTACTTCAGTTATGTCCAGTGCATTCACGCACGCAAAATTTTCACTAGATTTAGAATTGGTATGTTACCACTACGTAATCATTTTCTCCAATATGAGGGTTTACGTAAGGATCCAAATATTTTTTGTCCGTTTTGTGAGGGTGTGCCTGAGACTGAAATACATTTCTTGCTTGTTTGTCCTAAGTACTCGGATCTACGTACGCAGTACATACAGAAAAAATACTTTAGACAACCCTGTATGTTTAAAATGTCTTTACTTCTCAATAACACAAGTCAGAAGGTAATCAGTAAACTATGTACTTTTGTATACAAAGCATACAATGATAGAGCTGCAGCTCTTGCAAATCAGTGATGATCATTCTGCGTTAGTTAAACGTTTGTGATGTCGGCTTTGTAACTTTGTAACTGTGAACTCACTTTGTTGTGGGCCTTGTGGCCTGACAAATATTATTAAATTGTCTCAATTGTCTCTCAATTGTCTCAATTGTCTCAATTGTCTCAACACACACGCACACACACACACACACACACACAAACTGCCATTTACATTGTAGTGAAGGGGGAGGGGGTGAGGGTGGATCAAGTGGATACACTCGAGCACCAATCCCTTTCCCACCCAATAGGCTATTTAGACAGATGATTGATGTTCATCCACAGACCCCGCTAGAAGTACTGTTAGACCAAATGTGTCTTGAGCTTAGCCTTGAAAGTTGGAAGAGACTGGGCGTAGGGAATCAGGCAGAGAATTCCAGGGTGTTGGAGCATAAGTGGAGAAGGCCCTTTTGCCAAATGAGTGTAGAGAGAATCTGGGAGTTTTCGGAAGAGAAGCATCTTGAGAGTGTAGCGTGCGAGTTGGCTTGTAAGGAGTAAGACGTTCAGAGGGATAGTGTGGGTAGCAATCATCACAGTTGAGACATTAAAATGATATGGTAGCAATTTCATAACCGATCCTAGCAATGACTGGAAGCCAGTGCAGTGATCTTAGGGCTGAAGAAGCACTAGCAGGACTAAGAATAAGAACGAGACGAGCAGTGTTGTTTCCAATGCGCTGGAGTTTGGAAAGCTTTTCTTCAGGGAGGCTATCAAAGAGTGAGTTGCAAAAAGTCAAGACGTAGCGTCAGGGTACATTGCCTTACTTCAAAAGAAGAATAACTCATATAAATATTTATATTAGACTGGCAAAGTCCATATGACTCATGTGCTCCTTATGGCATTTGCAACATTGAACATGAAAATGAGTGCCCAGAAAAAATTTAAAAAAAATAAATGAAACGGTTAAAATACAAATACCAACTTTGGTCTTTCGATGCTCTTGACCTCCGGTAAATACACTCACGTACTATCAAATAAATTACAACAAAAGTTGCATTTGGCCAGAAAAACGGTGACCTTGATCTTCAATGATCTTGACCTTGGGATGACCTTTACGTGACCTCTCATGCTCGTGTATGATCAAATAACCCAATGTTGTTGCGTACTACGGGTTATTAAATATAGAGCCATTACACTATAGGATTAACATTTTTGAAAGGCCTAAAATGACTTTGACCTTCAAGATCAACGCAAAAATGGGACATATAGAAAAGATCAATGTATAATCTCTGAATACAACATTGATATCACACACCAAATAATTATAAGTTCAATATGGGGAAAAAATGACACTTTTTGACAAATTGGGTCATTTTTTACTAACATTTGTTGACCCTGTGATCGTGACCTTGAAGTGAAGTCATTCACTTACTGATCATTTATGAAGTCTCATGGGTATACACCATTTTACCAAATTTGGTTGTGATAGATGAAATAGGTTTGAGATATTAAGCCACTTGCAAGATTTGCAAAGACAGCCGGATAGACGAACAACAAAAAATGTATGTCATTTTTGGACTATTTAGGACTCATCTCGCACAGATTTGCAAAAATATGATATTTTTGGGAGGGGGTGGGATGGGGGCAGGGAGGTGAGGGTGGGGGTGAGCGAGTACATAGACTCACATTGCAATGCATGTCAGTCAATAATCATACAAATCGCTTTTCCAGCTCAAATATTACATAGATAAGCATCTAACAGGGGTATAACCGAAATTTACTATCACACTATTCACGTCAAATGGAAGTAAACGGTAGACTAATCTAGAACATCTCAAATACTGAACCGTCCCTCACAGAGAGGATGAACGAACACAGATATGCGAACTGACAGCATGCATTTCAGTTCTGCTGTACAGACAATGTAAAATTATGGCATTAAATATAAACCCTGAATAAATGTATCAGCTGGCCGACCATTTGGACCGGAAATAGGGGTCGGTGGGGGATTGTGGGGGTAGTGGTGAGAAATTTTGTCGGGGGTTTGTGCACAAAGAATTTAGGGGAAAAAAGCCACTAGATCTATCATTTCCATTCGATTTAGACTGTCACCATCACATGTGAACAAGGACAAACTGATCGTCTCACAAACTACATTAACATTTTACGACTCACCATGTTTAGATCTACAAAAAATGTTATGTCCTCGATTCACCATGTTTAGAGCTACACTCATTTTAGGTCCTCCTTTTATGTCTGGTAAATTCACCATATTCTGTTAAATGGAATGGAATGCCCAGTATGACCACTTTAAAGATGGTTGTAAACTGGTGACTATAGATGTAGTCAGTCTATATACTAACATACCCTATAAACATTTTCTAGAACACAAAAACAGCAGGGCATCCCTCCCACTGACACTGTACTACAGATAGTCCACAATGTTCTTAGGAATAATGTTTTTACATTTCAGGATCAAACATACCTGCAGGTGTCTGGAACCGCTATGGGTACCCCCAATGGCTTTTAGTTTAGCTAATCTTTTAATAGGATTGCTGGAGTCGAGTCTCACTGCTAATAGTCCTATCCCCATAAATGAAGACTGGTGGAAGCGGTTCATTGATGATATCTTTATGCTCTGCTCTGGGGTGTCGGATAGCGCAGTGGTTGGAGCACTCGCTACTGTGTCGCTCTGTGTCCGGGGACGTTAATCTATACACATATTAAACCTTCCTTACAGCTTGTTTCTGCGAGTGCGCCGTCTGTGTTCCAGAAAGACAGACTTTGAAAGGCGCTACTCGAAACTGACAGATCAGGTCCTTAAGAGAGGGTATTCTCTCAACATTATAAACAGAGCAGCAGAGATTGTCGCGCTACGCCCAGGCAGCAGACCCTCTGTTCTAAAGTTAAACTAGAAGGGTAAAGCTTATATGACTCATATGCTCTTTATAGAACTTGCAATATTTAACATGAAAATGGGGGCACAGAAAAAAACAACAAATATCAATTTTGATCTTTCGATTCTCTTGACATCCTGCTCCAAATACTCTCATGTAAGATCAAATAAACTACAGCAAAAGTTACATCATGCCTACAAACTGACCTTGGCATGACCTTGACCTTCAGTTACCTTGAAAAGTAAGAATAGTAATAAAGTCCGCAAACATAAAGAGGAATTTTGGATGAGAAAACTCAATACATCCCATCCCTGTGGTCTGAACTCTAAATGTAGAAGTCATGAACAGTTAGTCTGCACAGTGCTCTCATGTCCTGTGTTGGGTGTCACGGGAGCTGGGACTACCTTTCCACCTCCCTTTGAATTGACGACAGTGGTCTACCTTAAGATTGCAGCCTGAATAATAAGGTCTCCCACCTTCCGGCTACTTAGACTTGTTGACCTGGTAATACTAACGTTGATATCTTTTTAGGCTCCAAGTTTTATTATTATATTAAGGAATCTGTCTTGCCTTTTCATCACACAGATCTTTGCCATGCTCTTACCCAGGAACCTTAATTTCATAAGGAGACAAAAAAGGAACTGTTAAAGAGAGGGAGAGAGTGAGGAGCGGAGAGAGGACAGCATGAAACGTGTTACTGAAGTTTTTGTCTTGAGTGTTCTCCATTGTTTATATTGGATTATCGTTTTATTCTATTGCGGATGTTGTCTTACCATTCTTCAAATTGGTACTATTTGTCGTGCTACTTTTCTCGAGATGAGGTGCATTGCCTCTATTCAACCGTTTTTAACCGAGTCAGCGTGTGTAGCTCTTGTCAATGCTTTTGTGACATCACGGCTTGACTTCTGCAATTCTGTTCTGGTTGGTCTTCCAGCTGAACATATAAATCGCCTTCAACGCGTACAAAACAACGCAGCGCGTCTTATTTTGAAACGGAAGAAAAGGGATCACACCACTCCCTTACTATGCAAGCTTCACTGGCTGCCGGTGAAGTTTCGCATTCAATTCAAGGTCTGCGTTTTGGCTTTTCGGTTCTTTGAAGGCACACTACCATCCTACCTAGCCAGTGCACTTGTAGCCTATAAACCAACTCGGGCACTACGTTCTTCGTCTGAACGTCTTTTGACAGCGCCACGCCGAAATATGAAAACTTTCGGAGAACGTGCATTTTCTTTTGCTGCGCCTACTCTCTGGAATTCGCTGCCGGCAAACATGAGAGGCGTACCTGACTTGGTGACATTCAAATCGCAACTGAAAACGTATCTGTCCAAGCTTGCATTCAAATAATAATTATTATTATTATTGTTTTTATTTTATTGTAATATTATGTTATATGTGTTGTAATGACAGGATGTACAATGGATGAATGCGAGTGGGTGCGCAATGAGTCACAATGTGAGATTTGCGCGATATAAGTACCATTCATTATTATTATTATTATTTAATCTCCCAAGAACCCTAGTACCATTTAACGTGTTGAGTGGGAGACGAAAATAGAGTTTCTGTGTGGGTGTGTGTTTGTTTTTCTCTGTGTTTGTGCGTGTGCGTGTGTGTGTACGTGCGTGCGTGTTGTGTGCATGCATACATTACATTACATTACATGATTATTGCTTTAGGTCCAGCAGACTCTTCCGAGCCAAATCAGGACCGGACAACCCCTGATCCGCATAAAAGATCTGCTGAAACAACCCTAGTGGTAAAACTGAATACTCTCCATCAGCCAGTCACTTTACAATAAAGACATCCCACGCAGGGGACGCTGAGACTATACTCTAATGTATCGAATCCCCGTTTACAAAAACAAAATAGAATACAAACATCATTATAAATTATCAACAAAACACATACATATAAAATGCCTACATTGCTAAATAATAACATCATAGGAAGCCCTAGTGACCACCTGGCAGAAAGCGTCCAATATTCCCAAGCTGATCCAACAGACCTCACACACAAATAAGGAGTCTTGTCCCGGAAGAGTTTTCAAGAAAAAAGGTAGGTGACTGGTCTAGCGAAGAAGAAGATAGTATAGCAGATTGATAGAACAGAGCAGGAATTAGAACAAATGAGAAGGACAGCGACAGTGGGAATTTAAAGCACTAAATTTCCAGAAAGTGGGGATACTATTTATACTGAAACCCCCGGCACCCCAACGGGGTTGTGCATGCATACGTGTGTGCGTTTTACCTATAAACATTGTTAACAGTATTCACTCTTGTTGTTTTATTGTTGCTTCATAATGAAAATGAATTCTTCCCAATGCTGTATACCATGTTTGTGAAATGGATTTTATTCCTCAGGTGGGTTGGAATTCCTGACGAAGCGTTTTAAGGAAATAAATGAATAAGAGACGCTTTACATCTGCTGTGTTTTATATCCTTCAACCCTTTTATTTGTCTTTCTTTTAAATCTATTACATTCGCCACCTTTTTGTGGACTTTATAAGGTATACTCATTCCGTCTCGGATGGCCGTTTGGTCCTAAAACTAGCATATAGCTGCAGTACAGTTCACACACACATACACACACCCAATTGTGTGGCTAACATAACAACTCAAAGACCGTAGGGCACTGAGCATGCTACTAAAGCATGAAGGAACCGCGCTGAACAATTGTTTAAACTTATATAAAATACTCTGTGCACGTACGGTTCTTGTAAGTCACTGGAAACGTCGTCTCGTTTTTCAGAAGATATTATATATACTCTAGACATCATTTTAATCATCCAATCATTCATTTGAAAACGAAGCACGGCAGGGCACTTAGTGGTGAAGTAGATAAATAGTTAATAAACCAAAGAATGACACGACGCTGGTATAGAAAGCTGCCTGAACTGCTTCGAAAAACACAAAAAACAACACACCTGTAAGAGCAGAGACTACTACCCCACTATGCAGAGGCGCCCGGTGACCTGGGCAAAGAGCAACATTTGATAAATGGTTAAGTGTGTGCTAAATAAATAAATAACAAAAGAGAATCGTTCTTTTATGCTGCATAATTCACCCTGTGAGTACCTGATAAGATAAAACATGATATCTAACGAATTACTGAGTAGGGAGACAGAGGCAACGCTGGACTCGTCAATATTTGGCCTATACAGCGACGTACAGGAGGCATGAGCTCGACAAGCATTGAGACTCGTCGCACTGGTATTTAATATCATATACTTTGAAAGAACACCCTGAGATTCAACAAGTATTGTTACAGATCTGACTTTTATTTCACTCAAACTCAACCGTTCCGATTAACTGATTAAATATTTAAAAAATGTAAATTTAGTAGGTCTATTTTCTGTGCAAAAGTGCAAAGAACATTATTTTTAAATTATTAGTTTGTGTTAAAAAAATGTTAAAGGAACAACAGGCATTTTCACTTTCAAAGAAAATTATAATAACCACTTAATAACAATAATAAAAAAGGATGTTCGAAACAAACGCTCAAAGCAATAGTAAACGCAAGAAATGTATACAATTGATATTATACCAAATAAAAGTATGTTCAAATGTATTTGTTAGGTAAAGTGCACAAACACACATAAACACACACACACACACATACATTTAAAAAAATGGTGTTTAAATATCACCTGATATAATTTAAAAACCAAATAAAACAACATCTACATGATGACTAGAAGCATGACAACATAATATTACCGTCCTGAAAGAAGACTGCCAAAGCTCGAGAATAATTATTGAGGATCTTGTTATTGGTAAAAGGAACAAACACACTTTATTATAAATGTTCAAAATGAGATATTTCTTTTTGTAGAATGCAGTTAATGGACAGAAAATAGAACAAAGTTATCGAAAAATATTGCCTCTAAATTGTATGGAATTGGCATGGCACTGACTTGAGGTAGAAGAATAAACTGACTTTATTCATCATGCACGTAAGTTCTAGTAAAGAGCAAACTATTGATCTGAAATCGATGTGAGAGATTTACAGAGAGCGCGACCAAGGCAACAAACAGTTTCAATAATGAATCATGGCACGCAAAACCACCCCAGCACCGCATTCAGCAAAATGAGAATAACTAGAGCTTACCTATCAACCCATCCTCCTTTGAAATACAATAATACCACAATTAACACTCTCTGGAGGCAAGTAAATAAGCAATTAAATGCAGAAATAGTGAGTGTAGGAAGGGTTTGGGTTCAGAAAGGGTGGGTGGGTGAGTGAGGGAAGGGTGTACGGGGGGACGGAGGTACATGCAGTGGAAAGAGTGTTTCAGGAGTAGTGGAGAGGGGAGTAGGGCACAGTAGCCTACAGAATGTGACAGGGAACAATCTGAAATACTGTGAGGGTAGTAACTTTTACATCATTACACCATTATTGCTTTAGGTCCAGCGGACTCTTCCGAGCCAAATCAGGACCGGACAACCTCCGATCCGCATAAAAGATCTGCTGAAACAACGTAGTGGTAAAACTGAAAACTCTCCACCAGCCAGTCACTTTACAATAAAGACATCCCACGCAGGGGACGCTGAGGCTATACTCTAATTTATCGAACCCCCGTTTACAAAAACAAAATAGAATACAAACATGATTATATATTATCAACAAAACACATACATATAAAATGCATACATTGCTAAATAATAACATCATAGGAAGCCCTAGTGACCACCTGGCAGAAAGCGTCCAATATTCCCAAGCTGATCCAACAGACATCATACACAAATAAGGAGCACTGTCCCGGAAGAGTTTTCAAGAAAAAAGGTAAGTGACTGGTCAAGCGAAGAAGAAGATAGTATAGCAGATTGATAGAACAGAGCAGGAATGAGAAAGAGTAAATGAGAAAGACAGCGACAGTGGGAATTTCAAGCACTAAATTTCCAGAAAGTGAGGATACTATTTATACTGAAACCCCTGGCACCCCAACGGATGTAGGGTAGTAACTGCTGGGATGCGCAGAATCAAACAGCATACAATGAAAACCGAGACAAGCCAAGCAGCCCAAACGCAGTAACCAAAGAAATTAACAAAGCACAAAGTGAACCTACATTATATGATTATTACATTTCACGTTACTTCACAGCTTAGTGTGTTATGACAAATGTAACACATAACACCACCACAACCACACCCAGAATGTATTGACCAAAATTGAACAACAACAACAAAACTGCAGACTTACAACAATTCCCACCTCGACCAAACGATGTTAAAGAATGACTGTAGGCTACAAAAAAAAATAAGTGGCACAATCCCTGTAAAACTCAGGAGCTTTCGATACCACACTATTTCTTTCCGTGATAAAATATTAAAATTTCAAAATTAAGATCATCATATTAATTTTGTTGGGCGGGAATATGTAATATTGTATTTTATTTTATATTACTCGATATAATCTGTGTTCAAAAATCAAATGCAATACGATATCGACAACCAAACAACCAACCTTGTGCATACGATATATAAGATTGTAAGACATAAGAAATTCGATTCGTCCAAAGGATTCCATTGGGAAAGTTATTTCCGGCTGTATTATGTTCCCGACAGATATACATGTTTTGATATTATGTTCAATGCATACTTTTATTTCTGTTAATTCTTTTCTGGGACAAGGAATTATTCTATATGGGTTATGATTCTACAGACAGAACAAGACCTAGTCAGCAGTCTGTCAGGATGACGGAGGTGAGAGTTTACGGTGGGGTGGGAGGGAATAGGGATTAGAAAAAGGGTTAATACAGTCAATAGTCTATCATATGGAGAGGTTAAGGTTTGGGTGACGGGTTATAGATCTGAAATAAATCAAGTAGATATGTATAAGTGACAGTCCATTCACTATACAGGGAAAAAAATGTATTGTAAAACATTGTAATCACTAACTTCTTTCTCATTAGCCCACTCAAACACTCGATCATAGCATATAAATATATATATGCATGTATTCATGGAGCTGGGGAACTGCCAGTATATCGACTCATACCATGTACCGTTTACCAATAAACAAACATCGCTAAGCTACACTCATTATGAGCGAAATTTATTTGACCATGCTCATACATCCACCCTATTCACGTGTTTGCTAGACTAGAAACTTTACATATTTATTGTCCACAACAACAACAACAACAATAACGATGAATACAACAACAGCAACAACAATAACAGCAATATCGACAATAACAACATAAACAACAAACAAAATCACGAGGAATCAGTAATGTTATCATAATATGGAGATGGTACATCAGTCTCAATCATATCAAGTATGTTCCCAGTTGTTAATCCTACACCTGCTCCTCCTCCTCAACATCATAAAATATCATAATAATGCATCACGATGGTGCATTTCCTCATAATCACCAACAAAAACATCATCATCACCATCTTCTTCCTCATCCTCATCATCATAAATATCATCATCACCATAGCCTTCACCATATTCTTGTTCCTCATCATCATCATGATCAGCTCAATAAACATCAATCAGCATCGTCATCATCATTAACAGGAGGAGATAAGCTAACAATGTGATGCTTCACGGGGATGATGGCGTCGCGATGTACATTAAGTACAGCAATATCGACATAGAGAGAACAAAAGATGTAGGTAAGACTATAGTGAAGGCAAAGCAACACTGTCTATGCCACAAACTAGTATCCATCAGGAGAAAAATAGTGAAAACGAATTGGATTTGGGCACAGAAACGAACACTCTGAACGTCCGAATTTCCATGGGTTGTAACTTGACTGTGAATGGGTCTGTCATCACTTCCTTGTAATCCGGAGACGCTGAAACAAGACCAACATTTACAATAACACATAGTGTGGAGGCGTAGTTCATGAGACAAAGTACAGTACAACACGAAGAGGAACTGTTGTCACATTCTCTGCTAATAATAAAGATGTTATACACTGTAGGCTAGTTGTTCCGTTTATTACAAACCTTTTACTACACAAAACACAATGTACAACTTTCTTGTCACGAAGTGGTAAATATTTATATTTGTGTAAACCCCTTGGGGTCATGAGCAATCTTGCCACTGTAGATTGTTCTAACCTATAAAGGGAAAAGTGAAAGCCCCAGTTGAAAACCTGTCTTTCCTTTCTAGGCATGACCGATTCACTGCGGCAACAGTACCCCCGTTGGAGTGCCGGGGGTTTCAGTATAAATAGTATCCCCACTTTCTGGAAATTTAGTGCTTTAAATTCCCACTGTCGCTGTCTTCCTCATTTGCTCTTTCCCATTCCTGCTCTGTCCTATCACTCTGCTAGACTATCTTTTTCTTCGCTAGATCAATGACCTACCTTTTTTCTTGAAAACTCTTCCTGGACAAGACTCCTTGTTTGTGTATGAGGTCTGTTGGATCAGCTTGGGAGTACTGGACGCTTTCTGCCGGGTGGTCACTAGGGCTTCCTATGATGTTATTATTTAGCAATATAGGCATTTTATATGTATGTGTTTTGTTGATAATTTATAATGATGTTTGTATTCTATTTTGTTTTTGTAACCGGGGGTTCGATTAGTTGGGGTAAAGCCTCAGCCGTCCCCTGGGTGGGATGTCTTTATTGTAAAGTGACTGGCCGGTGGAGGGCATTCAGTTTTCCCACTAGGGTTGTTTCAGCAGATCTTTTATGCGGATCGGGGGTTGTCCGGTCCTGATTTGGCTCGGAAGAGTCCGCTGGACCTAAAGCAACAATCAATCAATCAATATTTGTGTAATCTATACATCACGTATTTATTTATTAAGTACACAAGCGACGGCTGTTGACATAGGCACGTGGCGTGTGTATTCGCTTTGGGTTGGTGCTATATTTCCTAGTTCAGGAATATCTCGGTAATGATACACGGTTATATAAAGACTGTTTTTGTGTTGTTGTTTTTTTGGGGGGTTGCCCTTCCCTCCATGGTTTTTAGCATATTGATGGATTTAATCATTCTTAAATTTTTTAGCTTAATAATATTGTACCAATTGTCTTAAATTAATTCATGCACTTGATCTTATTGTGGTCCTGGAATTTTAACTTGACCCCTTAGATACGTCCCCTGTATGCCTATGTGTCCGGGGACAGCAAATCTAGAAGAAGAAGAACATAAGTTTGTTTTTACGTCCCCCATACGTTCCTGTGTCGCGAGGCGTTAATCTACTCAACAACAACAGAAGTTTGTTCTCGTGTACATCTGAGGGTGTTTGTGATTGGATGAAATAGGACTAGCATAGGGTGTATTAGTCGAATAGATAGACTGTGAAAAATGAAGGGTGAATGCTTATTTTGTGTGACTTAGAAATATTGTGTTTCTGTGTAGGCTATTTCTATTTTTCACTGTGGTGATTTTGGATTCTGTTCACGACAGACACGGTAATTTGAATATTCATATTTTATGATTTACTTGTTTGAAATATAATATTTAAACTAATTTTGTAAATGCATAAAACATTTTCATACATTGATAAATGTAATTTTATGTCAGACCAAAAACAGAATTGCTTCAGACAAAGATAAAATCATATTATAGTTCAGCAATTTATTATTTTATTAAGTTAGGACTGATAGTTTTCTTGAATTCCGTTTACTTATTATTTGACTGAGAAAGAATAGAACGATACAATTAGCAAAACGTATATTGATGTTGTGTTTCAACGGTTATGTATTTATGTCTTATTTTACGTTAGGTAGTTATTCATTGCTTACAGGGTCCAGCGGACTGCAAAGAGTCGAATCAGGACCACAAAATAAAGACCACAACTTGGTTGAAAGAGGACTCACTCCTGATCCGTATAAAAGATCTGCTGAAACAACTGTAGTGGTAACACTGAAGGCACTCCATCAGTTGGTCACTTTACAATCAAGGCATACCACGCAGGGGACGCTGAGGCTAAACTCTAATGTATCGAACTCCCGTTTACAAAAACAAAATAGAATATAAATATCATTATAAAATATTTTAAAATATACATAAATATAAAATGCATATATGGCTAAATAATAATATCATAGGAAGCCCTAGTGACCATTTGGAAGAAAGCGTCCAATATTCCCAAGCTTACCCAAAAGACCTCATACACAAATGAGGAGTTTTGGAAGAGTTTTCAAGAACAAATGTAGGTGACTGGTCTAGCGAAGAAGATAGTAGATTGATAGGACAGAGTAGGAATGAGAAAGAACAAAAGAAAAGACAGCGACAATGGGAATTTAAAGCACTACATTTCTAGAAAGTGGGGATACTATTTCAAGTGTATCTTTCTGTCTCAACTAATGTAGTTGTATACGAAAGGCCTTTTGATGAATGCGCGTATACATGAAATTGGAAAGTTAAAAACCGTTAACAAACTAATATAAAGTTTGTCGGAATCTTCTGAGAATAAATCTAATTAGTTGATAACACGCACGGAAAGTTTATGACATTTCTTAATTAATTTATGTATTATTAGCTCACTCAAACGTTAGTTGATAACACGCACGGGAAGTTTATGACATTTCTTAATTAATTTATGTATTATTAGCTCACTCAAACGTTTCTCAGCCAACAGGCTCTATGGAGGTCTTTTAGATAATCATAAAGAACTATCACATAAAATAGAGTCTATGTGTCGATTTATCGAACTATCCATCCTTCTTCTCTCCATTTAGCACCCTGCCTATCTGCTTGCCCGCCTACAGATGTATGTATCTATCTGCTTGTCTATTTAAAAAAAAAAGGTTAACAATCCTCTCTTTTCTGTACTGTATGATAATTTTGTTATGTATTGCGTTCGCTCCCTCTCTCTCTCTTTCTCTCTTTCTCTCTCTCTCTCTCTCTCTCTCTCTCTCTCTCTCTCTCTTTCTCTCTGCCTGTCTCTCTCACTCTCTCTGTTTGTCTGTCTGTCTGTCTCTCTCTCTTTCGTCATCCTTCTTTTTTTTTCTTCCGGTCGTTGTTCGCTACTTTAAACTTTCTTACCTACAGAAGCTGTATTCGTTCTTCCTTTTTCTGATGTCCATTGTAACCTTTCGTGAGATGCTGGACTAAAATTACCTCCGAGTGAAACCTCTTCCGCCTCCGTTACTTCGAACGGCGAAAATAAATTCTGCAAGCAAACACACACATGGAAATAATTATAGAATAAACCAGACACGACGATTCTGCAAGCAAACACAAAAACATTACAGCAATCTATATCAATCATATGGATTGATATAAGGGCCTGAATGCACGAAGTTACGCTTTCAACTGTACTCTTACTTTGCATTATAAATATTCTTATCATCATTACTATTCAATAATCATAAATCAGTTGTAGCAATTACGGTTCGAACCGCCTCTTCTTTTGCGCGACTGTGGTTCCAAGGCAACCTTCAAACGACAACTCAAGGCTTTACTATTTCTCAGCCATCGACTGCTGAAGTTTTTCGTTCCTTGGAATATGTTGTTTACTGTTAATTAAAACAATGCAGTAGTGCACTTTACATGCTACAATAGAGAGTGTCAGCAGGGACGAAAAAAAAATTTTCGGAGTTATTTTTAGTTACGGGTACGTCACAAGTAAACATGGAAAACACCAGGTTTTCCAATGTGAGCGACGTCATATCCGTCATAATGAACTTTGGGGCTCGACAACTACTTTCGTCTCCGGTTTTAGGACGAATAGAGTTCATTCCCTTTCTACTTTCGACATTTCTCACGTGAATTAAAGGTAAACCCATTTATTTTCAACTTAAAAAATAAAAAAAATGCTGATATAACCATGCACGTTTGTTGTGACAAGTCAATTTGATTTGATTCATGCATAAACTTACAGCTATAACTGAGGAGGAGGGAGTTGGAATTAAAATATAGACTGAGAGATCTGTAGAGCAAGTAGGGAAGAAAAGTAAGGTGGTGCAATGGGGTTCATTTGTTATGTGTTATTAAAGTTTTCAAGGAAAAAAAAAAGAGGCGGGTCGGAACTGTTAAGTGTGTGTACATTAATACATGTACATTATGTATTTGTTAACAAGATATACAATGCACAAAGAGAGAGAGAGAGAGAGAGAGAGAGAGAGAGAGAGAGAGAGAGAGAGAGAGAGAGAGAGAGAGAGAGAGAGAGAAAACACAAGTACAAAAGATACAAGAAATAATTCATATATTTCTAAATTTACATTTTAATGGCACACATTTTAAATGGCAGCATGGCCAACAGCCTACAGGTGCTTTCTGATACGAAAAGCACATTTTTAACATATAAACAAAGAAAATTAAAGTAAATTAGATATGTTTAGTTGTCTTAAAATTGCATTATTGAAAGTTTTAAACAAGCAGGCCAACTCCTTTCAGAACAGCAATTTTTGTGGGAAACCAAAAAACGGACACTAACAATGTAATCTGCACTGCAAGGAAGAAGCTGAAGCTGCAGATCAACGCAAGAGTCCAAAATACACAGGAGATCGGGTGGTTGTTTCAGTTAAATCCTACAACGCTACCCTAAAGATTTGAACCTCCACAAAAAATATGATCTTGTGTCTAAGAACAGTTATGAAGTGACATTAAACAAAATGCAAACAATAATGAACAACAGAATTGACAACTTTCGTTAGTTTGTTCTGAAGTTAAGCACACTAGACAAGAAAGAAACATCTCCAAATGTATATATGTATGTCACCTAAAAAGTCCGTTTCAGTGTGATTTTTGTGTTAACATTTCTGTTGAGTTTCCTTGTTTCCAGATTAAATCAAAGCCATTAAGAATACATATATTTTGCCCATTACAAATTACAAACAAAAAGCCTTACAGGGTGAAAAGTAAACTAGGCATAACACTTACTTAAAACCTAATAAAATCAATGCATCTGTGTAAATATTTGTGTAAGCTGCCTGCTCAGTTTGTCAAATGAGTTGCAAAACATGTAGAACTTTGAGCAAACACTCTTTAAACACATTTTTAAAGATGCACAGATGAATGAATACTTCATCACTGACAAGGCTGAAACCACTACAATTACATTCACAAATATTTCACAAATACATGTAGTTCTTTACACAATTGCTTCATAGCCACAAAGACACAACCATGCCACCACAAATAGCACACAAGTGTGCACAGAAGTTTAATAGAAGCAGTGGCAAAGTATTCATGAAGACCAACAGCGCCACTTTAAAATTTCCCTCTGTGTGTAAATATGTGTATGTCAATATGTGTGCGCACACAAACGTAAGTGTGCACAAGTTGTCCCAGCACACAACACAAGTTACCATATCCAAGATTCTTTTCCATTAAACATATGCAATTGTCAACGGACCAAAATGGTTCTCATTCATGTCAAATTGTCAAGCTGACTTTATATCAACAATGTATTTTTAATCTCATGCATATAAACAACAAACCAGCTCAATTGACTGGAGTTGTGTAGGATGCTTACAACAAGGTTGGTGCTTCACTGACAGCAAACATGCGTACCATATGCATACATGAAAATAAAACACAGTTATTGATTTGATTCTCTTTGGGGCCTTCAAGCAATGCACAATCTTATTCATTTACACAAAGCAGTAAAAGTGACGCACAAAAAGTGACTAATTCTGCTCTCTGTAGTCTGCTGGACCCTCAAAGCAATGTAAATCTATCACAACAAGCGACTAATTCTGCTCAATTTTAACGCATCTGCGTACTGGACAAACTAAACTCACTCAGTCATATTTTTGACACTTCTGACCCTCCATGGTGTAATGCTTGTGATGTCCTGGACATCAGACTGTTAAACACATTCTACTCGATTGTGCAGACTTAATCCATTACCATGAAAAGCATTTTAACTCAAGTACTCTGAAAGACCTTTTTACACACAGATTTTTACTTTGCGTTTGAAGTCATATTCAGCTTTTAACAATTGTTTTGAATTTTTAGCTACTATTTTGGCATAACTGGCTGAAGTTTCTTGTTCCGAGGTCCTGATTTTTAACTACTAGAAAGACATTAAATGTTAATAAATAATAAATTGTTTTTTTTAAATAGTTCTAAGTGAAGTGTAGGGTTTCACCATGTGTTTATCTTTTTATGCTGCTAAACTCTCAAAGCAATGTAAATCTATCACAACAAGCGTGCATTTTCCACTGTGTTGGTGCTTCAAAAATGGCAACAATACATAAAATATAAATTTTTCCCCTGGTAAAAAAAAATTTTAAGTTATAAGTGAAGTGTAGGTCTTTACTTTGTGTTTGAAGTCATATTCGGCTTTTAACAATTGTTTTGAGTTTTTAGCTACTATTTTGGCATAACTAGCTGAAGTTTCTTGTTGGGAGGTCCTGTTATGGCCTTTCATGGTCGGCTGGACACTATAAACCATAACTATCTTTCTATCCCTGATAAAGAGATCATGAAATGAGACATGCACACACATTAATTAATGCAGAGGCAGTATGATAATTGACACAAACTGATTCATGCTAAGAAATATCAGCCAAGGTACATTTTAGCTTTTAATCATAATAATAATCATCTGTACGGACACATTTATATTCTGAAAAGGTTAACAAACTGTGACTATTTCTGTAGGTAATGCAAACTTCTAAAAAGAAATATTCAAACAGAATGATTTTTGATCACTTTCAAGGCATAAATGAGTTGCAATCCTGACTGGACTTTGTAGTCTGCTGTACACCCAAAGCAATACAAATCTATGTATCTAGCAGAATAAAAATAGATGACCATTCACTTAATTCTTTGCAGTCTACTAGACATGTCAGACATAGTGGCCTAAAGTACTTGGGGAAAAAATGTTGAGCGGCATATGTGTTTAGAAATAATAGAATTACGCAAAAGGCATAAAATATATTCTCTTGTTATTGGGTTGACCTTCCTTGTAAGCCATGAAAAGCAATTAAACAATACACTATTTTAACAGAATTAAAATTAACACATCAAACAAAATAGTCAAGCGGCAGTATGGGAACGTTATCGAATTAAGAGATTCATCAGGGGTGAAAAAGATCCTGACTCTTCTGGATTTCCGTCTTTGAAAGAAAAAATCTTTAGTTTCACAAAGTTTGCTACACTTTTATCATTCTTTCAATTTTGAACATTATCATATAAAAGGCACAGGGTACTAAGATTTTGCAGTCTTGAATTGAATATTGACATGCTTTAACTCAGATACTGTTCCAACGTGGGGGGTTGAACTGCGAAAGCCTTTGAAGTTTGATTGCCATTGATGCAAGCATGACAGTTAGTCAGCAGTGCACCAAGTCGATACAACTTTGCAACTGGTGACAGATACAGCTTCAAATTTTTAGGGAAATCTAAAAAAGCCCACAAGGAGACAACTTTCCCAAACTGCCACTCAACCGCTCCTCGAACTCGGCTCATGTTAGTGTTGAATGCGTCTTGTTCAGGAGTTAGAGGGGGACGATGAGGACGACGCAGATGGGGCCTAAGAGGGTACGCTGCATCGCCATACAAACACAAGGGCCTACCGTCTGGAGCATAGTAGTTCTGCTCCATGTGAGCCAACAGACCACTTTCATTTAGCAAGGCAGCGTCATGACGCCGCCCAGCAATTGGCCCTGACAGGTGCACGATCAGCCCATTAGGTGCAACAACAGACTGGTACTTCAAAGCATGAACCTTTTTGTGTCCATTATATACTAGCCTCTGATTTTGCCAGGACGACACATGGGCCTAACGGTTCCATCTATAAAACCCCAACACAGTGGAAGTGCTGCACCCTTGTTGCGAATAGCTTCACAATACTCCATGAGTTTGTCTACAGTGAGCCATGGCGACTCAAAAGAAGATAAACGGTCGCTAAAATTGTCTAAAATGTGATTAACACCAAAATAAAATAAAGGTAGCAACTCGTTCCTCGGGCGGCTAAAAAATTCTTGGAGGTCAGCGTAGCGTTTGGGGTAGGCCAGCCTTCTCAGAACAATACATAGGACTTCCAATCCTGAAACAAACACAAGAAATGTGTCAGTCACCACAGAAGAAATTTATCGCAATCTTTTCAATATTTAAAATTTGTCACAAACAATCATCAGATTATGTTGATAAGTGATAATTTTAAATCCATATAGCTTACTCCTACCCATCAACTTCCTATCCTGCCACATCCACCTTCCTATGGTATTTGACAGGTCCAGAATAGGAGTGCATAAGTACTCTCCATTCTTCTTCTTACACTTTCCCTTCTGTACTCATCCCAGATCAGTTTTTTTGCAAAATGTCTAAACTGTGTACAGCACTTTTAGAGCATAGTTTTAACATCTTTATTCTCCAAGTGTTCCAAAAGTATATTAAGAAAAACAAGGTGTTTCTGCATTTATAAGCGACACGAAGTGCATGTAAGCCTCCCTAGGCTCTATGTGCATGAGCTGTGCAAAGAGAAGAACTGTGCTTGTGCAGGAAAGTTAAAATGCTGGAGGATTAATTTTGATTGATCGGATAACTAACACTTGGTTCGCATGTACACATACATCAAACACATGCACTTTAAACAATTAAAAAAAAAACAAAAAAACTTTAGCCTGTGTGAATGTATTGGTACTTGCCAAACCTAACTACCCCTTTCCCTCACCCTCCAAAGCAGGATTTTACCCCCCTTGTGTGACTGAATGCATATATATATATGAGTAAAGTTTGCATGCATGTTGAGCCATATGTCAACTTGATTAAACCGATAACAACAATAACTTCCTAAGTAAAATTGGGCATCTGAATACTAGATGTTTGTGTGTGTGACGTTTTAAGTGCAATTAGCCTGCAAGGGTAATTGTGCTATATAAAATCACTGTTAATATTATTTTTCATTAAAACGTTTAAAAAAAATAAAATAAAGAGAAGTCCATTAACACAGAACCATTGAAATTTTAATGAAATTGGAAATCCTTGTATGACCTGAAAATTCTCACCCCTGCATTTTCATGAGCTGTGTGGAATTGACACCTACCTGGAGCTGTGACACGATGCGTTGTCCTGACTTGTTGCGGAAGCCTCAGTAGATTGAAGAGGCGGCGTAGTTCATCAGGCTTGAATCGAAAGTGATGCACGCACTGCTCCTCTGTGAAGGTGTCCAGGCGGAAATCTCGACGGAAGTCAATCCTCTCCTCCCCTTGTCGCATTCTGCTCTCCAGCAAAAGCAAGGTCCCAAAAATCCAGGTCCCCTTCCATGGCAAGCTGGGCGATGTCTGCATTGGCCATTGTAGTACAGTCTACATTAAAAAAACAAAATAATAATAATAAATGAATAATTAAAATAATAAAAATAGGTTTCAGTAAGATATTTGTGTAGGTGTTTTGTGTCAAAAGTGACAACTTGATTTAGTTAGCTATACTTCATATTTTTAGCAGAAGTTAAAAGTTAAATTTGGGAAGATCTTTGCGTTGGTTTGATGCAATAAGTGCCAGACAAGGCTTACACAGCAAGTTAAAAAATAAAATTCTGAAATCAAGTAGTGCATGAGTAGCCTAAAGTTGTACTAGTTAGGATATTGGGATATGTGGCAGTGTACTGTAGTACTAGTAGGTCTTTTAGTTTTACATTTTATTCATTCATGCATTTATTTAATTATTTATTATTAACCGTTTCTTTTATTTTGCCAGAGTTGCACGTATAGCTGACATAAGCAAAGTATTGGTTTGGATAACCATACAACACTTGTACACCATTCATGACTGTGTGTGATACATTTAATCCTAACCTTATCCAACATGTGTGCAAATACACATTCAATGATTCATAACACACATGTATGTATGCATAAGAGTACTATGCGCATGTCATGCATTAATCCATGGGTCATAAACCATTGCAACAAATCAATAAGAGGGATAAATTAAAGCAAAGGGTTAGATATAAATATGATAGGCCTACTTAATATTCACTGAGAAAGTACTGATCTAAACATAAATTCCCACCATTGAAATTCACTGTGATAAGCCTTGACTGCATTTAATAGCAACTATTTTTAGGGCTTGATGGGTATCTTGTCATTAATTTGTAGCCTACATATCTGATCTACGTGTCTCCAGAACCAAATGCTTCATGCATGCATGCTATGTAAGGAATACAGATAGGCCTATATGTATGATCAAAGACTACACATGATAGACCAAAACTACCAACATGTCCGTGTTGGAAGGCAACAATGCACAACGTTCAGCTTATTACAGTACTGTAATCCATGTCTGCGGTTGTTTTTATCAAATCGGAAGTCTATACAACAAACAAATACAGCGCGGATCGAATGGCCTTGTCTTGCACGGTACTTAGACATGGCGCCGCTCGCTTCAAAACAAAGCGTGCGCTATGCATTAGAAACTGGCCTTAGCTATCTATTTGCACCACTTAAAACGCAAAGGTGATTATGTATTGAAAGAAATATATCTGATGCACCTTTTCACCACATTTGCGGACATGAATTACTGAAATAAATAGGTGTATACTCACCGAAAAAGAGCCCGTCGATTTTCGTCAAACACCTCTGAGAAGCCACGAAAATTTGTCTCAGCGGACGAAAGGAAGTTGCCGGCAATTCGTGACGTAAGCACTTTAGGCGTACAGACAGGGGATTTTCCAGGAAATCACCACCGAAAAAAATTTTTTCGTCCCTGCTGACACTCTCTACTAGCATGGATATTCGTAGTAAATAACTTATAAGACACCGTTCAGTCATTTCAATCTATGAAGTAGACCCCATTCATTCATAACATTCTATTCTATTTTTAAACTTACTTTCAAACTGACACTAGCAGGCTCGGACAGAACGGGACTCTCGTTTTTCTCGTAGATGTGTTCTAAGCGCAGCAGATAGACAGAGCTGTGATTCCCGTACGTATAATCCAGCGTCAGAACCTGAATATTGGATGGTACCTTGCCACTGAGGAAGGATTTCTGAAAAAGAATAAAAGATAAATATATAAATATCAATATAAATAAGTAAATAAATAAATAAATAAAAGAAACAAATAATTTAAATTAAGCTCTCTCCTAAAACTCGAAATTAAGCAGCAGCAGCACAATCAGCAGCAATACCTTTGCAGTCGTCGTGACCAGGGTGGTCACATTCAGTTGTCACCGTCGTCATCATCATCGTGCCCATCAATCATAACCATCAATCATCATCGTCATCATCATCATCATCATCATCATCATCATCATCATCATCATCATCATCATCATCATCATCATTATCTTAGGTTATTTTACTCACTCGGGGCCAAACGGTCTCTTTGGAAGACGCAGAGTTGATGACGTCAGTCACTGCTGAGGTCAAAGGCAAAAAGGTGAAGGTCGGAGCTAAATGCACGTTCAAAGCCATCTCTCGAGTAAGCACCGCTGAGTTGGCGATGGTGTCCAAGAACAGATAATGCTTTCCTGAAAACGCACGACGCGACTGTCTTAGCATCAGAAAACATTACGCATTACTACATGGATTTCACAAATAACGCTAGTAACAAGCAACAAGGTCAGGCCACGCGTTTATTAGTGGATAGACACAAATGTTGCCTAATGCCTCGGAAATAAAACTGCCTTGTAACTGACCAAATGCATACAGATAAGCCTAATTGTGTGACAGTGTAAACGCACTGCTTGTCAGAGTACTCAGAAAAAATAGATGCATATAACGCCTTGGTGGTCATTGTAGGCGTACTTGTAAGAAATAGCCGAAGCATTTAAAACAGTTAAAATAAAAATTAATTAATTGAAACAAATAAATAAAATAGTAAAATAATTCTACTTACAAAAAAGTTGAAGTATTATAAACACATTTCAAGTAAACCTAATTTCTCCTGCATGGCAAGTAAACCTAATATCACCTGTGTAAATGATGTCAATATAAATAAAATAGTAAAATAATTCTACTTACAAATAATTGAAAGTTTGATAAAAACATTTCAAGTAAACCTAATTTCCCGTGTAGGGCAAGTAAACCTAATATCACCTGTGTAAACGATGCCATCCTCATCGACTCCTCGTTCGTCCAGCGGCTCTCCCACGCCCAGTCCATCGTCAAACAACAGACGTCGGTGAACCTGCAAAACACATACAGCCGAATGCGTCAATATAAAGTTTTCTTACAAGTACTTCTGTACTGTCCAATCAAAGCTGTGTTTCAGTGTCACATACTATGCAAAGATTGTTTTCAATCAAATCCAATGTCCACTTGTAGCAGTGCACAACCCTTTGCACTCAGGCAACTGGAGAAACAGTTAATGCCTAATGTCAAAAGCCAGTCTTAATAATGGTTACATTATATTACATTATTATTATTTTAGGTCCAGCGGACTCTTCCGAGCCAAATCAGGACCGGACAACCCCTGATCCGCATAAAAGATCTGCTGACACAACCCTAGTGGTAAAACTGAAAGCTCTCCACCAGCTGGTCACTTTACAATAAAGACATTCCAAGCAGGGGACGCTGAGGCTATACTCTAATTTATCGAACCCCCGTTTACAAAAACAAAATAGAATACAAACATCATTTTAAATTATCAACAAAACACATACATAGAAAATGCCTACATTGCTAAATAATAACATCATAGGAAGCGCTAGTTACCACCTGGCAGAAAGCGACCAATATTCCCAAGCTGATCCAACAGACCTCACACACAAATAAGGAGTCTTGTCCCGGAAGAGTTTTCAAGAAAAAAGTTAGGTGACTGGTCTAGCGAAGACGAAGAAGATAGTATAGCAGATTGATAGAACAGAGCAGGAATGAGAAAGAGCAAATGAGAAAGACAGCGATAGTGGGAATTTAAAGCAATAAATTTCCAGAAAGTGGGGGTACTATTTATACTGAAATCCCCGGCACCCCAACGGGGGCCTTGATAATGGTAGACTCAACACTGCAAGAAAGCTATAGTATTTCGTTGTTGTTGTTTGTTTGTCGTTTTGTTTTTGTTTGTTTTTAGAATTCCTAGATGCCTATTACCATGACCAAAACAAATATAAAAAAATGTGGCAAAATTAAAAAAACAAAGCAAAAAAATCACAAATTTAAATAAAAACATTTGTTTGTTTAAATAAAAGACTTAGACTACAAGAAAGATGTGTGTTTTGGTGTGTGCGTGTGCATGAACGCGCGTATTACTTAAGTAAAAGTAAAAACTTTGCTTACGTTCATAATGAAAGTATCTAAGAAATAATGAATACACCAATAGCCGCTAATTACTTCATTTATGAAATAAAAAAAACAGTTTTTGGAGGGTACAACTGGGATTGGGTGTTGATGGTAGGTGGAAGTGTGTGTGTGGTGGGGTGGAGTGGGGAAGGGGATGCTGTACGAAATTCACGTCTGGCTTAGAAAACAAATTAGCTTTAAAATAGACTTTAAAATATAAAATACATCTATAATTCCGCCCTTTCCTCCCTGCACCAATTATCTCCTAATTTTCCAAACCAGTGTCACAGACACATCCAGTTAAGTAACGCGCAGACACCAACTTCCGCACACGCAGACACGCGCCCACACACTTGACACAGGGTTCGTGACCCGTCTCAAAATATCTCTACTTTACCCAAACAGAGTTACTGACACATCCAGTTTAGACGTTGAAACACACGCATGCACGCATACACGCTAATACATGCAGGCATGCACACGCACAAAGACAAGGTACGCACGCGGCACAAGGTTCATGATCTGCGTGAACGCATCTCCTCTTTATTTAAACAGTATTCTGACATATTCGAATTCCACCCAAAACTGCACACGCAAACTCACACACACACACACACACACACATACACACACACACGCGCGCACACCCACGATGCCGGGTTCACGACCCATATTAAATATCATCACTTCACCCACATCGAAATTCCCTACCCTGAATCTATACCTCTGTCTCTCCCTCAAAATCTGTATCCTATGAAACGTTTCAAAGTTCAAAGGTCAACGTTCTCACACACCTACACATGACACGTACTCACGTGCTTGTGCCCTGGGACTCCTGAACCGATAATTTAACTTAGTCAGGTTCAACAAAATTAACCACTTAAGTCAGCTCATCTGATAGTGATTATAAGCTTAATTTAGCTAAGTGCTGGTAAACAACAAGTAAATCCTTTAAGAAAACACACGCAGACGCCCTATCTTCATCCAAACAAATCCTAATCAACGGCCACTAAGCGTATCACCCCCTGCCGCAAGTGCATGCTCGGGGCATTGGAAAAAAACAAACCAACACAGTTACTGCTTGTTAGTTACAAAGAGTCACAAGTTGTTTACAAAATGGCAACATGTCTGTCGAATGTTTGGTTTCATCAGGGATCATGTTCCAAAGATTTAGACCCCCGGTCTTCTTGTTTTCTCTGTACGTGCTGCTTAATGGCATCACACACATACACACCCACACACACCCACACCCACACACACCCACCTCCCCCATACACACACAGCCGAGGTTACACAGTATTAATAATAATAATAATAATAATAATAATAATAATAATAATAATAATAATAATAATAATAATAATAACTAGCATTTATAAAGCGCCTACCCTAAGGATCTAAGCGCTATACACGCACACTTTCTTACGCAAACACATATACACACTATACATATACTATAATTATAAGACAAGTTACTCTTTCACGCGTACATACTACTGCTGTGTAAATCAATATGACAAAAACATACTAAATTACTACTTAACCCCCCACTCCTCCAAACCCCTTTTACAACTACAGATACTGCTGAAAGACTTTTGAGAAAAGATACGTTTTAAGGTGGGATTTGAACGATTCGCAGGAGGTAGAGTGTCTAACATGAAAGGGGAGAGAATTCCATAGGTGAGGGCCGTGGACAGCAAAACAGCGGAAACCATTAGATTTTCTTTTGTAACGGCCCTGGCGGAGAAGACGACAGTCAGTGGATGAGCGAAGGGAACGAGATGGAGTGTAAAGGGAGACAAGGTCAGATAGATAAGAAGGAGCAGAACCGATGACAATATTGTAGCAGATACAGGCAGTTTTATAATTAACACGTTCCGCGACAGGAAGCCAGTGTAGCTTAACAAGGAGAGGTGTGGAGGGTTGGCGATGATTTACTTTAAAGATAAGACGGGCAGCAGAGTTCTGAACTTTTTGAAGCAGAGAGAGGATAGAATCTGGACAGCCAATGAAAAGGGAATTGCAATAATCTAATCTAGATAGAATACAGGAAGTAACCAAGGTCTTTGTGGCGTCTTCTGATAGAAATTTCCTAATTGAACTAATTCTCTTCAACTCAAAGTAGCAAACCCGACAGACTCTAGTGATATGCTGTCTCATAGAGAGAGTAGAATCCATGATAAACCCCAGGTTTCTAGCGGAGTCAGAAAAAGAAATATCACAAGAACCAACAGTGATAGAGGTAGGCAGAGAAAGATCAGTGACGGAAGAGCGAGTGAAGAGAAGGGCCTCAGTCTTGTCATCATTTAATTTAAGCATGTTTGCATTCATCCAGGATTTTATGTCAGTGGTGCAATTCTGAAGTGTTTGTATAACAGAGTGAATGTCTGCAGGCTTGCATGATTGCTGTAGTTGGGTGTCATCTGCAAATAATTGGTGGTTGACAGTATGCTGTTTTATGATTGTAGATAAGGGCGTGGTGTACATAATGAACAAGACAGGGCCTAAAACGGAACCCTGGGGCACACCATAGAGAAGCGGAGAAGGAACTGAAGAGGAATTATTGGCAGACACATACTGAGTACGGTCTTGGAGATAGGAAGTGAACCACCGAAGAGCTGCTGAACGAACACCAAAAACAGTTTCAAGACGAGAAAGGAGAATAGAATGATCGATAGTATCGAAAGCAGCAGAGTTATCAAGAAGAAGTAGAATAGAGAGTTTGTCCTCATCCAGAGCAGTGAGAATGTCATTGACAATACGAAGCAGAACAGTTTCGGTGCTTCGGCCCGCCCGATACGCAGACTGAAAAGGGTTGTGTAAATTGTTAGAGTCAAGGTGAGACAGTAGCTGATAGAGCACAACTTTCTCTAGAGTTTTTGATAGAAAGGGAAGGTTGGATACAGGTCTGAAGTTCTTTAACTCGTTTTTATCTAAGGAAGCTTTTTTTAGAAGAGGTTTCACAACAGCCGTTTTCAAATCTGCAGGAACAGAGCCGGAAGCGAGAGAGGTATTGATGATTTGAGTGATGACAGGAAGAAGTGTGTCAAGATTATCATACAATAGTCTTGTAGGTATAGGATCTAATTCACATGACTTGGGAGCGGTATTTCTAAGGATGTTGAGGACAAACTGTTCAGAAACAGGAGAGAAAGAATCCAGGAAAGTGCCAGAAAAATGACAAGAGACAGGCAGAGCAGCAGAATCAGAGGGAGGAAAACTGTTTCTGATATTCGAAATCTTGTCTGAAAAATAATCAGAGAATACAGTAGGAAGAGTGTGCGGATCATAAATGGTGGGAAGGGGAGAGTCAGTCTGTTTACCAAGCAAAGAGTTGAAAGTACGAAATAGTTCTTTACAAGTGGAAGTGGCAAGGATCTGAGCAGAAAAGAAATTTGTCTTCGCACTGTCAATAAGATCACTAATTTTGTGCTTAATACTTTCAAAAATCTCTTTGTGAACAGTCAGTCGAGACTTAAGCCAGCGCCTCTCGGCCTGACGACGCTCACGTTTCAGTATGCTAAACTGCCCTGCAATATTACTGAACCACGGGTTAAATTTCCGAGGGCGAAGCGTGCGTTGGCGGAGGGGGGGCGTGCCTGTCAAGGACAGACAGTAATGATGCGTTGTACTCAGCAACAGTACAGTTTAGAAACACAGACATGGATAAATCATCTCTAAAATCTTGCTTGTCTATCTTATTAATACTACGATACTTTATAACATGAGATTCAGGAATAAGCTTTGGAATATTTAACATACACATAACAGCACTGTGATCAGACATAAGGTCATTATTAATAAAAGAAGAAGACAAAAAATCATCACTAGAGCGGAATAAAATCAAATCAAGAGTATGACCACGCTTGTGGGTGGAGCCGACAACAGACTGGCTGAAACAGAACAAATCAAGCAGAGTGAAAAATCGTTTGGTATATGGGTCATTTGCATCATCAACATGAATGTTAAAGTCTCCCACGATAAGCGTCTTTCCCGGCAAGGCGTCACAATGTTCAAGGAAATCCTGAAACTGATCGAAGAACTGAGAATGGGTCAACATGTTTTTCTTACTTGGTGGGGGCCTGTAAACACAGGCAATGTTTATCCTGATATCGTTAACAGTCATTAAAAGAATAGCAGCTTCAAATGTTGGGTGGGTGAGTGAGGACTGTGAGAAGCACGCATGCTCCTTTACTGAATCTTTCATTACCAGAGCAATGCCGCCCCCTCGCCCAGCAACACCCAACGAGTCACGAGCAAAGCCTTGTGCGGAGTAACCCGGCGGAGCAAGATCCTTTAGTTTAGCCTCATCGCCCGATGAGTGCAGCCAGGTCTCAGTAAGCAGCATGAGATCGATGTCATTGTCAGCAATAAAAGTGTTGATAGCAGAGCGTTTACAAGACTGCCCCAGCGCCTGTGCATTAAGACAACACACAAGGAGCTGAGAGCCGAGGCAGGGACGTAGACTGGAGGGAGGAGCAGTGTCAGTAGCCGCCCGATCACGTCTCTCATTCCTTCCACCTCTCCTGGAGCGTCGCGGCGACTTAGGGAGATTTCTGGCAATGCCAAGTCGTTTCAGCGTGGCGACAAGGGAAGGCGATGGAGTCGTAGCACGGCCTGCCAGGGACACAAGGTCGGTACTTGAGTACTGTACAGTAGGCCTAGGCAACTGGGTCCTGTCGGTGTTCAGTGCTAATGCACCGAAAAAGGTCGGAGGTATGAAAGTACTCCATTGTAATGAGTGCTTGTGTGAAGAGAGTGAACGTGTACTCAGTAGATGTGGGTCAGTAGTGGCAAGGTTGGTAAACACCCGATCACCATTGTGACTTGTTGTTGTTGACACTGACCTGGATAAATGCGCGCTCAGTGATCCCAAGCCTGGGGTAGGGAATGGGGTGAACACCCGCTCGCCACGGCTGACCAAGAAGGCAGGCAAACCAAACGTTGACAGTAGAGTAACAAAATGTAGAAACACTATAAATCCCAAAACTTTTGCTTCTTGAGGAAAAATGGCACAAAAATTAGTCCAGAATGACGGCCACATCTTCACGGTTCTTGTAGACAAAATATGGAGACAGGACATGAACATAGACAGGAACAAATACAGGAAAAACAGTCAGAGCTCTGCAACAACGCCTGTCAGGGCGCGTGAACAGAAATCAAGATCAAGATATTATCATGACTTTCCCGAAACGCCACATACGTTGTGCTGACAATGGGTCATATTTTCGTCCCCCCTTTTAAGTACTTTTAAGTGATCGAACACTAACCCTAACCCAGCCCTAACCCTAACAAATCATTGTTCTGACGTCAAAACAAGAAGGTCTGTCAAAACAAGTTATGTAGATGTTGACTGGTTTGTCCAGATAACACCGTGTAAGTGTGATCGCGCACACACACACACACACACACCTACACACACACACATTTAAAAAACCAAACCATAATAATAATAATAATATTAATAATAATAATAATAATAATAATAATAATAATAATAATAATAATAATAATAATAATAATAATAATAATAATAATAATAATAATGACTGGATTATAAGTCAACATTTCTCAAGCGATGAGATCTTTCTACCTATCTGCCTATATATCTAGCCTATCTATCCATTTTTCTATCGATCGATCGATCAGCCTGTCGGGCCCCCGTTGGGGGGACACATGAGAGATGCTGTCGCGGAGAGTTTTCTCCCCTTCAGTGTGGCTGTGGCTGTGGCTGTTGTCAGAGGGCGAAACATGTCCAGCGCCGTCCCTGTTTTGACCTCATCCAGTTCTATCTTTGCCTCCCACTGCGTCTGCCTCGCTCCACTCTCCTGTCCACGATGGTTTTGGAAAGGGTATCGTTCCGCGTGAGGCGACCACACCACGCCAACATTTCCCCCTTCACACTGGCAACGATGAGAAGGGTGGCTAAAATTCTTGCCAGTTTATTGACCCGACACTTTAACATTAAACAAGGGCCAGTCTAAAGTGAACAAAGGGATTCAAAGGATACAGACCAAAACCGTAACATTCTGTTCCAGTTTCACCACACGTTTGTTGCCAACAAATATCTGGATCAACAACTGGTCTCGTTCAGATTATCCAGATTACAGCTTATGCAAATACATAAAGCAATGATAAGATTCATTAGCCATTTATATTTAGAGCTTTCGTTCGTACATTGCAACGCTCGGTGCATTTCCTTCTCTTCTCCACCTTTCTTCCCTCATAATCCTTTCTCTTCCTCCTCTGGGGTGGCCTCGTAACGGGGTTAGTCGCCGGTTTTTTTTTAATGATGAAAATCCCGGGTTCGAATCCCGCAAGAAGCGAACTTATGTGACTTAGGTACGAGACTATTGATGTCACCGAGGGTTTTCTCCGGGTACTCCGGTTTCCTCTTTCCCTTCAATAATGGTATTGGGTGCAGTCATTCTATTTCACAAATAAAAATTCGATTTCCTGTCCGTCTTCTAATAGGGACTTGCCTTTAAACCACATATTTGAGTGGTGAATGTGTTTTTGTTGTGCATGTAAGCTTAGGAGTGTTTGTAACATGTGTACAACATCAGCCATAACATTATTGAAGTCATCAAAAGCCTGTATGGCAAGTTAGTTATTCATTGCTGACAGGGTCCAGCGGACTGCAAAGAGCCGAATCAGGACCACAAAATCAAGACCACAACTTCGCTGAAAGAGGACTCACCCCTGATCCGCATAAAAGATCTGCCGAAACAAGCCTAGTGGTAACACTGGAGGCACTCCGCCAGCCGGTCACTTTACAACAAAGACATCCCACGCAGGGGACGCTGAGGCTATACTCTAATTATAGGCTACCAGTGCAGTCTTCCACTACATCGCCATCGGGAACTGGTTCAGAACAAAAACCGGCGTGCGTCAAGGGTGCCTACTCTCTCCAACACTCATCAACATCTTCCTGGAGCGCATCGTGTTATATGTCCTTGGAGATCACGAAGGCACAGTCAGCATAAGGGTTAGAGCAATCTTCAAACTCCGATTTGCGGATGACATTGATGGATTGGCTAAAGAGGAACAATCACTTGAAGAGCTGGTACAGAGGCTAGGCTTGATACCACCTCTAGAGCCTTGAATGGAAATACGTGCAGAGAAGACCAAATGATGACCAACAAAACACCAATGGCATCAACACGGACATCAAAGTTCAAGGCCAATCCCTCAGCACAGTGCATAGCTTCAAATATTTATGAGCCATTGTATCAGGCAATGGAAGTCCTCTCCAGGATCGCACAGACAACTGCTGCCCTGACAAGGCTGAAGCCCATTTGGAAAGACAGGACCATCAGTCTACACTCCAAGGTAAGGCTCCTGCGCACCCTTGTCCTCTCCATCTTCCTATACGCTTACGAAACATGAACCCTGACAGCAGATCTACAACGAAGAATACAAAGCATGGAGATGAGATGTTACAGAAGAATTCTGGGCATTGCCTATACCCAGCACATCACCAACGACGAGGTCCGACAGACCACCACACAAGCCATTGGACAACACGATGATATGCTCACAGTGGTGAAGAAACGGAACCTCCGATGGTATGGCCACGGCACCAGAGCATCATGCCTTGCAAAGACTATCCTGCAAGGCACGGTGCAAGGAGGCAGAAGAAGAGGGAGACAGAAAAAGAGGACTGCAAAGTGCCGAATCAGGACTACAAAATCAAGACCAAGACTCACAACTTGACTGAAAGAGGACCCCTGATCCGCATAACAGATCTGCTGAAACAACCCCAGTGGTAACACTGAAGGCACTCCACCAGCCGGTCACTGTAGTACTACAATAAAAGCATCCCACGCAGGGGACGCTGATGCTATATTCCAATGTATAGAACACCCGTTTACAAAAACAAAATAGAATACAAACATCATTATAAAATATGAACAAAACACATACATGTAAAAGGCCTCCATTGCTAAATAATAATATCATAGGAAGCCCTCGCGACAATTTGGCAGAAAGCGTCCAATATTCCCAGGCTGATACAACAAAACCTCACACACAGATGAGGAGTTTTGTCCCGGAAGAGTTTTCAAGAAAACAGGTAGGTGACTGGTCTAGCGTAGAAGAAGATAGTAGGCTTATAGAAGATTGATAGAACAGAGCAGGAATGAGAATGAACAAATGAGAAAGACAGCGACAGTGGGAATTTAAAGCACTAAATTTCCAGAAAGTTAGGATATTATTTAAACAGAAACCCCCTGCACCCCTCCGGGGGATAGAAAAAAAGGTGAGAGAACAACACTCGAGAATGGACTGGCTTGGCACTGAGCGAAGCCATGAGGGTTGCTGAGGACAGAGAAAGATGTAGTACGCTGGATAAAATGATTAACTGTGATACCCCAACGACTTTCGAGTTACGGGATAGGATAGGATAGGATATGATCGTAACACGTGAGCGTGTATATTGGTTAAAGATCGACGCGCTTTGAGTCTTATTTAGAAATAAAGCATCCAGTATTATTATTATTATTATTATTATTATTATTATTATTATTATTATTATTATTATTATTATTGTTGTTGTTATTATAATAATAATAATAATAATAATAATAATAATAATAATAATAATAATAATAATAATAATAATAATAATAATAATCATCATCATCATTGATGATGATGATGATTATTATTATTATTATTATTATTATTATTATTATTATTATTATTATTATTATTATTATTATTATTATTATTATTATAATCTGAGTAAGATCAAAATTGCAAAGAACATTATACAATGTTTACTTCACACTAAAACATTACATATTTATATATCCGCACATTTATTTGTGGTCTAATATTTGCGAAATTTTAATATAAACGTGTGTCCGATTGTTCAAAATGTCGTCAATAATAAGCTGATTAGACCCTTACGCAAACATGTAAAACGCCGCCGTGCGTGACCAACAATAGTACTACAAACCAATGTTTTGTAGTGACTTATCTAAGTGAGAGTGTGGTGGGACCTGTAGAATCTGGTGACGTTTGATGACCTTTTTTTCAAGACTTGCACTGTGACGCAATCAGAAAACCCCATGTGTTCCTTTTTTTAAGCTGCTTACAAGCCCACCCGAGAGCTTTCACCGCAATAATTTGGATAATTAAGCTCTTCCCTAATTATACGTAAAAGTGGAAAAATGTGAGGTCAGGTTCACATAAGGTATCTAAACCCTCAGGCCTTTGAACAGATAAGGCACTAACGCGCTGCCATCTTCAAAGATGGATAGAATGTGTGGCTAACCTTTACAGTGGGTTAGACACCGCTCAAATAAACACACAATCTCATCAGCATGGTTATTTTCCATGATTATAGCTGCCGCAGTACGAAATGAAAAAAAAAAGAAGAAGACATTGTTGCGAAATGTTATTCTCTCTGCACAAAGGCAACACTCGACGGGGCTTTGATGCTGTACGTTCTACTGTACTCCTAGCAAGAGCTGGATCTTAACGGCAGAACTGGAAAAAAACGTATTCAGGCCTTTGAAATGAAGTGCACCCGCAGAATGCTGCAGATTGCCTGTTATGAACATAAGACCAACGAGGACGTCAAGGACCTGGTCACGTCATTTGCGGGACCTCAGGAACCAATCCTTGCTATTGTGAAGAAGAGAAAGTTGGCATGGTTTGTTGGTCAACTCACGCAGTGCGACAACCTTGCAAAAACCATTATGCAAGGAACAGTGGAAAGGAGGCAGACGCAGAGGAACTAGGCGAAGAAAGAACAGGACCGATAATGTCACAAATATGGGCGGCGCTGGACATTTCACGCCTCCTAACAACAGCAACAGACAGTCACACTGAAGTGGCGAAAACTCTACCCATCGTCCCAACATGGGGAAGGTTTGATTAGAGAGAGAGAGAGAGAGAGAGAGAGAGAGAAAGAGAGAGAGAGAGAGAGAGAGAGAGAGAGAGAGAGAGAGAAAGAAAGAGAGAGAGAGAGAGAGAGAGAGAGAGAGAGAGAGAGAGAGAGAGAGAGAGAGACTTTGGTTTTACCATTTATCATTTGACCTGATGGCTCTCATTGAACCTTTCAGCCAATCTGAACCTTTCTCCTAGTTCTAGTGCAGAAAGGGTTAGGCTATATGCTGCTCTCTTTCTCAGGCTGAGCGATGTTGAAATATTCAATAAGAGCGATTGAACCTTTTCTGCCAATCTGCCTCAAGCACAGATCAAACGCCTTCAATCTGCGCAGAATTCTGCAGCTCGATTGGTCACAAAAAGTCGTAAATCAGTCCATATCACCCCCATTCTTGAGCAACTCCATTGGCTTCCTGTCCACAAACGCATTAAACACAAACTGCTTTCAGTTGCCTATCGCGCAGTTAAAGAGCACACTCCTGAATACCTGTTCGAACTTCCGAATGTGTACGAACCATCTCGCAGCCTCCGCTCAACTTCCAAGTCTATTTGTTGTTCCTGGGCACAAGCAGTGTAGGACTAAGAGGTATGGCCAGAGGTCTTTTAGATACACTGCACCGGTCTGGTGGAATGCTCTTCCAGAAAGCATAAAGAGAGCAGACACTGTCGGTGCATTTCGCAGAAACTTGAAAACACATTTCTTCTCTTCTTGCTAATCTGGATGTATAATTATCTGATCTCATCCCAATTTCATAAGTCACTGCGAGAAAGTATTGCATAAATGTTAATTGACTGATCTGCCTGCTAGAATGTGTTGAGCGATAGTGAAGAAGTTAAAATTGACTGATCTGCCTGCTAGAATGTGTTGAGCGTTAGTGAAGAAGTTAAAATGTTAAGTTATGATGTATGCACCCTTCCCGCCACTGTCTGTGTGTGTGTGTGTGTGCATGTGTGTGTGTGTGTGTGAGTGTGTGTTTATCCACCTCCCTCCCACCAGCGCTGCGATCATGCCCGTCGGCGTGGAGATATTTACGCGCTTTATAAATTATTCATTCATTCATTCATTTCAGCATCGCTCTTATTGAATATTTCAACATCGCTCAGCCTGAGACAGAGAGCAGCATATAGCCTAACCATTTCTGCACTAGAACTAAAGGTGTTGAAATTGGTCTAGAGAGACAAAGCAAATTATCCAAAGTCCTTTACTCTACCGTGATTGGAGGTCGATATTTTGCACTAGTATAAATAATAAGTATATGTAGCGGAACGGGAAAGGCGACTGGTTGAGGCATGGGAGAGGTTTACTACGAACCACGCTTCACCGCCTTGCAGGGCAAATATTTTTATGTCCCTCTTTTGAGGGATAAAATGAAAATAACAGCTCGGGTTGGGCCGTGGTATCAAGGTTGGTGGCCGAGAGACGGGAGTCAAATGCTCCGCTCGGCTACATATAAAAAAAAAAAAAAAAACACATTTTAACACGAATGTTCTGTCTTTTTTTATTATTGCGAGTGCATGTGAACTTCTGCACTAGAACCAGAAGATGCATGTTAAGAACCCGTCTTGCGCGAAGGTCGTTTACCTACTGTGACATTGCACTAGAACTGGGAGTTCACATTGGCAGTAGAACTTCTTTAGTATAAAAGCAGGCAGACAAGAACTACTGCGAAAGGCGCTAGAACTAGTCTGCCTTATCGTTCTCAGTACTGCGAGAGAATGTCGACATTTGCACTATAACTAGAAGGTGTAATAGGAAGTAGTCGCCTTGCCTTGCCTGTGAGAGCCTGGTGAAGGCGATAATCTGCGCTATAAAACCTCGCCAACGTGTAAACACAATTATTGAGCTGACTGTTACTCCCCACTTTAACACTCTTGCTGCTGTAACTGCCGCAGAGCCGCAAGGTGGTGTTAAACTGTCTCTCTCATTCAGACGACTGTTCCGGAACGTACATGCAGTGTACATTCTGTACAAAGGGAATGGGGTTGGGGAAAACAGGGAGTATACGGCGGGGATGGGAGTGAGAAAGAAAGAAACAGTTTTCTCTTATATAGCGCACTTACAAGCTCAGAGAGCTTCTCAAGGCGCTGGCCCGTAATATCCAGCAATCACACAATAGTTTGCTGAAGTCAGGATTCGATCAAACCCACGTCGCCCAAGACGCACTCACACAAGTCGTGCGCTCTGACCACTGAGCTATCCCTCCATAAGAGCCATAAAATATAAATGTACAATTGCTATCTCTAAACAAACATTATCACACTAAAACAAATACTTTAAATAGCCACATACCATCAGCTCCATGGTTCCATCATACAAGCTTGAGCCACCCTGAGGCCTGTCCGGGAGTAAGGTTAGTTGTGTATCTCTCTTCTTGTCCTGTTACACACGCAAAAAAGTATTATTTTCAATATCTTTTCAGGTCTGCGTCCTGTTTTTGGTACAGCGTCGCTTTCGTAGATCAGGGGAATCAACTTCATATGACACACACACACAAAAATTGAAATTTTGAAGAAAAAATAAATAATTAAGGTAAACTGTTAATCATTTCATTATTTTAAATCTTAATAAATAATAACAATTCAAGTTCAATGAATGAATAGCAACCTATTGAAGGGTTCTCGGGTAGCAATATTTTGTCGTCAAAAGACTGGTGACAAACGATTCACACCATTTCACAATTGTATATATTTACAGTATATCCATACAGAAAGACGGACCATCAGCCCCAGTCCCTCAACCTTGGTCCATAGTTTCGAATAAAAAATGTCAATACCCTATTATATATACACTTTGAAGTTTTACGTCATATATATATACTGGTAACTACACAACGTGGGCATGTTCATAATTATCTACCATCGCAAAATCATAACATTAATCCAAATGAGTTTACGATTATTCTCGTTAACCAAACAGAACGACAGAAGAAAATTAGGAATGCCTTGTTATCAGTACTCGAACAATAATCCAACTGATGGTTCAAGAGTACAACCACAGGTGAAAAAAAACGTACACTTTGACTTTAAGAAGTTCTTCCCGTTCCCTGTACTCGTCTCATAAGTTCAACATGGTTGCGCTCAGTTAAAGTGTGATTTGAGACCTCAATTTCTTGCTGGGTAATTGAAGGACGGTTTTAGTTTGCAGTTCACACAGAACCGCGATTCGTTGTTAGCAAACATTTTCACAGCTGAATTAGAGTTTGTGGACTAAAAAGCATGGCGCTCAGAACAGGCCGGGATTTGTGCATTGTGTTGGCTCTGTTGTGTAATGCATTGAGTTTCGTATCGGCGAAACAGAAACGATCCGATGACAACACCTACGAAACTCTGGACGTCTTGGTTCAACAGCAAGCTGCAACAATTCAGGCACTGCAGGTACTTTATTTACGTTTCTTTCTTTCCTATCCTATCCTATCCCATAACTCGGAGGTCGTAGGGGCACCACAGATGATCGTTTAACCAGCGTACTCCATCTTTCCCTGTCCTCAGCAACCTGGATTGTCGAAACCAGTCTCCCTCTTCTTCTACCTCCTTGCACTGTGCCTTGCAGGATGGTCTTTGCAAGACCTGATGATCAGGTGACGCGGCCATACCATCGGAGTTTCCGTTTCTTCACCACTTTTTTCTTTATATATATATATATATATATATATATATATATATATATATATATATATATATATATATATATATATATATATATGTGTGTTGCCGCATGACAAAACCCGGCTAAAGACGCCAGGATTGATTCGCTGCTACAGCCATAAAACACTAAAAATAGGCTACCCCATCAATTTTAAGATTGTTGCCTCTTTGTCTTTATTTAAGACTTTTCTTTAATATCCCAAACGGATTTTGTTCAAAACTTACTAGAACATTGTTTATTTTGTTGATTTTGATAAGGGTGTTGATCACACCTTGCTAAAACAATGGCACTAATTGACCTCCGATACCCCAACTTTTCTTGTCCGACTATGAAGGGAAATCCCCAATGTGGATTGATATATAACGTCTGGAGAGTGAAAAGTCCCTATTGGTACTACGTTTTGGTACATAAAAGTGTGTGGCGTATGAATTTTTCATGAAATTCCTTGTTCCGAAGCTTGTTTGTGACACAAGTTGTGTTCGAATGTGTCTCTAGCCGGATCGTGAAAAACTGAAGTGTTTCCTATAGATTTTCGACGATTTTTAGTTCAAAGTGAATTTTTTAATGTAGATAAACTCATCATACATCTATTTCAAGTGTTTTCTTGCAATATTTATGTTGCATTTGTTAGAAACAATTTGTCAAAGTAAGTGACCGATTCTTTTTGGAAACCGGAAGTGATGGCTTCGTCTCCAGCGTCAGTAGATGTGTCGTCTGCTAGAGTAGCTAGGGCCTTGAATCGACCCGGTTTTGCTTCTGAAGAGCTCCAAGACCTGCTTTCAGACTATTTTTATGATGGTGCCAGTGGGAACTGTGATGAGGATTATGATTCTGACGAGCAGAAGCTTGATCCCGTTATTAAACGATACTGTTTGTTTTCATTCATTGATTCATGTTTCGTAGGCCTCTTCGCTATTGGCGTGTCTTTAATAATCCGTCATTCTACTTGCATAGATTTAGGTAAAGGTTGAAAAGGCGATATCAGTGAAAGAATTACAGTAGGAGTGTGGAAAATATTTCAGTAGTATATTTTGTAAGGTGGAGGTGGGGTGGGGTGGTTGAAAAGGTAAGTAGTCTGGCCTGCATTCAATATTACTAGCATGACAAGTTGACTATGTTCTCAGTATTTATTATTGTTCATTTGTTGGTTTGTCTGTTTTAGGAAATGAACATGAGGACTATTTACCAAATTACTAGTAATTAGTATTTGCTTTGATATTTGTGTTTATTTAAACTTTATAGAGCAAAATGACATGTTATTTTGATTTACACCTGTGACGTGACAGATTTATTCGACGTGCGGAAGGGAGTGGAGAATCCGGGAATTATTAAAGCTTGATTATTAGGACTGAAAACTACCTAATGAAACTTTTGTTTTAGGTTTGTAATCTTTGTTTGACTATTTGAACTGAGCTGATGTAGCTGCTTGCAATTAAACAAAAGATTACTTGACGGACGAGGGATTTAAGAGGGGGGGGGGAAGGAGGGGCATTATGATAGGGTTTATTTTAGAAAAATGATTGATTCAGGCCATGTTCTTGATATATTATTATGTGTTTGAGTTATTATAGACTTGCTAAACACTTGTTTTATTTCTAATATGTTTAAAAACACTATGCATTATGGATGGGTACAGAATAAAATTGTGCGTACTGTTTTAATTTGTTTATGTTCAGTATTGTGTGAATGGTGTATAATGTGAATTTTCTCATCTTATCTCAACTCACTGCCATATTGCTGCCATCTTCCTGATTGTTTTGATACCAAATACATGCATGGGAAAATTCTGGTTGTGAAGTAATGATCATTTTACAATTCAAAACTTTGAAGGCAATTTCTGGAAATTAGCCCCCGAGAAAATAAAATATAAAAAAAATCATAAAACATCAACCAATAAAGATAAAACAATTCTGTTTTTTGCATTTTGAAGATTATTTTTAGTACTTTGTTAATAAATAAATAAGTAATTTTTCATATTTTGACACTTTAGCCTGGTTTTTTCATGCTGCAACACATATATATATATATTTTACATTAATTTATGTACTTATTTATTTATTTATTTTGTAATTAATTAATTTATTTGATTGTTTACATTTATTTATGTATATATTTGATTATCTACATGCCAACATATCTTCCTATGTACATCTCTGTGTGCTGGTCGTTCTGCAAATCCGACCATCCGACCAGGTATTGTGTTTAAAATATTAGGTAAACTCGACCATTCTACCAGCACTATTGTGGATAATTGAATGAACATTGTGGTTTAACGTCTACACCCACCATTGGCGATATGGCAGACGGGGATAACAATCCCAGGGAAAGAGGGGTAGGGACCTGAATCAACATTGAACCACCAAAGCAATCATACTGCTAAAATGGACAGTGAAAATGGCCACATTTTATATCGCCCACCACAAGATTCGAACCTGGGTCACCGGTGTGCTAGGCGATCGCTCTACCAATTGAGCTACGGCGGTGGGACAGTGGATAATTGGCACAAAGGCTTTAACGGCGATCAATACACCCATGTCCAAACAGCTGTAAAAGGGTGTGTAGCACTGATAAGAACTAGGTAAAGCAAAGCCATCGAGGGATAGGAGATGGACACCGCCCTCATGATGAGGACCCTGAAAAAGGTCCTCCACGCCTCTCACTCTAACAACCGAAAGACTACGGCAAAACGTTAATCTTCTTCTTCTTCTTCTTCTTCTTCTTCTTCTTCTTCTTCTTCTTCTTCTTCTTCTTCTTCTTCTTCTTCATTTTCTTCTTCTTCTTCTTCTTCTTCTTCTTCTTCTTCTTCTTCTTCTTCTTCTTCTTCTGCTTCTTCTTCTTCTTCTTCTTCATTTTCTTCACTTTCTTCTTCTTCTTCTTCTTCTTCTTCTTCTTCTTCTTCTTCTTCTTCTTCTTCTGCTTCTTCTTCTTCTTCTTCTTCTTCTTCTTCTTCTTCTTCTTCTTCTTCTTCTGCTTCTTCTTCTTCTTCTTCTTCTTCTTCTTCTTCTTCTTCTTCTTCTTCTTCTTCTTCTTCTTCTTCTTCTGCTTCTTCTTCTTCTGCTTCTTCTTCTTCTTCTTCTTCTGCTTCTTCTGCTTCTTCTTCTTCTTCATTTTCTTCTTTTTCTTCTTCTTCTTCTTCTACTTCTTCTTCTTCTTCTTCTTCTTCTTCTTCTTCTTCTTCTTCTTCTTCTTCTTCTTCTTCTTCTTCTTCTTCTTCTTCTTCTTCTTCTGCTTCTTCTTCTTCATTTTCTTCTTCTTCATTTTCTTCTTCTTCTTCTTCTTCTGCTTCTTCTTCTCTTCTTCTTCTTCATTTTCTTCTTCTTCTTCTTCTTCTTCTTCTTCTTCTTCTTCTTCTTCTTCTTCTTCTTCTTCTTCTTCTTCTTCTTCTGCTTCTTCTTCTTCATTTTCTTCTTCTTCATTTTCTTCTTCTTCTTCTTCTTCTTCTGCTTCTTCTTCTCTTCTTCTTCTTCATTTTCTTCTTCTTCTTCTTCTTCTTCTTCTTCTTCTTCTTCTCCACCCGTTACACATGGGTCGAACGCTACCAGAAGCATGCTTTTTTAGTCGCCTCAACAGGCCGTAAAGCATGCTCTTATGCTTCGGAGCATGCTTCCTATACGCTTCAAGCCCTAGGAGCATTGGCCAATGAACTCGTCAAAATAGAAAATGTCAGTTTCGTCTGCTCTAGGGGACGAATTAGGTCAAACTGTATTTGTTTCTAGGTAGGTCAACAGTTTGAGAATGTTTTTGAACCGTTTGTTGACGCCGGATAGTGTCCTCACTTGGTTTCATATAATTTAAGAATCCAACAAAGCAAATGGGTTTTAGAGACGGAAAGAGCGGAATGTTGTAGAGCAACATATTGTATATGTTTACAGTGAAATTGCGCTTTTTCCGTCACTATAACGCTTGAAGCGTATAGGAAGCATGCTCCGAAGCATAAGAGCATGCTTTACGGCCTGTTGAGGCGACTAGAAAATCATGCTTCTGGTAGCGTTCGACCCATGTGTATCGGGTGTCTTCTTTTTCTTCTTCTTCTTCTTCTTCTTCTTCTTCTTCTTCTTCTTCTTCTTCTTCTTCTTCTTCTTCTTCTTCTACGTCTTCTTCCTCTTCTTCTTCTACGTCTTCTTCTGCTTCTTCTTCTTCTTCTTCTTCTTCTTCTTCTTCTTCTTCTTCTTCTTCTTCTGCTTCTTCTTCTTCTTCTTCTTCTTCTTCTTCTTCTTCTGCTTCTTCTTCTTCTTCTGCTTCTTCTTCTTCATTTTCTTCTTCTTCATTTTCTTCTTCTTCTTCTTCTTCTTCTTCTGCTTCTTCTTCTCTTCTTCTTCTTCATTTTTCTTCTTCTTCTTCTTCTTCTCCTTCTTCTTCTTCTTCTTCTTCTTCTTCTTCTTCTTCTTCTTCTTCTTCTTCTTCTTCTTCTTCTTCTTCTTCTTCTTCTACGTCTTCTTCCTCTTCTTCTTCTACGTCTTCTTCTTCTTCTTCTGCTTCTTCTTCTGCTTCTTCTTCTTCTTCTTCTTCTTCTTCTTCTTCTTCTTCTTCTTCTTCTTCTTCTTCTTCTGCTTCTTCTTCTTCTTCTTCTTCTTCTTCTTCTTCTTCTTCTTCTTCTGCTTCTTCTTCTTCTTCTTCTTCCTTTTCTTCTTCTTCTTCTTCTGCTTCTTCCACCCGGTACACATGGGTCGAAGGCTGCCAGAAGCATGTTTTACTTGTCGCCTCAACAGGCGATAAAGCATGCTCTCATGCTTCAGAGCACTGCTTCCTACACGCTTCAAGCGCTATAGTGACGGAAAAGGCGCAATTTCACTGTAAATATATACAGAATGTTGCTCTACAACATTCCGCTCTTTCCGTCTCAAAACCCAATTGCCTTGTTGGATTCATAAATTGCATGAAACCAAGTGAGGACACTATCCGGCGTCAACAAACGGTTCAAAATCATTGTCAAACGGTTCGTAAAAGACAGTTGACCTAGAAACTAATACAGTTTGACCTAATTCGTCCCCTAGAGGAGACGACACTTACATTTTTCTATTTTCATGAGTTCACTGCAGTGAAATTGCGCTTTTTCCGTGACTATAGAGCTTGAAGCGTATAGAAAGCAGTGCTCTGAAGCATGGGAGCATGCTTTATAGCCTGTTGAGGCGACTAAAAACGCATGCTTCTGGTAGCGTTCGACCAATGTGTATCGGGTGTCTTCTTCTGCTTCTTCTTCTTCTTCTTCCTTTTCTTCTTTTTTCTTGTTGTTGTTGTTGTTGTTGTTGTTGTTGTTGTTGTTGTTGTTGTTGTTGTTGTTCTTCTTCTTCTTCTTCTTCTTCTTCTTCTTCTTCTTCTTCTTCTTCTTCTTCTTCTTCTTCTCTTCTCTTCTTCTTCTTCTTCTCCTCATTTTTTCTATTTTTTTAATCTAAGGATTCAAATATATCATATCATGCATTCTTTCTTTTCCTACAGGCTCGGTTGACCAGCTTGGAAAACAAGCTGACAACACATCTGAATAACAAAGGTATATACGCTTAGTCCATCCACCACCCACCACCCACCATCTCCCCTCCCCCCCCCCCCCCCACCTCCAAAAAAGAAATGCAAATTTCTTTCTGCATATTCATACACGGTACACATATATCATGAAAACAATTCATCTTCAATCATCAAAGCCCACCACCGCCACTCCAACCACACCACCATCATCTCACTCCCACTCTTTCTCACCCTCTCTCTCTCTCTTTCACATACACACACACAAACACACACTCCCCTCCCTCACATACCCAATCCGACATTCATCTTGACATCGATCGGCATTGTCTCTATATTTCGCTCTGCTGCGTTTTCAGTGTTCTTCACAGCACAGCTGCAACCTGGGACCTACACTGTGGCCGCTCCCATCATGTTCGACAACGTCATAGTCAACGAGGGGTCAGGCTACAGTGCGTCCACCGGCCGCTTTACTGCTCCGGTCTCCGGAACCTATGTCTTCCACGCCAACATCATGAACCTCCAAAACCGTCCCTCCTTCCACTGGGGCATTCAGATGAGCACCGGTAAATACAGCAAGTTTAAGAAATGTCTACTTCACACCAATGACTATCTGCTTCTATATTCATACATGTTGTTTTTTTGTGTGTGTGTCTAATATTTGCGGAATTTGAATCTAAACGTCCTGTCCGAACGTTGGAAAGGTCGTCTTCTATATCAGTACACGGCTTATCGCCCTCAAAATACAGGCCTCCATGTCGTTGTTGTGTACTAAATGCATCACGTTAACATCTCTAGCGGATAAAGTTATATTCTAATCTTGGGAAATAATAATAATAATAATAATAATAATAATAATAATAATAATAATAATAATAATAATAATCATCATCATCATCATAATAATCATAATCATAATAACCATCATAATAACCATCATAATAATCATCATAATAATCATCATAATAATCATAATAAAAAGGATAACAACAACAACAATAATAATAAATAAATAATAATAATAATAATAATAATAATAATCATAATAATAATCATAATCATAATAACCATCATAATAATCATAATAATAATCATCATAATAATCATAATAATCATAATAAAAAGGATAACAACAACAACAATAATAATAAATAATAAATAATAAAAATGTATAATAATAATAATAATAATAATAATAATAATAATAATAATAATAATAATAATAATAATAATAATAATAATAATAATAATATTGCTATCATGCGCTTTTTCATCCATCGAACTCGCAACCTTCGTAAAGTAAACCAGCATCCTATCAACTATGCTACCAATTCAATTCAATTCAATTTAACAAATCTTTATTACCTCTTCGCCCCCCTCCCCTTCCCCGTTTGGGGTGCAGGGGTTTTCTGTATAATTAGTACTCACACTTTGTAAAAATTTAGTGCTTTAAATTCCCACTGTTTCTGTCATTCTTATTTGTTCTTTCTCGTTCCTAATCTGTTCTTTCCATCTACTATTTTCTTCCCTAGACCAGTCACCAAACTGTTTTCTTGAAAACTCTCCCAAAACTCCTTATTTGTCTGTTGGGTCAGCTTGGAACTATTGTACGCTTTCTGCCAAATGGTAACTAGGGCTTTCTATGGTTTTATTATTTAGCAATGTACGCATTTCATACGTATGTGTTTTGTTCATATTTTATAATGATGTTTAAATTCTATTTTCTTTTTTGTAAACGGGGTTTCGATAAATTAGAGTACAGCCTCAGCGTCCCCTGCATGGGTTGCCTTTATTGTAAAGTGACCAGCTGGTGAAGTGCCTTTAGTGTTATCATTAGGGTTATTTCAGCAGATCTTTTATACAGATCGGGGATGAATATTCTTTTCAACCAAGCTTTAGTCCTGATTCTGCTCTTTGCAGTCCGCTGGACCCTATAAAACAATGAATAACTAACTAATTATCTCTTACAAGGAATTATGACAGGCTTTAAACCAGGCCACCCCAATACCTTTAAAAGGTATAGACTATATACTAAACAGTTATTGCAAGGGCCAGGTAGGTACACCAGTTCAATTCCTATATGAGCAGCACTGTTTAGTTCCTCCACATTTTGCTTACTGCGTGCTATTTATAGCTTGCCTGCACCCTCCCTTCCAGTGAAAGGAAAGGAAAGGAAGCATCGGCAAAGCTATTTATAGCTAGCCTGGCTGACCTAACCTCAAAATCTAAAAAGCTTTGGTTGAGTCGCTGTGTATATATATATATATACTAGTGGTTTTGTACCCTGGCAAGCCAGGGTATACAGGTTGCTGTTTAAAATGTAGACAGAGAGACAACTGTTGTCTGCGAGTTTCATTTGGACGATGATACCTCCCCATATCCCCCTTCATACCTCCCCATACCCCCCCCCTGATATCTCCCCCCCCCCCATGATGCCTCACCATACCCCCAGGGGCCCTTGATACCTCCCCGAACCCACTTGATACCTCCCCATACCCCCTTGATACCTTCCGTACCCCCCTTGTAACCTACCTGTACCCTCCTTGATACTTCCCCGTTGATCGTTTCGCAGGTATGGATAAAAGGAATCGACAATCACCATACCCCCTTATATATACCCGTATTCCCGTTATGCCTACCCATGCCCCTTTAAACCTACCCGTAGCCCCCTTTTACCTACACGTACCACCCCATCCCGATCCTTGGTACTACTACTACTACTACTACTACTACTACTACTACTACTACTACTACTACTAATATTGAATATAGAATAATACAAATAGAAATCATAAAAAACACCAAGGTTTTAAAAGAAAATTTGATATAATAATAATAATAATAATAATAATAATAATAATAATAATAATAATAATAATAATAATAATAATATTATTATTATTAGTTTATTAATAATAATAATAATAATAATAATAATAATAATAATAATAATAATAATAATAATAATAATAATAAATTAAAGGTAAAAAGTCTAAATGAAAAAAAAAATCCATATTGTAGTGTTAAAAAAAAAATATGGCCCGCGTGAGTATCGATCTTGAGTCGCCCGAAACCATAGGGGAAAGATTAACCCACTAAGCTACCAAGGCTTCGTAGAAAAAATCATGAATTTTTTGGTCTATATGGGAAAACATGCTGAAACCTCAATTTGATTTTTAATGGAAGCGCGCGGAATGAGGCTATTGCAGTTTGTGGACATTTTGTTTATTGATTTATCTCAGAAACGGTTAAACGTTCGGTAAGGAAATGTCGGCTATAACGATTTGGCTGGTTTTGAGCACACAGCAGGCCGATCAACGATCAACAGCGCTCAGCACCTGCCCAGATCAGCGTCCATAGGAGACAAACTTTATAGTAGAGGCGAAGAAGGACTTCCGGCTAAGCAATTTATATATATAGATACTAGGTCAGTGCGGTGACTATAATACATTTTTTTCTGTGTGCAGGTGCCTGGTTGTGCAGATCATTCGTGGCTGCTGAAAACCACTACGACAAAGGGACTTGTACGGCCACTGTCAAACTGACCGCTGGCCAGAACGTCTACGTCCAAAAGAATGAGGAGGGAACCGAAATTATAGAAGGCAACGACATCTCCTCCTTCAGTGGCTTCCTTCTATATACGTAATAAGTATATTTAAAGATAATGATCTCGTAAAGGCAATCTTGAATGTCACTGGCTTCTTTCTTTACAAGGATCAAAATTCTATATGAGTAATGCATGTTTATTTCTAAAATGTGTTATTTGCAGTGATTGAATGCATGCATAAAGCGGTTCGGTGTAAACCTAAAACAAGATTTACTATCAGCTTACAATACTTCATTTATTCAACTGATTGAAACAGGCAGTTGTATAAATTTTCAAATAAAATTCCGAGTGGAATTACCGATTTCACAGGAATATGACTTCGCGTTTCCGCTTCATGAAACGAAACAATCTCCCAATGCGTTCTGAAAAAGCCAGTGTCAATTAAAAAAAATCAACAACATAGGCCTACTAGCCGCTTTGGTTGAAGAAGTCCGGCATTTCCGAAATGTTGTTAACGAACACGAACAATAACAAACACGCGGGGCTTTTTTTTTCTCGTTGTATGCGCGCCTTATTTAAGAAAAATAATAGGGAGTGCGCCTTACGCGCTCTGTCGCCTTGTAGGCCGGAAATGACGGTAATATTTAACAATGTATTGCCTGAGCAATAAATATGCCACAACTGCTTATCTGAAAAGTTCTCTTCATTTCTTTACATTTGTAGGACTGAGTGACAGCTCACTTAGCCAACCATCATTACTCTTCATTATGTCAACAACGTTATTGCCGTTTCATCGTGTCGGGCTCTTCCAATCCTCTTCTTCTTCATCTTCTCCTCCTCCTTCTGTTCCTCCCTTTTCACCAACACCACTGCTGCTGTCATCATCATCATCATCATCATCATCATCATCATCATCATCATCATCTTCATCATCATCATCATCATCATAAACAACAACAACAAAACAACAAAAACTAAATTACCTGTATGTATATTCTGCTGGCGACTGGATAGTAATTTCCGGAAATGGGGTCCACAACCGTAAGATTCCACGTATCCCTATGATTTAACCTGGGAAAAAAATAAAACAGATAAATAAATTACATTACATTACATGATTATTGCTTTAGGTCCAGCGGACTCTTCCGAGCCAAATCATGACCAAAGATAAATAAATGTACAGTACATACACTATCAACTTTACTAGGGAAGCCACCGGTCCAGCCTGCACTCCAAGAGCTAGAGATAAAATACAAAGCTAAAACAACAATAAAAGGTTTAAACCGTACATGCTTTACTATTGTACAGCAACAAACAATAAGTTTAACAAAATCTCTGTACCCCAGCTTAAACACAGACCAAGTTAAACATATAAATGTATTAAGTAGAGTCACAGGGAGATTTACTAGCGATCCCCATCGACGAAAGACGAGTGGGTAATAGCATTCCATTGTGCAGAGCCCAGCAACAATAGACCCACCGTCACAACATACATTAACTTGCCTAAAATTAAATAAAATTAAATTTAAAAAAATAATAAATGTGGGCAATACCTAACAAATATAATTAATGAAAAATATATGAACACCTCTTTTGAGGTATAAAAAAGGCGAAGAATAATAAAATACAGACTAATGATCATGGATTCACCTGGAAATATATTGTTTTATGTTTATCTCGCTAATCGCGAAATTTACATTTTTATTAGTATTTTACTGGAATGAGAAACACACCTCCAGAAGAAGAAGATCCCAATAATGTGAAGTAAATGCAATTTAAGAATGATACAAAATGAAGCTGTTAAGAATCTCTCTCTCTCTCTCTCTCTCTCTCTCTCTCTCTCTCTCTCTTTCTCTCTCTCTCTCTCTCTCTCTCTCTCTCACTCACTCACTCACCCACCCACGCAGCACCCTTGCCTCACTACAGGCTAAACATCTGTACCGCAAAGCTTTGATCAGCGGAACACGAAAGACTACTTTAATAGAAGCGCTCGATCAAAGCAACGAGACAACTTAACAACCAAGGCCAAAGTAAGGCATAGTAGTGTCGCTAAACCCAAACAGCGCTTAGCTAGTCCTATTAATGTTATACAATAAAGAGATATGCTTACACCCTTCTCTAGTGCACAGGCGCTTGTATCAGGACACGCGAGCGCCTATGCCTGTGACGCGTCACAGGCGTAGGCGCTCGCGTGTCCTGATACAAGCGCCTGTGCTCTAGTGCTACTGCCACTTTCACAATCAACACCAAATACTAGTGATGCAGCACAATCAATGAACACACACAAGTAACCAAAGGAAGAATACACAATTGAGACTTATGGGAATGAGGGGCAACAGAGTGTCAGCGCTCTTCACTGCAACACGTGTAAAAAGAACCCGACATCTCTCGTGTAAGAAACCTCTCTCGATAAAATCGGATTTAACAACAACGATAACAACAACAACAACAACAACAACAACAACAACAATAATAATAATAATAATAATAATAATAATAATAATAATAATAATAATAATAATAATAATAATAATATTATTATTATTATTATTAATTATTATTATTATTATTATTATTATTATTATTATTATTATTATTATTATTATTATTATTATAACAACAACAATAACAACAACAACAACAACAACAATAATTGCTTTTGTAAAGCGCGATGCCTTAACATAGTAAGCTCAAGGCACCCACTCGCATTCCCATGCAACTAAATATTTACCGACGCACACAACAAGTGATCCAGCGAGGTTGGGTTGTGGCAATGGGTATAAGAAAAAACATGAAGGAATTGGATATCATCTTTAGGGGTAGGTCAATTAGAAGTAGTATGTTTTCAGTGCAGTTTTGAAGGATGAAAGAGACGTATCTTGGCGAGAGGAATGGGGAAGCTGCGGCTTAATATTAAATAGAGATTGATTCTGTGTAGAGATAGATCCTGTAGTAAACAGGGGATTGTCTAATAGTACTGTGATGAAGACATTACGTTTTCAATGTAGAAGAACTGATAACGTTACTGTTTTACCTTACGATTCTATTATTACTCACAGTATATCTGTAGAATCATACAGCATAAATATCATTGGTGGTCATCTAGAATATAAAATGAGAATGTATATGATATTAGAATGAGTGATAATACTTTCAATATAATGCAGAAACATACAGCATATCGTAAGTATCATAGCCGGTCAGCCTACACAGAGGTGTTGAAGCTTTAACAATTTCAGTCGAGACGAGAGATTTTGGAACTGAAAGTCCAAAGCATCGCCGTATGTCAAATTACCTACAAGAGAGCCAATCTCCAATCTACAAACGTGAAATGCCGTAATTAATTAATGCCTTAATTAATTACGAGTTTCGATCAAAGCTTGCCAACAAGCTTTGTGCCCGAGTGAATTGTTGCTTACAGCCGTTCGATCAAAGCCCATCAACGGTCTTTGATCTATATGAATTATTACAGACATGTGTCGGGTAGACCAAACTTTTTTGGACTCAGAAAATTATCTTTATCTATATCTCTCTCTCTCTCTCTCTCTCTCTCTCTCTCTCTCTCTCTCTCTCTCTCTCTCTCTCTCTCTCTCTCTATATATATATATATATATATATATATATATATATATATATATATATATATATATATATATCCCCTCCCCCTCTAGATCAGCAGAAAAACAAACTACTTTAAATGTGCAGTTCCGACATCGAGTTTTAAGCAAGCAAGCGCACACACACACACACACGCACACACACACACACACGCACACACACACACTGACATTTGGGAATATCAGAGCACGTGGTTTTTAGGCAAGCGCCATCAATTTGAAAAAAATCATCGCTAAATATGCCAGATGTTTCGACATCGTTTGAACCCCGCCGGAAATCTCTTCAAACCCCATTTCGTTAATGAGGCAATTTGGTTAAGAAGCCACAACGTTTGATATCCTGTTTCTCGGCTAAAAATGGCGGCTAAAATGAAGCCCCAAGCTAGCAATGCTCAGTATCAAACACTATCATTTAGGCAGGGTTATTTGCAACTTTCAAATGTTTGTGTGTGGCCGCACTTAGAGAGCGCGTTTCTTACATGGAACTGTGGGCGTGTACAGCAACATAGCAAAGTCAACCTCGTCATCATCGTTATCAGCAGCAATAGCAGCGGCACGCCCTCTTGGATCACGAGGCACCTTATTTTTAAATAATTTTCAGGGTGGTTTTCTAAATGTGTGGGCTATAACAGTGAGCCTTGTCCCGCTTTCTAATTATTCATCATCATCGTATCACACTTGTATAGATTATAGTGCTTGCTACTTCTGTTACTTAGAGTTGTTGTTTCTACTTCTACGGTTACTGCAGCTCTTCCAGCGACTGCTGAGTATAGAGATTTGGGAGATACCCAACTCTGATCAACAACTACCATCTTCTTTCTCCAGATACTCAAATCTTAACTCTTCAGGTTCTGAAGTCATTCTTCGCTCTCGCGCCATTTCATGTCTGATGGTTTTGGATTATGTTGTGACATGTATTTAGGTCTGTGGTGGCGACAAGGATCATTTCTCGTTTTCCAAGGGTTGGATGGGGTACGATGCGTCCTAGGATGTGGAGATACCTTGTGAAATGTTCTCTGGTCAGGTAATCATGGCTAGGGTTCGATATACATAATAACTCAACTAGTAACAATGATGTATGCGTGCATGTCTGTTGACATGTCCTTTTGTCTGTGCGTGCATGAGTGTTCGTGACAATAAAGCTAATTACCTTCGTTCCAGAATCTCTCTGCCGTTGGAGTCAGTGTAAAACCGATTTTCCGTTTTCAGATCAGATACGAAGAACGACACCACTTCCTTGCCTTGACGGTCCCTGAAAACAGAAGACGAAGAAAAAGAAATTAGATCATTCAAATATTACACGGGGAAGGCAAATGAAATTAGAGCACGAAAATGTACGTTTAGATAGGTACTACCATTTTGAGTCAGTTGTTGCAACAGTTTACACTTCAATATTTTTAGAGTAAACAGAATTTCTCTAGCGCTTTATCTGTAGTCCCTACTCGGGTGTATCCGTTGTTGTTTTTTTGGTTGTTTTAAAACAAAAATTCTTCCTCACTGTCATGTTAAGATAGATTAGAACTTAGTTAATCATTATTCAAATTGGTCCAGGGGTCCACACAGAGCTGAACCAGGATCTGTAAGTCAAGTCAAGTCAACAAATCGTTATTACCCACAATGGAGAATTCGTCAGCACATTGCATCTCAGCGAATAAGAAAGTAAGAACAGAAGAAAAAATTTTTTTTTAACAAATAGAATAATACAGAAAATCATTACCCTATACAATCTCTTCCAGTTTTTTCTTACTACTTTTCTTACTACTAACGCACACACACCCACATAAAAAAATTTACAGTTAATTTAATTTTATATCATGCACAAACAATTAAGATAACTTTCCATTCATTATAATTTTTGATGGTAGGAACATAATATATTATTATGTAATTGTATTAAATTACTCAGAGGAAAAGCTACGTAAGGAAGGACGGTTTATGTTTGAATATAAAGGTAAGTTAGTTTAATTTTTTTTTTAATCACATGATGTTCGGGATAAAATTCTATTATTACAAGCAATCATAGTCAAGGGAAGCAATTGTAGTCTAAAACAATACTAGTACATGTAATACTATAATAATAATGACTGTAATATCAATAATAACAATAGTAATGATGACCAACAAAACCAATGGCATCAACACGGACATCAAAGTCCAAGGCCAATCCCTCAACACAGTGCATAGCTTCAAATATTTAGGAGCCATTGTATCAGACAATGGGTCCCGAAAGGAAGTCCTCTCCAGGATCGCACAAACAACTGCTGCCATGACAAGGTTGAAGCCCATTTGGAAAGACAGGACCATCAGTCTACATTCCAAAGTAAGACTGCTGCGCTCCCTTGTCGTCTCCATCTTCCTTTATGCTTGCGAAGCATGGACCCACACAGCAGATCTCCAACGAAAAATACAAAGCATTGAGATGAGGTGCTACAGAAGACTTCTGGGCATTTCCTATACACAACACATCACCAACGACTAAGTCCGACAGACCATCACGCAAGCCATTGGACAACACGATGACCTGCTTACAGTGGTGAAGAAACGGAAAGTTCTGTCAATCTATTATACTATCTTCTTCTTCGCTAGACCAGTCACCTTTTTTCTTGAAAACTCTTCCGGGACAAAACTACTCATTTGTGTATGAGGTTGTTGGATCAGCTTGGGAATATTGGACGCTTTCTGCCAAATGGTCACTGGGGCTTCCTATGATGTTATTATTTAGCAATGGAGGCATTTTATATGTATGTGTTTTGTTGATATTTTATAATGATGTTTGTATTCTATTTTGTTTTTTGTAAACGGGGGTTCGATAAATTAGATGTGCGTGCGATGTCTTTATTGTAAAGTGACCGGCTGGTGGAGTGCCTTCAGTGTTACCACCAGGGTTGTTTCGGTAGATCTTTTATTCGGATCAGGGGTGAGTCCTCTTTCAGCGAAATTGTGGTCTTCATTCTGTGGTCCTGATTCGGCTCTTTGCAGTCCGCTGGACCCTGTAAACAATGAATAACTAACTAACTAACTGACGAAGTCTGCCACCCACACAGTGAAGTTGGGATTGAAGTTCATAACATTCAGTTTTTCTACCAGAAGATGAGTTGGTACAGTGTTAAAAGCTGAAGAAAATTCAAGAAACAGAATTCTAAGATCCACATCGTGCTATATATGAGTGAGAGTAATGGAGAAGGGAAAGAACTGCATCCTCCACAGACTGCCCTACTTTGCCTGTGTGCAAACTGATCGGGGATGGGGAGGGTGAGGGTGAGTTAACAACGTTTTCAAGACCAAGAATTACAATTTTTAAAAAAATCCAAATTCAACATCAGCTCAACGTCCGCTAAGTGACGATTTATATATATACAGTATTCTTTTCTTTTTTATAAGATCCTTGCCATCACAGCTTCATTGTATTATAACATATAAAAATAAATATCATCAACTATCAACCAGTGGTATTCATTTTTTGTTGTAAAAAAGTAAACACGACGAGTGAATAGTGAATCATTTCTTTTATTCATTTTTCTCTATTTCTATACGTTGTTTTCTCTGCTACTGATTTCTCGACACCATAAGAAGGTAAAAATTTATTCTCTCTATTAATTTCTTTTAAAACTATTCATTCGAAATTTTATAACATCATAAATAAGTACAATAAAAACGCGACTATCAAGTATGCGGCTTTTTTTTTGTTTGTTTGTTTGTTTGTTTGTTTTGTTTGTTTTGTTTTGTTTTGTTTTTTAATGCACACCTACCTACTTTTCCGGCCCCAAGGGTAAACAAACTAAGACTAGAAGGTCGTGTGAAAAATCTGCGGATTGCTAGTCTTTAGATCTATTCATTTGGAGTAACAGAAGGAGAAATTGCAAGCTACTAAGGCTAAGAGCTTTCAATCAAACACGGCATTCCTCGGACTCTACTTCCTTTAACAAAAAAAACCCACACACACCTTTTAGTTAGTTAGTTAATTATTCATTGCTTACAGGGTCCAGCGGACTGCAAAGAGCCGAATCAGGACCACAAAATCAAGACCACAACTTCGCTAAAAGAGGACTCACCTCTGATCCGCATAAAAGATCTGCTGAAACAGCCCTAGTGGTAACACTGAAGGCAATCCACCAGCCGGTCGCTTTACAATAACGACATCGCACGCAGGGGACGCTGAGGCTATACTCTAATTTATCGAACCCCCGTTTACAAAAACAAAATAGAATACAAACATCATTATAAAATATCAACAAAACACATACATAAAAATTGCCTACATTGCCAGATAATAGGAAGCCCCAGTGACCACTTGGCAGAAAGCGTCCAATATTCCCAATCTGATCCAACAGACCTCGCACACAAATGAGGAGTTTTGTCCCAGAAGACTTTTCAAGAAAAAAGGTAGGTGACTGGTCTAGCGAAGAAGATTGTATAATTATAGATTGATAGAACAGAGTAGGAATGAGAAAGAACAAAGGAGAAAGAAAGTGACAGTGGGAATTTAAAGCGCTAAATTTACAGAAAGTGGGGATACTATTTTAAACTGATACTCCCGGCACCTCAAAGGGGGGACACACATCTTGTTTTCATACTAAAGATATTATCTTATAACATACCTAAATTTGGTGGCGGCGCCAAAAGACTAGGGCTACTACATACAGAAGCAACACTACCCCCTCCCTCACCCTCTTGGTTCTCTCACTCCACCACTCCCCCCCCCTTCTTTCCACACCCTCTAGGAAGGTTTAGGCTAGACTTATCTTCTTTTTTTTTATAATCAACTTTTTTAAAATTCCAAAACAAGCATGAATACAAAACAGAATTAATACATAACATGAATAAATACAATCACAACTATTATTCACAAACTATGGAAAGTAAACCGGACAATTTTGCATTATTTCAATATTACAGATTAGTCATTAAATCAACTATAAAGAAAACTTACAGAGTGTACATAATTATTATAATTTTAAAATATATGCTATTCAAGCAAGTTTGGTTTACGTTTTTGTATATAAATACACTATGACTATGTCCTTCTTCGGCACTTGGTCAAGGACCGCCTGTATATTTTCATAAAAATCCTCCACTTCGCTGTCTTCATAGTCTGATGTTGGGGCATAGGCCTGGATGATGGTAATGTTGAAAGGGGTTGCTTTCAGACGGATGGTAATGAGTCTACTGGAGACTGGGCGGCAACCCATGACAGTGGCTAGAATGTTCTTGTGGACCAAGAATCCAACGCCGTGTTCGTGCCTGTCATCTCTACCGCTGAAATAGAGCTTGTGGCCTTTGTCAGTCGTTGTTTCACCTAGGCCTTTCCAGCGCAGTTCGCTGATACCTAGAACGTTCCATCGATAGTGGTCCAGCTCGTGGGCCAGTTCTTCTAATTTTCCTTCCGCAGTTAGGGTCCTGACATTCCAGGTTCCTATGACGATGTTGTTTCTCGTGCGGATCTTGCTAATTTGTCCATCAGTAGCATACTTTTCACCTCCGTCCTGGTGGCCAACGGAAGGCGCGGTCCTTGTTCCGGGCGACGACCGATCCGGCATGGAATTAGTGGATAGCCTCATCATGTGTTGTGTCTTGGGCAAAAAAGACCTGGCAGGGCCCAATCCTCTCCAGGCTGTTGGCCACAGCCGAAATCCACGAATACAGTGTGGCTCGCCTTGGCCCTGAGCACGTGGTCGTTGAACCTGTAGTAACGTGAGGTTCCTCCGCCCTGGCCGGTGACTTCTGTGTAGAAGACTTTCGCCAAGTGATGCCGTGCTAACATCACCCCTGTTAGTCGCCTCTTACGACACGCCGGGAAACGTTGGGTCTATTCTATTTGCCCGAACCCACACACACACACATACACATTTTATATTTTTAAAAGTATTATAATATTAGACAGCAAAACAACATTGATAAAACAACATAACAAAATGCAATTTCTAGAGAAACAACCGAGACACAAATATAGCAAAACTGGGGTCAATACTCAACACAGGTAAACAAACTATAAATAATTGAACAATGAAGCAGAATTATCAATAATAAATAACGAAGCAGAAAAAAAACACTTCAATACTGAAGCAAAATTCAAAAATAAATAAATAAGTAAAGAAGAAGCAAAACAAAACTAGAAGGGCATCTGTAAGACCCAGACCGAGTATCAGAATATGCAGAGGCCCATGCCTAAAACAGTCTGACAACACTTCTTGAAGGATAAATTAATATTAATATGTGCTAACTAAATACTGACCATTTTTTAGTAAAAGATGAAATCACCCTTACTTTCCTGGAATTATTATCTAACATTCATTAACCCAAAAAATGGTTCTCTGTTCAATTATTTGAAAACATAGCATAGCAGTTTTCAAAAAGTTACAATACACGTTCGTTCGTCTTTGTCGAATCTGGTGATGAAAAGGAAACCATTTGTTTCAAATATAATAAAAAGGAAATAACTGAGATCAATAAAATCAAATAAATTGTATAGCATGACTTTTGTCAAAAGAAAAACAGCTTAAGGGTTAATTTCCCACAAAAGTAATCAGTGAATTGCATCATCAACAGATGGGTATGGTTAAGGTTTGGGTCACTGACAACTGTGGTATGAGGTTAGTCTAAGTCAGCAAAACTGCAACAAAATGTATTCTCACTGCAGATTCTTTTTTGTGCAAAGAATATTTGGTCCTATCATATGGGAAACCTAAAATTGGACAACGAATTTTGTTTTCATTAGAAACTGCTACGTATTTCCACGGACCATTTGATTTATGCTAGATGGTTCTTTATATTTTTGGTAACTGCAAAGAATGCTTTAAAAAAAATTGCATAATAAGATATCAATATCATACATTTAATACATTTGCACATCATCCTTTTTTAAATTAGAAACTGTTCCCTAATGCACTGTTACGTTGAAACGAACGAAAGTGTGTCTAAAGCGCGCACGATAGATCTAATCGTTTCGATTTGCAAAGTATTCAATAATGGAGTTTATTTACCTTTGATTTGAGTTTGCATTGTTGTTAGGAGAGGCTTTGTATAACGTTGATAATTTGCGAAGTTTCTGGATCTGCGTGTTTACTCTTGATAGAAATTTCCGGATGGATATCGAAGGTCGTGAATGTTCCCGGAAGTAGAGAAAATGTGTAATGACGTAAGCCAGTGATGACGATCTTTAGTTCGATTGGTGGCAGTACGTCATTTCTACCATGTACCATATTGTTCCAGAAAAGAGAGAGGTTATTTAATCGTGAGCCGAGTCGCTGTTGGGATAGTAAAAGTTGTTGATAGTGATTTGGAAAGTTGCTGTGAAAGTTGTTGAGTTGAATTGAAAATTGTATGCAGTTGTTGATGTGTGCTGAATAAAAGTGGAAAACTTCATACGTCGACTTTGTGAATTGTATGCTGTTTGGACGGGCTGTGTGAATAAACGAATCTGAGTTACACAACTATCAGGAATTCAAGCATCGGGGCTGAATCAGATACTGATAGAAAACACCATCATCGAACTGAGTGTAACATTTTGGGGGTCAAGCCGCGATTCACGCCATAGCCAAGGGTTCAACTGCTACAACAAGCGAGTCAACGTTACGAGAGGCAGTCATCGAGGGTAGCCGCCAACGAGTTGCGTCGAGAGGGGCCAACATACTGGGACTACATCACCGATAAGTTCGGGTTGACTGCAAGGGCGTGTAGTCGCTGAAGAGTTGCTTCGTGAGCGAACAACAGATCGGGACTACGTTGCTGCCGCAGGACTACGTCGAGGGACAGTCTCGGAGCTACATCGCCAGTGTTACAGCGAGCGTCGAGCGGACGTCGCGTCTACTTCAGCACAGGAGCGTACACATCAACACCAGCGTGGTGCAGCGTCGCATACGACGAGGACAGCGGGGCCTGCGTCAGCGAAGGCGACTAGTGACAAGCATCAGCGCTACTGCAGAAAGCGTGCTGTTCTAGAACAGTCTAGAAAGGTACAGCACAGTCAAGAACTTTCCAGAAAAAAAAGAACTCTACAGTCAAGAACTTTCTAGAAGAAGAACCTTCCAGAAAAGAACTTTCTAGAAAAGAACTTTCTTGAAAAGAACTTTCCAGAAGCATCAAGATGGCTGACTTCTGGCAGAAAGGGGTTGAACTAAATCTAAAAGGCAAACAGCTGACGGAGTACGTCAAATGCCAGGAGAGAATATTGCGTGAAGAAAGAGAAGAACAGCGAAGGCGCGAAGAAAGAGAATTGGAAGAGAAGCGTCTAGAAAAAGAAATAGAACTAGAACAGAAGCGTCTAGAAGTAGAAGAGCAGCGTCGCCGTGAAGAACGAAAATTAGAAGAGCAGCGTCGCCGTGAAGAACGAGAATTAGAAGAGCAGCGTCGCCGTGAAGACAGAGAATTCGAGCTGAAGCGTCTTGAGTTCCAGCTAGAAATGGCGCGTATCCAAAACAATCAGCATGCGCCACAAGTCACCAACGACCATACGGCTCCTAAATTGCCAGCTTTCGTCGACGGGAAGGATCAGATCGACAGCTATCTGGCGAGATTCGAAAGGTTCGCCGAAAGCTCTAACTGGCAACCTCAAGACTGGGCAATTCGACTGAGTGCACTTCTGACGGGGCAAGCTCTCGAAGTTTACACCAGACTGTCGAACGATGACGCCAAAAACTACGACGTCTTGAAAGAGGCCCTGTTGCAGTGCTACAACTTTACAGAGAAGGGCTACCGTAAACGCTTCCGTGAATGCCGGCCTAAGTCAGACGAGACGCCAAAGCAGTTTGTGGAGCGCCTGTCGTCATATCTACACAAGTGGGTGGAGTTATCAGGCGAAACGAAGTCTTACGACAGTCTCCATGACCTGATAGTGAAGGAACAATTTCTCAATGCCTGTCACAAGGACCTAGCGACCCACTTAGAAGAACAAAAGCTGCAGACGCTTAAAGATGTGACTGAGGCTGCTGAAAGATATCTCATCGCTCATGGGAAAACCCTGGGGCCACCCAGCGCGACGAAACATTTTCAGAAGACTGGAAACCATGTGAACCAGATCCAGGGAAGCCAGACTCCACGCCTCCTCCCAGGGAAGGGCATTCAAGGGGCTGTTTCACCTGCAACGCTACAGACCACAGGGCGGCTAATTGTCCTCAAAACAAAAGTAGCGGACAGCGGGGCAGTACGGACAACGCAGCGGTGGGCAACCGACAGAGACGTTTCTCCAACCAACGGCAAACCAGTAGATCTGACCATCAAGTGTGCGGCGGGAGCGTCATTCTTCCGAGTGAGACCGAGCGCGCAGCTACTCCCGCGGACGTGCAAGAGTGCATAACCGATGGCCAACTTCTCCTTGCCAACGGGAAATCCATCCCCGTCGTCGCCAGCGCAGCTGTGACCGTACAGAACATGCCTGTTTCCAAGGGACGCGTCGGAAATCATGAAGTGACTGTTTTAAGAGACTCTGGCTGCAGTGGGGTCATCGTCAGAGAAGACCTAATCGCTAAAGAACAGTTCACTGGCGATTCAAAATGGACACTTATGGCCGACAGCAAATGTGTGAGAGCGCCAGTTGCGAAGATTCATGTCAACTCCCCTTTCTACATAGGCGAAGTCGAAGCGGTTTGCCTGAAGAAGCCGCTGTATGATTTGATGATCGGGAATATCGACGGCGCGAGACGACCCGACGACCCCGATCCAGAGTGGAGTCCTGCCTCAACTCAACACGTCGAAGTTGTGGAGGAGGATCCATTGCCGTTTCCCGATGGAGACCTTACAGAGCTGCTACGGGACAATGTGGTTACTCCGGCTCAGCCCTGCCGACCAGAGATCGTCGGTGCTGTTACTACCAGGGCCCAGGCCAAGAGAGACAAGACGTCTACGCCACTGAAGGTCGCCGACAACTCTAAAGCTGCCATCGTGGACAGAGATAAGCTGATCCAGCTCCAGGAAGCTGATAGTACTTTAAACAAGTACAGGAACCGCCAAGACCACGTGACCAAAGGCAGTGGTACGGTCTATTTTGAGGTGAAGGCCAAGATCCTGTATCGAATCTTCCAGCACCCGAGGGTCAACGGAGGGAAACCACTACGTCAAGTCTTGGTACCGTTACCCCTAAGGCGCCAGGTGATGGAAGTAGCGCATGATTCAATTATGGGAGGTCACCTAGGTATCAAGAAGACGTCAGACAGAATCCAGGCGGTGTTCTACTGGCCAGGACTTCATGCGGACGTCAGCCGTTTCTGCCGATCATGTGACATTTGCCAGAAGACCATACCTCGAGGAATGGTCCCGAAAGTGCCTATGCAGAGGATGCCTCTGATCGACCGACCTTTCAAGAGGGTGGCCTTAGACTTAATCGGCGAAATAAGACCTCCGAGTGAAGAAGGTCATCGATGGGTACTGACTTTAGTGGACTATGCGACTCGGTACCCAGAAGCAGTGCCACTGAAGAAGATTGACACTGAAACTGTAGCAGAGGCACTGGTGGACATGTTCAGTAGACTTGGAGTGCCTGAAGAAATTCTGACAGACCTCGGGACGCAGTTCGTCTCTGACTGCATGAAGGAGGTGAACAGACTGCTGAGCATCCGGCATTTGACTACGACACCCTACCATCCGATGTGCAACGGGCTTGTCGAAAAGTTCAATGCTACGCTGAAGTCCACCTTGAAGAAACTGTGCAGCGAGCAGCCCAGACAATGGCATCGCTACATCAACGCCTTACTTTTCGCCTACAGAGAAGTACCGCAGGAGTCCACCGGCTTTTCTCCGTTCGAGCTGCTGTATGGAAGAACCATCCGCGGGCCGTTGCACATCCTAAAAGAACTGTGGACGAAAGAAGTAGACACCCCAGAGGTGAAGAACAGCTACCAGTACGTGTTTGAGCTACGGGAGAAGCTGGAGCAGACTCTCGAGATAGCCAGAGAAAACCTGAAGAAGTCCCAAGACTGTGGAAAGCACTACTACGATCGTAGGGCTGTGAACAGGAAGTTTAAACCTGGCAACAAAGTGCTGGTGCTGCTACCTACTGATCACAATAAGTTGCTGATGCAGTGGAAAGGCCCGTACGAAGTGGAGACCGTGGTGGGAATCAACGACTACAAGGTGAAGGTCGGCCAGCATTCCAAGATATACCACGCCAACCTCCTTAAGCTGTACGTGGAAAGGCCATCAGAGACTGTGCACGCAGCCACAGCAGCTGTGACCGACGACAGCTTTGACAGCGAAGAACTGTTGGAACTGGGAGACTTCCACAGCAAAGAAGGCATTGATGATATTAAGCTAGGACCAAGCTTGACGGAAGGTCAAAAGATGGAGCTCAAGGACCTTATGGGCGAGTTTCCCCATAACTTCAATGATGTCCCAGGCTCTACGACTTTGGTCGAACATGAAGTCCACACCCAGACCTGGAAGGAGCATCTGCAGACCTTGAGGGAGCTGTTCCACCGTCCCGCAGAAGCCAACCTGACCGTGAGACCCAGCGAATGCATCCTGGGAGCTGACAACGTCGACTGCGTCGGACATCCGATGGAAGAAGGACACAACAGAGGACGCACTGATTCCAGGGAAGCCCACGTGATCATCGTCTTTGACCCTGGGCCGATGACGACTGCAACTGACGAGGGCGTCGTTTCCTTGCGAATGAAAGAACATTGACTGTGTGGATGAACTAAAAATATTGGTAATGACAGACTTGAAAATGAAAAACGTTGACTGGGTAAATGATATGTGAACATTGACAGTATCCAGAAAGATTTGCAGATGAGAAACATTGACTCTGTGTGAATGAATTGTGAACATTGACAGAATCCAGAAAGACTTGCAGACGAGAAACTTTGACTCTGTGTGAATGAACTGTGAACACTGACAGTACTCAGGCAGACTGAAATAAGTCTTAATTCTGTACTTTGCTTGTGCATTACGTTTCAACGTTGTTGAAAGAAATTAAGTAAATTTCTTCTTGAGTGGGGGGTTATGTTACGTTGAAACGAACGAAAGTGTGTCTAAAGCGCGCACGATAGATCTAATCGTTTCGATTTGCAAAGTATTCAATAATGGAGTTTATTTACCTTTGATTTGAGTTTGCATTGTTGTTAGGAGAGGCTTTGTATAACGTTGATAATTTGCGAAGTTTCTGGATCTGCGTGTTTACTCTTGATAGAAATTTCCGGATGGATATCGAAGGTCGTGAATGTTCCCGGAAGTAGAGAAAATGTGTAATGACGTAAGCCAGTGATGACGATCTTTAGTTCGATTGGTGGCAGTACGTCATTTCTACCATGTACCATATTGTTCCAGAAAAGAGAGAGGTTATTTAATCGTGAGCCGAGTCGCTGTTGGGATAGTAAAAGTTGTTGATAGTGATTTGGAAAGTTGCTGTGAAAGTTGTTGAGTTGAATTGAAAATTGTATGCAGTTGTTGATGTGTGCTGAATAAAAGTGGAAAACTTCATACGTCGACTTTGTGAATTGTATGCTGTTTGGACGGGCTGTGTGAATAAACGAATCTGAGTTACACAACTATCAGGAATTCAAGCATCGGGGCTGAATCAGATACTGATAGAAAACACCATCATCGAACTGAGTGTAACATGCACATAGTATTTATTATCGATTGTTCTTATTGCTGCTAAAACTTGCGAAATGGGCAAATAATACAGATTTTACAAGATCAATAATTGAAGCTGGGGCCATCATAATATATCTCACCTTTAACATATTTTCTGGGAAATCTTCACTTTAACTAAAAAAAATTTTTTTTATTTTTAAAGGTACTAATTTTGCAGGACGTATAATCATAGCATAGGTAAAGTTTAGGCCTGTGCAATCTCCTGATACTCAGATTCATGATGGTTACATCAAAAGCATGCCACTACCACTAAAATCCACTCATACTGCACCAAAGCAAACCAAAGCACCGCACCATAGTAACCAACAAAACTTTAAGGGGATTTAGAAGGCTAAAACTAAACGCTATACTCACTTTCTTCTTCTTTCCCTGATCAAGGTACTAAAATACGCAAAAACCAGCAACATATTGAAGAATATAGTAAAAGAGGGAGATAGTCGTTGAGGAAGAATATAAAAATCAAACAGGAATATAATAGGGAGGGAAAAAAACCACTGCCAACTCAACTTTAATAATAATTAAAAGAGGAATAGAATTTCATTATAAAGGGAATAATAAAAGAAAAAGGATTTGGCAAAGCACACAACAGTAAAAGAAAGAAATAAAGTTTGAAGGTTCAAAGTTTAAAATAAACTAAGAGACAATGCGAACAAAAATTGTTTGAAAGTGTAAAAAAGAATAAAACTGATAACACATGCATTTTTCATGTAAAAGGACATAGTCATAGTGCAAGGCGACTGGAATGCCAAGGTTGGCCAAGATGCGCACCACAACTGGGGAGACACATGTGGACCCCACTGCAACAACGAGACAAATGACAGGGGTCTGAGGCTATTGGAGTTTGCCAGATACAACAATCTGGTACTGGCAAACACGCTTGGTCTCCACAAAAAATCCAGACGATGGACATGGCACAGTCCCGGCGGGGAACATCACAACCAGATCGACTACATCATGGTCAAGAAACGCTTCAGATCAAGCATCAACATTGGCAGGACACGCACTTTTCCAGGAGCAGACATTGGAAGTGACCACGATCTCGTGATGATGTCTTTCCGGCTCCATTTGAAGAGAGTAAATACAGCAAAGTGCACTAGGCTGAAGTTCGACCTGGACAAACTGCAAGACCCGGAGGTGGCAAAAATATTTCAGGCCACAATTGGAGGGAAATTTGCACCACTGCTTATTTTGGGGGCAGGCGAAGTAGATGTCAACACCATGACCAATACCTTCAACTCAGCTGTAACAGATGCCGCCACTGAGATCCTTGGCAAGCACCGACCAAAGAAGAAGCCGTGGATCACACCTGAACTTTTGGATCTGTGTGATAAACGAAGAGAGTTAAAAAAGAAAAAGAACACCTCACAGGGAGCTGATGTCTACCGAAAAATCAACAATGACATCCGAAAAGGCATGCGCACAGCAAAGGAGAACTGGATAGAAGATCAATGCCAGGAAATAGAGAACAATCTGAACAAGAACAACAGCAAGAAGGCCTACCAGACTGTGAAGCGGCTGACAAGTGTTAAACAGCCCAAAGTCTCCACTATCCAAAGCAAGTCTGGCATATGCCTTACAGAAGAACAAGAAGTCTTGGACAGATGGACAGAGTACTGCTCTGACCTTTACAACCATACACCAAATGGAGACCCATCAGTTCTAGCATGTCCCGAGAGCAGAGAAGAAGAAGAAATCCTCCCAATTCTCCGGGAAGAAGTTGAGGCAGCAGTGCAATCGCTGAAGAAAGGGAAGTCAGCGGGAGTGGACAACATACCAGCGGAACTGCTACAAGCAGGAGGAGAAGCAATGACTGATGCTCTCACCATTATCTGTAACAAGATCTGGCAGAGTGGGGAATGGCCTACACCATGGACCCAGTCGCTTGTCATCACTCTTCCCAAAAAAGGTAACCTTCAGGAGTGTGAAAATTACCGCACCATCAGCCTCATCAGCCATCCCAGCAAGGTCCTCCTGAAAATAATACTCAACAGGTTGAAACCACAAGCTGAACAAATCATAGCTGAAGAACAAGCAGGATTCATGGCAGGGCGAAGTACCACTGAACAGATTTTCAACCTCAGAATAATCTGTGAGAAATACCTACAGCACCAACAACATCTATATCATGTGTTCATAGACTTCAAGAAGGCATTTGACCGAGTCTGGCATGCAGCTCTATGGGCAACCATGAAAGTGTACAACATCAGCCCTAAAATTATAGAAGTCATCAAAAGCCTGTATGACAAGGCTACCAGTGCAGTCCTCCATAACAGCGTCATCGGGAACTGGTTCAGAACAACAATCGGTGTGCGTCAAGGATGCCTACTCTCTCCAACACTCTTCAACATCTTCCTAGAGCGCATCATGTCAGATGCTCTTGCAGATCACGAAGGCACAGTCAGCATAGGGGGCAGAGCAATCTCCAATCTTCGTTTTGCTGATGATATTGATGGATTGGCTGGAGAGGAACAAGAACTTGAACAGCTTGTACAGAGGCTTGACACCACCTCCAGAGCTTATGGAATGGAAATAAGTGCAGAGAAGACCAAAATGATGACCAACAACACCAATGGCATCAACACGGACATCAAAGTCCAAGGCCAATCCCTCAACACAGTGCACAGCTTCAAATATTTAGGAGCCATTGTGTCAGACAATGGGTCTCGACAGGAAGTCCTCTCCAGGATCGCACAAACAACTGCTGCCCTGACAAGGTTGAAACCCATTTGGAAAGACAGAACCATCAGTCTACATTCCAAAGTAAGACTGCTGCGCTCTCTGGTCACCTCCATCTTCCTATATGCTTGCGAAGCATAGACCCTCACAGCAGATCTCCATCGAAGAATACAAAGCATGGAGATGAGGTGCTACAGAAGACTTCTGTGCATTTCCTATACCCAACACATCACCAACGACGAAGTCCGACAGACCATCACACAAGCCATTGGACAACACGATGACCTGCTCACAGTGGTGAAGAAACGGAAACTCCGATGGTATGGCCACGTCACCAGATCATCAGGTCTTGCAAAGACCATTCTGCAAGGCACAGTGCAAGGAGGTATAAGAAGGGGGAGACCAAAAAAGAGGTGGGAGGACAACATTCGAGAATGGACTGGTTTGACACTGAGCGAAGCCATGAGGGCTGCTGAGGACAGAGAAAGATGGAGTATGCTGGTTAAGCGATCATCTGTGGTGCCCCTACGACCTTCGGGTTATGGGACAGGATAGGATAGGATATAAATACAGTCAGATAGGGAGCGAGAGAGAGAGGCAGAGAAAGAGAGAGACAGAGAGAGAGAGACATAGGTCCTGGAGTACTTTTTTAACAACTTCTTAATGAACAACCATTGAGGCAAACAAAAAATAAATGAATTATAAGCGTTCAAACAGCGGGATATAGGGATGCCATGCTTGCATACATTTTTCTTTTGTCAACTGTACACAAGCTATATACTTCTCTCTATCTCATATCTGTGTTTTATTACAGATGTAAATGACTGATAGAGTGGAGTGTGTTTTTCCATTTTACATCTATAAATATAAGATTTAGATAATAATAATATTAAATCCAATATTTTATCAGTTTTTATATTTCTGTCACAGCCAAATATAACCAGATGCTCGCTAAAGTGGAAGGCAACAGAATTATAGCATTTAGAATTAATGGCCCTTTCAAATTCCTTCCAAAATACTTGAACATACGGGCACTTAAAGAATAGATGTTGAATGTTTTCTCTTTCATCTTCACAAAAAGTACAGCTATTATCCTGCTCTATTCCCATACTGGATAATACTATATTAGTTCCTAAAATTCTGTGAATTATTCTAATTTGCAGCCACTTTAAATGTATATCCGTAACTCCACATATCTTCTTAAATATTATTTTCCATTCTAAACTTCGCTCAATTCTTTTATCCCAGTTCTTACAAATAATAATAATAATAATAATACAGTACATTTGTATCGCGCGGTACCTCGTAAACGGTAAGGAAAGCGAGCTCGCCGCGCTTGACAACACACGTGCAATCACACACACACACACCCACACACACCCACCCACACACACACACCCACCCATACATACCCCCCCCCCCCCACACACACACACACACTCACACAGAACAGGTATACACTTATCAAATGGTTAAATAATTACAGTAAAACATGGCCATGCAAAACAACAGATAATATGAATACCAAAAACCGAGCCGGTGCCGCCACCATCCATGAACAGATGACGTGACTTGGTAAAAGATTACATATAGGGATGGAAGGGAGGAGGAGTGAAAATTATTGAGTTTGCATGTTAAAAAGGTGGGTCTTTAATTTAACAATTTGGTTTTACTTCATCATTAATTAATGCGTCATAAAATATTCTTGCACCTCTAGGACATTTACCTACAAGTCTCAGCACTTTACTGGTTTTGTAATCATCACAGTTACTATTTTCTGTCACCAATCCACTCCAACGAATATATTTTTAACAGCATTAACACATCCATAGTATGCCAGGAAATTAGTAGTAACTCCATAATTATCAACAAAAGCTTCATATATGAAAACATTACCATCATTATTTAGCAGACTTCCAACTGTATATAGATTTTTCTCAATCCATTCCTGATAAAAAATTGTTTTCCCTTCCACCAAAATATTATTATTACAAAATAATGGTTCAGATAAAAGTTCCTCAACACAGTCAGGTTTAACATTTTTTATCCAGAATTCCATACGCATTAAAAACATCATACCAAAACGGATTAGGATTTTCTATGGTATACAATTTAGTGCCAAGCTTATCAAGCAGTGACACTCTTTCTTGTGTTGCTTCAATAATATTTTTCCACTTATGCTTTGTGTTAATCAACTTTATAATCCAAGTAATCTTTAATGCACTCATATAATGACGTACATCTGGAATCCCAATACCTCCATCAGGTATGCTTTTGACGGAAGAGTTTTTAGAAATTTTGCTATTTTTATTTCCCCAAACAAATTGGAAAATACTTTTCTGAATGGAATTGACGGTAGTATCAGGTGGATTAGGTAGTAAAAGCCACAAATATATAATTTTTGACAAAGTTAAAGATTTAAGTACAGCAATACGACCCAAAGGTGTTAATTGACGCTTCAGCCATATTTTATACAATATTTGTATTTCTAGAAATTTTAATTCAAAATTTAACTTTACACCCTCCCTCAAGTCATTTGTAAACCAGATTCCGAGTATTTTAAATGTCTCTGGGTTCCAATCCATGTGCAGATGAGGCATGTAGACAGTACGACACTTTTTTTTTACTTCCTAACCAGATAGCGCTACTTTTTTTTCTGTATTTAAAGCTAGGCCGGAGACAGAGCTAAAATACTCAATAGTATTAATGGTTTGCTTAAATACGTTTTCGTCACCTTCTAACATAATTTCCGTATCATCCGCATATTGAGAATTTTTATTTTCATTTTCTTTAATTTTAATTCCCTTTATCTCCTTATTCTGACTTATCATAATTGCTAAAATCTCTACACACATAATAAATAAATAACATGAGATCGGGGCACCCTGCCTACAGCCCCTCTGCACACGAAACCAGGATGTTAGGCCCCCATTCACTGTCACAGAAGACTTAATATTATTATAAAAAGTACCTATCCATCTACAAATCTGGGGTGTCGGATAGTGCAGTGGTTGGAGCACTCGCTACTGTGTCGAAAGTGAAGCACCGTCCGGTGCGGTTAGCACTTGGATGGGTGACCGCTAAGGTGTGAAGCGACAAACAACAACGCCCCCAGTTGACTCAACTGTGATTGAGTACCTACTCTCTTGAGGGTGGGGAAGGTAAAGCAGCGAGGGAGAGAGTTGGGCATCACCCTCATTACGCTGGCCCAAGATAAGTGTGATCTCCAACATCACGCTCCCCTACGGCCACAAGGCTATGGGACTACCTTTACCTTTACCTTTACCATCTACAAAAATCATGGCCACATCCAAAAGCTTGTAACACCTTAAACATAAACTTCCAACTTAACGAATCAAAGGCCTTTTCAAAGTCAAGGCAAAGCAGAAGACCAGGTTTAATATATTTTTGCAGAAAATCAATAGTATCATAGATTAAACGAATGTTATCTCCTATATATCTATCACGCATAAATCCAGTCTGATCTTCATTAATGATAGAATGTAACACTAACTTAAGTCTATTACAAATACATGATGAACCAATTTTATATACTACATTTAGTAAAGAAATAGGTCTCCAATTTTTAATGAACTCCCTAGGTCTATCCCCTTTCGGTATGCAAATAATCACTCCCTCTTTCTGTGTTGAAGATAATTCCCCTTTCCTAAACCCTTCATTAAGCGATCTAACTACGAAATTACCAAAGCTGCGCCAAAAAAATTAAAAACATTCTACAGTAAAACCATCGCTACCCGGACTCTTCCTGTTGGGCATGTTTTTCAGAGCTAGGGATGCTTCTTCTAATGTTATTTCCCCCTCTAAGGAGATTTGTTCGTCCTCTGTTAACGTCGGAAGATCATTAACAATATCATTGATTTCAACCTGTTCAACTTCTTTTTCAGAATATAAATTTGAATAAAAATAATTAACTTCCGTAGCAATATCTTTTTCATTCGTTATAATAGTACCATTTTAATCCAATGTAGATATTCTCTTATTTACGTAATTTCTATTTTCTAATGAACAAAAATATGAAGTTATTTTTTCTCCGTCAGCAATCCATCTAGCTCGTGAACGAAGCAACACCCCCTCCATTCTTTTTTCCCTTAATGAAACTAATTCTACTTTACTGTTAGCTAATTCAGTTTTTTTCTAAATCACTAAATTTCTCTTTCTTTTCTAAACATTCTATCAAATTATCCAAATGCAGTTCTTTTTCGTTGTTCAGGTTAGACTTATCTTTATACTTCCAGAAATTCTAACATTGAATGAATTTGCTGTAGAACAAAAGATCATTAAAATAATTATAGGTCTACATCGTTTCGAAATAATCGTCATTTGGATTTAGAGTACCCAGATTTTGATTTGATGATGCCGAAATAATGAACAAATAATTTGAAGACTACTATATTCCAGTCGATGTGGAAGATTGGAATTTTTTGTTTGGCTAATGATAGGGGGAGATGGGCAGGGAGATGTTTTGGCGGTAGGTCACTGTTACGTTGAAACGAACGAAAGTGTGTCTAAAGCGCGCACGATAGATCTAATCGTTTCGTTTTGCAAAGTATTCAATAATAGAGTTTATTTACCTTTGATTTGAGTTTGCATTGTTGTTAGGAAAGGCTTTGTGTAACGTTGATAATTTTCGTTAGTCGATATTGTTGTAGAGTCTTCTGGATCGGCTTGTTTACTATCGATCGAAGATTCGGGATAATTGTAGAAATTTGAAGGAACGATCCGGAAGGAGAAGAAATGTGTAATGACGTAAGTCAGTGATGACGATCTTTTATTCGATTGGTGGCAGTGCGTCATTTCTACATTGTTCGAAATTCTTCCGGAAGAGAGAGAGGTTATTTAATCGTGTGCCGAGATTGTTGTTGAGAGTAAAGTTGTTGATAGTGATTTGGAAAGTTGCTGTGAAAGTTGTTGAGTTGAGTTGAGAATTGTATGCAGTTGTTGATGTGTGCTGAATAAAAGTGGAAAACTTCATACGTCGACTTTGTGACTTGTATGCTGTTTGGACGGGCTGTGTGAATAAACGAATCTGAGTTACACCTTATCAGGACTTCAGCATCGGGGCTGAATCAAATACTGATAAAGAAAAACACCATCATCAAACAGAGTGTAACATTTTGGGGGTCAAGCCGCGATTCACGCCATAGCCAAGGGTTCAACTGCTACAAGCGAGTCAACGTTACGAGAGACAGTCATCGAGGGTAGCCGCCAACGAGTTGCGTCGAGAGGGGCCAACATACTGGGACTACATCACCGATAGATTCGGGTTGACTGCAAGGGCGTGTAGTCGCTGAAGAGTTGCTTCGTGAGCGAACAACAGATCGGGACTACGTAGCTGCCGTAAGACTACGTCGAGGGACAGTCTCGGAGCTACATCGCCAGTGTTACAGAGAGCGGCGAGCGGACGTCGCGTATACTTCAGCACAGGAGCGTATACATCAACACCAGCGTGGTGCAGCGTCGCATACGACGAGGACAGCGGGGCCTGCGTCAGCGAAGGCGACTAGTGACAAGCATCAGCGCTACTGCAGAAAGCGTGCTGTTCTAGAACAGTCTAGAAAGGTACAGCACAGTCAAGAACTTTCTAGAAAAAGAACTTTCCAGAAAAGAACCTTCTAGAAAAGAACTTTCCAGAAGCATCAAGATGGCTGACTTCTGGCAGAGAGGGGTTGAACTAAATCTAAAAGGCAAACAGCTGACGGAGTACGTCAAGTCTCAAGAGAGAATATGGCGCGAAGAAAAAGAAATAGAATTAGAACAGAAGCGTCTAGAAATTGAACAGCAGCGGCAAGAAAAAGACAGAGAATTCGAGCTGAAGCGTCTTGAGTTCCAGCTAGAAATGGCGCGTATCCAGCAACAGCAGAATGCGCCACAAGTTATCAGTGACAACACGGCTCCAAAATTGCCAGCTTTCGTCGACGGGAAGGACCAAATCGACAGCTATCTGGCGAGATTCGAAAGGTTCGCCGAAAGCTCCAATTGGCAACCTCGAGACTGGGCGATTCGACTGAGTGCACTTCTGACGGGGCAAGCCCTCGAAGTTTACACCAGACTGTCGAACGATGACGCCAAAAACTACGACGTCTTGAAAGAGGCCCTGTTGCAGTGCTACAACTTTACAGAGAAGGGCTACCGTAAACGCTTCCGTGAATGCCGGCCTTTGTCAGACGAGACACCAAAGCAATTTGTGGAGCGCCTGTCATCATATCTACACAAGTGGGTGGAATTATCAGGCAAAGGGAAGACTTACGAGAGTCTCCATGAGCTGATCGTGAGGGAACAATTACTCAACGCCTGCCCTAAGGACCTCGCGATCCACTTGGAAATACAAAAGTTGCAGACGCTAAAAGACGTTGCTGAGGCTGCTGAAAGATATCTCATCGCTCATGAGAAAACGTTGGGGCCACCCAGCGCGACGAAACACTTTCAGAAGACTGGAAACCATGTGAACCAGATCCAGGGGAGCCAGACGAATCAGAAACAGACGGACTCCACGCCACCTCCCAGGGAAGGGCATTCAAGAGGCTGTTTCACTTGCAACGCTACGGACCACAGAGCAGCTAACTGTCCTCAAAACAAAAGTAGCGGACAGCGGAGCAGTACGGACAATTCAGCGGCGGGCAACCGGCAGAGGCGGTTCTCCAATCAACGGCAAACCAGTAGATCTGACCATCAAGTGTGCGGCGGGAGCGTCATTCTTCCGAGTGAGACCAAGCGCACAGCTACTCCTGCGGACGTGCAAGAGTGCATGACCGATGGCCAACTTCTCCTTGCCAACGGAAAATCCATCCCCGTCGTCGCCAGCGCAGCTGTGACCGTCCAGAACATGCCTGTTTCAAAGGGACGCGTCGGAAATCATGAAGTGACTGTTTTAAGAGACTCTGCCTGCAGTGGGGTCATCGTCAGAGAAGACCTAATCGCTAAAGAACAGTTCACTGGCGATTCAAAATGGACACTTATGGCCGACAGCAAATGTTTGAAAGCGCCAGTTGCGAAGATTCATGTCAACACCCCTTTCTACACAGGCGAAGTAGAAGCGGTTTGCCTGAAGAAGCCGCTATACGATTTGATGATCGGGAACATCGACGGCGCGAGACGACCCGACGACCCCGATCCAGAGTGGAGTCCTGCCTCAACTCAACACGTCGAAGTTGTGGAGGAGGATCCATTGCCGTTTCCCGATGGAGACCTTACAGAGCTGCTACGGGACAATGTGGTTACTCCGGCTCAGCCCTGCCGACCAGAGATCGTCAGTGCTGTTACTACCAGGGCCCAGGCCAAGAGAGACAAGGTGTCTACACCACTGAAGGTCGCCGACAACTCTAAAGCTGCCATCGTGGACAGAGATAAGCTGATCCAGCTCCAGGAAGCTGATAGCACTTTAAACAAGTACAGGAACCGCCAAGACCACGTGACCAAAGGCAGTGGTACGGTCTATTTTGAGGTGAAGGCCAAGATCCTGTACCGAATCTTCCAGCACCCGAGGGTCAACGGAGGGAAACCACTACGTCAAGTCTTGGTACCGTTACCCCTAAGGCGCCAGGTGATGGAAGTAGCGCATGACTCAATCATGGGAGGTCACCTAGGTATCAAGAAGACGTCAGACCGAATCCAGGCGGTATTCTACTGGCCAGGACTTCATGCGGACGTCAGCCGTTTCTGCCGATCATGTGACATTTGCCAGAAGACCATACCTCGAGGAAGGGTCCCGAAAGTGCCTATGCAGAGGATGCCTCTGATCGACCGACCTTTCAAGAGGGTGGCCTTAGACTTAATCGGCGAAATAAGACCTCCGAGTGAAGAAGGTCATCGATGGGTACTGACTTTAGTGGACTATGCGACTCGGTACCCAGAAGCAGTGCCACTGAAGAAGATTGACACTGAAACTGTAGCAGAGGCACTGGTGGACATGTTCAGTAGGCTTGGAGTGCCTGAAGAAATTCTGACAGACCTCGGGACGCAGTTCGTCTCTGACTGCATGAAGGAGGTCAACCGACTGCTGAGCATCCGGCATTTGACTACGACACCCTACCATCCAATGTGCAACGGGCTCGTCGAGAAGTTCAATGCTACGCTGAAGTCCACCTTGAAGAAACTGTGCAGCGAGCAGCCCAGACAATGGCATCGCTACATCAACGCCCTACTTTTCGCCTACAGAGAAGTACCGCAGGAGTCCACCGGCTTTTCTCCGTTCGAGCTGCTGTACGGAAGAACCATCCGAGGGCCGATGCACATCCTAAAAGAACTGTGGACGAAAGAAGTGGACACCCCAGAGGTGAAGAACAGTTACCAGTACGTGTTTGAGCTACGGGAGAAGCTGGAGCAGACTCTCGAGATAGCCAGAGAAAACCTGAAGAAGTCCCAGGACTGTGGAAAGCACTACTATGACCGTAGGGCTGTGAACAGGAAGTTTAAACCTGGCAACAAAGTGCTGGTGCTGCTACCTACTGATCACAATAAGTTGCTGATGCAGTGGAAAGGCCCGTACGAAGTGGAGACCGTGGTGGGGATCAACGACTACAAGGTGAAGGTCGGTCAGCATTCCAAGATATACCACGCCAACCTCCTTAAGCTGTACGTGGAAAGGCCATCAGAGACTGTGCACGCAGCCACAGCAGCTGTGACCGACAACAGCTTTGACAGCGAAGAACTGTTGGAACTGGGAGACTTCCACAGCAAAGAAGGCATCGATGATGTTAAGCTACGACCGAGCTTGACGGAAGGTCAAAAGTTGGAGCTCAAGGACCTTATGGGCGAGTTTCCCCATAACTTCAATGACGTCCCAGGCTCTACGACTTTGGTCGAACATGAAGTCCACACCCAGACCTGGAAGGAGCATCTGCAGACCTTGAGGGAGCCGTTCCACCGTCCCGCAGAAGCCAACCTGACCGTGAGACCCAGCAAATGCATTCTGGGAGCTGACAACGTCGACTGCGTCGGACATCCGACGGAAGAAAAAAGACAACGGAGGACGCAATGATTCCAGGGAAGCCCACGTGATCGTCGCCTTTGACCCTGGACCGATGACAACCGCAACTGACGAGGGCGACGTTTCCTTGCGGATGAAAGATCATTGACTGTGTGGACGAACTAAGGATATTGGTAATGACAGACTTGAAAATGAAAAACGTTGACTGGGTAAATGAACTGTGAACATTGACAATATCCAGGCAGATTTGAAGGTAAAAACCATTGACTCTGTGTGAATGAACTGAGCGTATTGACAGTATTCAGAAAGTCTTAATTCTGTACTTTATTTGTGCATTACGTTTCAACGTTGGTGAAAGAAATTAAGTAAATTTCTTCTTGAGTGGGGGGGTTATGTTACGTTGAAACGAACGAAAGTGTGTCTAAAGCGCGCACGATAGATCTAATCGTTTCGTTTTGCAAAGTATTCAATAATAGAGTTTATTTACCTTTGATTTGAGTTTGCATTGTTGTTAGGAAAGGCTTTGTGTAACGTTGATAATTTTCGTTAGTCGATATTGTTGTAGAGTCTTCTGGATCGGCTTGTTTACTATCGATCGAAGATTCGGGATAATTGTAGAAATTTGAAGGAACGATCCGGAAGGAGAAGAAATGTGTAATGACGTAAGTCAGTGATGACGATCTTTTATTCGATTGGTGGCAGTGCGTCATTTCTACATTGTTCGAAATTCTTCCGGAAGAGAGAGAGGTTATTTAATCGTGTGCCGAGATTGTTGTTGAGAGTAAAGTTGTTGATAGTGATTTGGAAAGTTGCTGTGAAAGTTGTTGAGTTGAGTTGAGAATTGTATGCAGTTGTTGATGTGTGCTGAATAAAAGTGGAAAACTTCATACGTCGACTTTGTGACTTGTATGCTGTTTGGACGGGCTGTGTGAATAAACGAATCTGAGTTACACCTTATCAGGACTTCAGCATCGGGGCTGAATCAAATACTGATAAAGAAAAACACCATCATCAAACAGAGTGTAACAGTCACTATGAGTGGGGCATGGTATGAAGATCTATGGGGTAGGTCACTCCGAGTGGTGCATGGTATGAAGATCTATGGGGTAGGTCACTCTGAGTGATGAATGGTGTGAAGATCTATGGGGTAGGTCACTCTGAGTGGTGGATGGTACGAAGATCTATGGGGTAGGTCACTCTGAGTGGTGCATGGTATGAAGATCTATGGGGTAGGTCACTCTGAGTGGTGCATGGTATGAAGATCTTTGGGGTGGGTCACTCTCAGTGGTGCTTGGTATGAAGATCTTCGGGGTAGGTCACTCTCAGTGGTGCTTGGTATGAAGATCTATGGGGTAGGTCACTCTCAGTGGTGCTTGGTATGAAGATCTATGGGGTAGGTCGCTCTGAGTGGTGCATGGTATGAAGATCTATCTGTTCATCTGTCACAACTTGAACCTCAATATCTAAAAACAACAACAAAACCTGCCGGGATTTAATCCATATTTGAATAATAAACGATCTCAAAGTGCGATGCCAATTCCCATCTCTAGCAAATGTATTTCTTTTATTTCATCGTTATTACACTGCGCTTTTCCATCTCAGAAGCTGCTCAAGGCGCTGGCCACTCGAGGCGCCAACTTGCTGTCTTAGGTGTATCGCTCCAGACATCTAGCTAAAAAAACAATCTTGGGCGAACTGGAGTGTGTAGAGTGAAGGTGGGGTGGGTGAGAGACCTAGTGCTTGCTGGGTCCTGTAGGTGTAACCCTCACTCACCCGTCTGGACCTTTCAAATCCGTGGTATGGAATGCGTGCGTGCCAGACTAGACCCCGGTTTATAGTACTACTCTCACTCAAAATGACCCATTGTATTTCGTCCAATGTTGTCTTGTAGAAGTTCACTCCGAATTACAGAACATTCTTTACAAGCTTCGCACCCAGTTTAAGCGCTCCTGTTTGACGTAGACGCATGCTGTGTAACAGAAGAACGTCTATAATACTATAATAATAACTTCTCGCGCCAAGGACAAGGTGCGCAGTCAAGAACATACCCCAAATCGCAATTTAGTCTAATACATACTTTTTCCCTTTTTTTTCTCCAAAATTCATTTAGTGTCGTGATGAGTTTTTACTGTAAGACGTCACAACGTACCCTGTTATAAAACAACATCATAACGGTACAACTATGTATACCACAACTGAGAAGTGTTCTGCATAAACAGATTCTACACTCTCTATTCTTTCGCTTGACCTACTAACATCAAACACGAAGGGTTCACTTTCTAAACTGAACACTGCAACTTGGACATCGCCCAAGCGCTCGTTTACATGGAAGCATTCTTTGCCCTTGTTTTGTAATTCGCGAGAGACTCCAGAAACGTTTCTCCCATATGTTTCTGGGTAATCTCATGCTTTGAGGAAGGGACAAAAAATATAAACGAATTTAGGTAGGTATATACTTCGACGATACGATACGCACCGAGAATGGAACAGAATACAAGCAAACACAGATACCTTGAGTGAAAGTTGACACATAGGTTGCAGGGCGAAAACAAGTAGAAGGAAACTAGTGGTAAATAAATAAGGGAGGGATGGAGGGTGTTACACTCTGTTTGATGTTGGTGTTTTCTATCAGTATCTGATTCAGCCCCGATGCTTGAATTCCTGATAGTTGTGTAACTCAGATTCGTTTATTCACACAGCCCGTCCAAACAGCGTACAAGTCACAAAGTCGACGTATGAAGTTTTCCACTTTTATTCAGCACACACCAACAACTGCATACAATTCTCAACTCAACTCAACAACTTTCACAGCAACTCTCCAAATCACTATCAACAACTTTACTAACTCCCAACAGGAACTCGGCACACGATTAAATAACCTCTCTCTTTTCTGGAACAATTTGGTATACTGTAGAAATGACGTACTGCCACCAATCGAACTAAAGATCGTCATCACTGGCTTACGTCATTACATTATTATTTCTCCTTCTGGAACGACCTCTTGCTTCGACATGTATCGGGAAGTTTCTATAGAAAGTAAACACTCAGATCCAGAAACTTCTACAGTAATATCGACCAAAGCAAATTATCAACGTTATACAAAGCCTCTCCTAACAACAATGCAAACTCAAATCAAAGGTAAATAAACTCTATTATTGAATACTTTGCAAATCGAAACGATTAGATCTATCGTACACGCTTCCGGCATACTTTCGTTCGCGTTTCAACGTAACATAACCCCCCACTCAAGAAGAAATTTACCCAATTTCTTTCAACAACGTTGAAACGTAATTCACAAACAATGTACAGAATTAAGACTTATTTCAGCCTGTCTGAACACTATCAACGTTCTCAGTTCATTCACACAGAGTCAATGGTTTTCATCTTCAAATCTGTCTGGATATTGTCAATGTTCACAGTTCATTCACACAGAGTCAAAGTTTCTCATCTGCAAGTCTTTCTGGATACTGTCAATGTTCACAGATCATTTACACAGAGTCAATGTTTTTCCATCCGCAAGTCTATCTGGGTATTGTCAATGTTCACAGTTCATTTACCCAATCAACGTTTTTCATTTTCAAGTCTGTCATTACCAATATTCTTAGTTCGTCCACACAGTCAATGTTCTTTCGTTTGCAAGGAATCGACGCCCTCGTCAGTTGCGGTCGTCATCGGCCCAGGGTCAAAGACGATGATCACGTGGGCTTCCCCGGAATCAGTGCGTCCTCCGTTGTCTCCTTCTTCCATCGGATGTCCGACGCAGTCGACGTTGTCAGCTCCCAGGATGCATTCGCTGGGTCTCACGGTCAGGTTGGCTTCTGCGAGACGGTGGAACGGCTCCCTCAAGGTCTGCAGATGCTCCGTCCAGGTCTGGGTGTGGACTTCATGTTCGACCAAAGTTGTAGAGCCAGGGACATCGCTGAAGTTGTGGGGAAACTCGCCCATAAGGTCCTTGAGCTCCATCTTTTGACCTTCCGTCAAGCTTGGTCCTAGCTTAACATCATCGATGCCTTCTTTGCTGTGGAAGTCTCCCAGTTCCAACAGTTCTTCGCTGTCAAAGCTGTCGTCGGTCACAGCTGCTGTGGCTACGTGCACAGTCTCTGATGGCCTTTCCACGTACAGCTTAAGGAGGTTGGCGTGGTATATCTTGGAATGCTGGCCAACCTTCACCTTGTAGTCGTTGATCCCCACCACGGTCTCCACTTCGTACGGGCCTTTCCACTGCATCAGCAACTTATTATGATCGGTAGGTAGCAGCACCAGCACTTTGTTGCCAGGTTTGAACTTCCTGCTCACAGCCCTACGATCATAGTAGTGCTTTCCACAGTCCTGGGACATCTTCAGGTTTTCTCTGGCTATCTCGAGGGTCTGCTCCAGCTTCTCCCGTAGCTCAAACACGTACTGGTAACTGTTCTTCACCTCTGGGGTGTCTACTTCTTTCGTCCACAGTTCTTTCAGGATGTGCATCGGCCCTCTGATGGTTCTTCCGTACAGCAGCTCGAACGGAGAAAAGCCGGTGGACTCCTGCGGTACTTCTCTGTAGGCGAAAAGTAGGGCGTTGATGTAGCGATGCCATTGTCTGGGCTGCTCGCTGCACAGTTTCTTCAGGGTGGACTTCAACGTAGCATTGAACTTTTCGACAAGCCCGTTGCACATTGGATGGTAGGGTGTCGTAGTCAAATGCCGGATGCTCAGCAGTCTGTTGACCTCCTTCATACAGTCAGAGACGAACTGTGTCCCGAGGTCTGTCAGAATTTCTTCAGGCACTCCAAGTCTACTGAACATGTCCACCAGTGCCTCTGCTACAGTTTCAGTGTCAATCTTCTTCAGTGGCACTGCTTCTGGGTACCGAGTCGCATAGTCCACTAAAGTCAGTACCCATCGATGACCTTCTTCACTCGGAGGTCTTATTTCGCCGATTAAGTCTAAGGCCACCCTCTTGAAAGGTCGGTCGATCAGAGGCATCCTCTGCATAGGCACTTTCGGGACCCTTCCTCGAGGTATGGTCTTCTGGCAAATGTCACATGATCGGCAGAAACGGCTGACGTCCGCATGAAGCCCTGGCCAGTAGAACACCGCCTGGATTCTGTCTGACGTCTTCCTGATGCCTAGGTGACCTCCCATAATTGAGTCATGCGCTACTTCCATCACCTGGCGCCTTAAGGGTAATGGTACCAGTACTTGACGTAGTGGTTTACCTCCGTTGACCCTCGGGTGCTGGAAGATTCTGTACAGGATCTTGGCCTTCACCTCAAAATAGACCGTGCCACTGCGTTTGGTCACGTGATCTTGGCGGTTCCTGTACTTGTTTAAAGTACTATCAGCTTCCTGGAGCTGGATCAGCTTATCTCTGTCCACGATGGCAGCTTTGGAGTTGTCGGCGACCTTCAGTGGCGTAGACACCTTGTCTCTCTTGGCCTGGGCCCTGGTAGTAACGGCACCGACGATCTCTGGTCGGCAGGGCTGAGCCGGAGTAACCACATTGTCCCGTAGCAGCTCTGTAAGGTCTCCATCGGGAAACGGCAATGGATCCTCCTCCACAACTTCGACGCGTTGGGTTGAGGCAGGACTCCACTCTGGATCGGGGTCGTCGGGTCGTCTCGCGCCGTCGATATTCCCGATCATCAAATCATACAGCGGCTTCTTCAGGCAAACCGCTTCGACTTCGCCTATGTAGAAAGGGGTGTTGACATGAATCTTCGCAACTGGCGCTCTCACACATTTGCTGTCGGCCATAAGTGTCCATTTTGAATCGCCAGTGAACTGTTCTTTAGCGATTAGGTCTTCTCTGACGATGACCCCACTGCAGCCAGAGTCTCTTAAAACAGTCACTTCATGATTTCCGACGCGTCCCTTGGAAACAGGCATGTTCTGGACGGTCACAGCTGCGCTGGCGACGACGGGGATGGATTTTCCGTTGGCAAGGAGAAGTTGGCCATCAATCATGCACTCTTGCACGTCCGCAGGGGTAGCTGTGCGCTTGGTCTCACTCGGAAGAATGACGCTCCCGCCGCACACTTGATGGTCAGATCTACTGGTTTGCCGTTGATTGGAAAACCGCCTCTGCCGGTTGCCCGCCGCTGCGTTGTCCGTACTGCTCCGCTGTCCGCTACTTTTGTTTTGAGGACAGTTAGAAGCTCTGTGGTCTGTAGCGTTGCAGGTGAAACAGCCCCTTGAATGCCCTTCCCTGGGAGGAGGCGTGGAGTCTGTCTGTCTCTGGCTCGTCTGGCTTCCCTGGATCTGGTTCACATGGTTTCCAGTAGTCTGAAAATGTTTCGTCGCGCTGGGTGGCCCCAGGGTTTTCCCATGAGCGATGAGATATCTTTCAGCAGCCTCAGTCACATCTTTAAGCGTCTGCAGCTTTTGTTCTTCTAAGTGGGTCGCTAGGTCCTTGTGACAGGCATTGAGAAATTGTTCCTTCACGATCAGGTCATGGAGACTGTCGTAAGACTTCCTTTCGCCTGATAACTCCACCCACTTGTGTAGATATGACGACAGGCGCTCCACAAACTGCTTTGGCGTCTCGTCTGACTTAGGCCGGCATTCACGGAAGCGTTTACGGTAGCCCTTCTCTGTAAAGTTATAGCACTGCAACAGGGCCTCTTTCAAGACGTCGTAGTTTTTGGCGTCATCGTTCGACAGTCTGGTGTAAACTTCGAGAGCTTGCCCCGTCAGAAGTGCACTCAGTCGAATTGCCCAGTCTTGAGGTTGCCAGTTAGAGCTTTCAGCGAACCTTTCGAATCTCGCCAGATAACAGTCAATCTGGTCCTTCCCGTCGACGAAAGCTGGCAATTTTGGAGCCGTGTTGTCCCTGATAACTTGTGGCGCATGCTGCTGTTGCTGGATGCGCGCCAACTCTAGTTGGAACTGCCGATCAGCTTCTCTTTCCTCACGCCTGCGCTCATCTTCTCTTTCTTTACGCTGCTCTTCTCTTTCTTGCCGCTGCTGTTCAATTTCCAGACGCTTCAATTCTAATTCTCTGTCTTCACGGCGACGCTGCTCTTCTAATTCTCGTTCTTCACGGCGACGCTGCTCTTCTAATTCTCGTTCTTCACGCCATCGCTGTTCTTCTCTTTCTTCGCGCAATATTCTCTCCTGGCATTTGACGTACTCCGTCAGCTGTTTGCCTTTTAGATTTAGTTCAACCCCTTTCTGCCAGAAGTCAGCCATCTTGATGCTTCTGGAAAGTTCTTTTCTGGAAAGTTCTTGACTGTGCTGTACCTTTCTAGACTGTTCTAGAACAGCACGCTTTCTGCAGTAGCGCTGATGCTTGTCACTAGTCGCTTTCGCTGACGCAGGCCCCGCTGTCCTCGTCGTATGCGACGCTGCACCACGCTGGTGTTGATGTATACGCTCCTGTGCTGAAGTAGACGCGACGTCCGCTCGCCGCTCTCTGTAACACTGGCGATGTAGCTCCGAGACTGTCCCTCGACGTAGTCTTACGGCAGCAACGTAGTCCCGATCTGTTGTTCGCTCACGAAGCAACTCTTCAGCGACTACACGCCCTTGCAGTCAACCCGAATCCCTCGGATGTAGTCCCAGTATGTTGGCCCCTCTCGACGCAACTCGTTGGCGGCTACCCTCGATGACTGCTTCTCGTAACGTTGACTCGCTTGTTGTAGCAGTTGAACCCTTGGCTATGGCGTGAATCGCGGCTTGACCCCCAAAATGTTACACTCTGTTTGATGTTGGTGTTTTCTATCAGTATCTGATTCAGCCCCGATGCTTGAATTCCTGATAGTTGTGTAACTCAGATTCGTTTATTCACACAGCCCGTCCAAACAGCGTACAAGTCACAAAGTCGACGTATGAAGTTTTCCACTTTTATTCAGCACACACCAACAACTGCATACAATTCTCAACTCAACTCAACAACTTTCACAGCAACTCTCCAAATCACTATCAACAACTTTACTAACTCCCAACAGGAACTCGGCACACGATTAAATAACCTCTCTCTTTTCTGGAACAATTTGGTATACTGTAGAAATGACGTACTGCCACCAATCGAACTAAAGATCGTCATCACTGGCTTACGTCATTACATTATTATTTCTCCTTCTGGAACGACCTCTTGCTTCGACATGTATCGGGAAGTTTCTATAGAAAGTAAACACTCAGATCCAGAAACTTCTACAGTAATATCGACCAAAGCAAATTATCAACGTTATACAAAGCCTCTCCTAACAACAATGCAAACTCAAATCAAAGGTAAATAAACTCTATTATTGAATACTTTGCAAATCGAAACGATTAGATCTATCGTACACGCTTCCGGCATACTTTCGTTCGCGTTTCAACGTAACAGAGGGAGGGAGGGAGAGAGAGAGAGAGAGAGAGAGAGAGAGAGAGGGAGAGAGAGAGAGAGAGAGAGAGAGAGAGAGAGAGTGAGAGAGAGAGAGAGAGAGAGAGAGAGAGAGAGAGAGAGAGAGAGAGAGAGAGAGAGAGAGAGAGAGAGAGAGAGAGAGAGAGAGAAGGGTGATAGGAGAGAGTTACAGAAAAATGGAGATCTGCTGCTTGTGTCGATAAAGGTGACTCAGAAGACGACGACGACGATGATGATGATGAGGATGCTGATGATGATGACGCCGATCCTGCAGCTGCTGTTAATGACTATGAAGATGACAATGTTACGTTATTAACGACAAATAATTATTTACATTGTGGGAATAGGTCCAACGGTCCATTGAAGCTCCAAACGCCTAGAGTCTTTATAGAGTCGTACCACTTGGCTCACCCATGAGGAGAACTGCTGATGAACTTCTTGTACAACATCACCCTGAAACAACACAAACACATCACATCTGGAATTAACAATGGTAACAGAATTCGCAAAAGGTTATTTTAATGTAAATAAATACGAAGATAAGATACTCACACAAACAAAAACACCTTAAGATTGCGCTGTCGCATAGAGTGACATTAAATAAATACAGAGATAATATAGTCGCATTCAACCATCCTACGAGGTCACATTGAAGAAATTCAGAACCTTGGGATGGGTTAGAATGAGGGGAACGGTAGGTCACAATGAAGAAATCAACAAGGAAAGTCGCCTTGAGAAACATAAGGTCACAATAAATCCCCTGCATAGGAAACTGCACAAAGCTTCTCTCTCTCTCTCTCTCTCTCTCTCTCTCTCTCTCTCTCTCTCTCTCTCTCTCTCTCTCTCTGTCTCTCTCTCTCTCTCTCTCTCTCTCTCTCTCTCTCTCTCTCTCTCTCTCTCTCTCTCTCTCTCTCTCATTCGAGCCTCGGCAGCCGAAGAGGTAACATCTCAAAACCTGAGCTCTCGTCGCAATTCAGTATACACTGTCGTTGATATACCTTAGCTTCACAATCGTCTACACCACAGAAGCTTTACAGTAAAAAGGCATTGAGAAAAGGCAAGCGTTTCGTCGTCTAGATTTTGCTTCTGCGAAATTACAACAAAAGAAGTAAATTGTGACTGTGAAACCGGACATTGTGGGACAATTTGAGGTCAGTTACTTTGAGTTTTGTGAAACGATACTTTTAATTTCTCGCAACCGTGTCTGTCTTGAGTGCATTCGGTAAAATCCAAGGAACTAAGTTATTGCTGGCAGAATTTCGTTTTCGTGATGTAAATTTATTGACTTTATCTCTTGTACTTATTTCCTACGGTCAAAATATTCGACATTTTGTCCGGTCCCCCTCCATTTTATTCCTCCACCCACGCCGTCATTCTTCAGTCGAGGACCACCCCATACCCCATCCCTCCCCTGACTGTCGTCATCAAGCCCCAACCTCTCATCCCCAACCCCCTCCATCTAATTGAATGCACTCCACGATTTCTTCGGTATGTGCTCTCCAGAGGATAATTGAAAATTAATTGAATGTTGACATTTTGTGAGCTTTAGTTACCAGCATCCTTGTTTACACGTGAAATTGCCACTTTCTTGCCATGTACTCAATGCAATCCACGTCACACAATGGACGAAAGGACGATTACATCAGTCAGCAATTTCCTCCACATTCGCACGAATATTTCGAAAAGCAGCTTTCTCGAATTCTCGATACAGTGCAAACACAAACCTCGCACCTGAGCTGTCAACTGGAGGACAACTTTTCACGTCTTGAGAAATCGGTGAGGGAAATCCGGGGAGACATGAGCAAACTACACCAAGAAACACAACAGATACGGTCTGAGGTGAAAACTCTTCATAATGCACAGCAAAATTCCGATTTAAGAATCAACACTCTGGAAGAGGAGCTGGACAAAATGGATGCGGCAACCAGGAAGAACAACGTGAAGTTTGTAGGCGTTCCTTGGGAAGAGCGTTCTCCACTTCAAACCATCATAGAGCTTTTAAATGCCCATTCATCTTACGACCACTGGCGAGAGTTAGATTTTGAAACCGTGTACAGAGTTGGTCAAGGCAGAGGTTCGCGCCCCATCATTGTTGCGTTTGCCAGATTTTGCGACAAACTGGATGTCTTGAGGGATACAGAGCTTCGAGAAAGACTTACCTCTAGGGGTATCAAAATTGCCGCAGATTTAACCGCTAAGCAAAGGCAGAAGATCCAGAACTACAAACAACAGGGCAAGATCGCATACTACAAAGGGGGGAAACTCTTCGTGAAAGATGGCCCATATCATCGACAGTTTGGTGGAGCGGTCAACGCAGGTCACAAGCCACCTCAAACCAGGCAAACCACCCAGATATCCGGCAGAAGAAATCCAAACGATGTCGGACCGAGTCAGGGAAACAATATGGCATCATCTGACAGTTCCAATTTTCAACAGAGATCATTTCCTATACCACACCCATTCGCCGCATATCCCCCATTCCCCTTCCCACCCATCCCAGTGACTCAGTGGCAGTCGTGGAATACTTATACGCACCAACCAGCTATCGCCGCTACAAATACGGTGACACAAGACCAAATTCACTGGGGTTTGCCATTGTCAGATATTGACGTTAGGGCAGAGCACGATAGTGGCCAGAGACCAGTTGTGCCAGGTCCTCACTCTTACAGTGTTGCAGTAGCTTCAAGAAAATCTCCTGGATCCAACACTGATCAGAGATCTAAAACAGAAACGCGCAGGTCCCAGGTTGCAGGCGCTAAAGCCACAAAGAAGGCAGTTAGCGATGACTTAGCGGAAGAAAGCAGCACCGTTCCAAGCAGTCACCCCCAAAATGGCCTTTCGCTAATAGCTAAGCAAGACTGTGGCAATGACAGCAGAGATCAAAAACATGAGGCTGACATGAGCAAAATTCAAGAAGACGAAGACCACAGATCACAAGAAATAGAAATCGAGGGCGACTCGATGGAAGTGACTGAAGACGAAAACTTTCAAGAAGCAAAACATGAAGACACAGCACAAGAATCAGAAGAGGCAAGTACCAGGGGCAGCCAACCGCAGGCTGACTCAAGAAAGAAACCTGATCCACAGAACCCAGTGGAAGTGCAATCATCGCCGAACCAAAAGTTAAGCCATAGAACTGAAAGCTCACAGGTCGTCGCAGACACTCATACACCAAAACATCCAGAATCAGAACCTGGATTACAGACCAACACAATGACAACAGCTGATACACATAACACTTTTGCATCGTCAAACGGCGCTCCACAATCGGACACTAACACTGCAGCAGGCACAGCCACAATCAAAATGCCAAAAGTTCAGGGAGAAACACGTCCGCTTGATAAAAACAGACAGGCAAATAGTTCCTCAACAGCAACAAAAGCAGACAGCGACAGAAGTCTGCGCCCCAGACCATCTGGAAGACGCCAAACGAGCCTGAAAGAGTGCTTGGCAGTCAGAGAGACAGCAGCGGAGGCACCAGACGAAGCTGTTCAGAATAACGCCACAGCGCCACAACCAGACAACATCGTCTCTACAGCATAGGACTTTGGCCGGGCCCCGAACTCTGACGATGCTGAAGCAAGTATGATTGATAACCAGCTTGGGCGTCAACCTGAAAAAGAAAACGATGGACGCAGTAATTATTCTAACATAAAATGTTTAACATATAACGTTAGAGGCTTAGCACAAAACCTTGAGAATTCAGTTTTTGTAGACTACATAAAAAGCTTTGATATTGTTTGTCTTACCGAGACTCATTTTAAAGCTAATTTAAACGTACAACTTTTCCCTGATTTTGACATTTATGCTGCTGTTGCGCGGAAGCTTTCCAAGCACGGCAGACTTGCTGGAGGAGTCATGGTGTTGGTAAGAAAAAATCTGTCCAGTCTTGCTGAAAAAGTTAATTGTAATATTGAAAAGATGATTGTTTTAAAGTTCACAAAAGAGCTGCTACATACTGACAAAGATACTATTTTAATTGCATGTTATCTACCTCCTTACGATTCTAAATTTTGGAACAACTCTCAAAATGGTTTTGGGTTTGAACCTATTGAAAAATGCTTGTTAGATATCTATGAAAAATTAGAAGACTTTCACCTCATATTATGTGGAGATTTTAATGCACGCACAGGAACTCTAAATTGTAGCACTGTTTCTGATGTTTTTGATGACTTTGATGTCCTCTCCAAGCCAGAGGATGACATTTTCGTACGTGCTTCACAAGATACCACTGTAAATCTATTTGGAGAGCAGTTAATCGAATTTTGTAATATGTCTGATTGCGTTATCCTAAATGGTCTTATACCCAATAACTTTGATGATAGTTGCACATTCATTTCAGCTGCTGGTTCTAGTTTAATAGACTATTTCATTATGTCTAGAGACTTATTTTTGTCACTTAATGTCCAGTCTTTGTTAATTGATAACATGATAGAATCTGATCATTTGCCAGTAACACTTACCATAAGTATCAATAGCTACAGCAGATCTGAAAACGTCCCAAACGAAAACGACAACGAGGAAAGTAATGAGTGTGAAAAAATTATTTGGGATAATAGCAAAGAAGGTGTATATTTTGACTGTCTTAACTCCCCAGAAGTGCAACACTTTTTTGCCAGAGCCTATAGTTATTTACATGAAGATATTGAGCAGGCTGTAGACTACTTTGCACAGGGTATTTGTAAGGCCAGTGATTGTATGAAAAAGAAAATCCAGTCAAATAAGAAGAAACGAAACGCGCAGTGGTTCGATAAGGACTGTAGGGAGGCTAGGCTAACTGTTAGAAACAAGTTGAAGCTGTTTAGGAAAACTAGACAGGATTCAGATAGATTAGAGTATACACAGGCTAAAAGAATATTTAAGACAATGATTAGAGATAAGAAACGCACATTTAAGAACAATCAAGCAGCCGCTTTGGCTGCCAAATCTAGAAACCCCGCTGAATTTTGGAAGCATGTTAGGACCCTATTATGCGACCGCAAACAAGACACAAGTGACAGAATTGATTTAAACACCTGGCATCAGCACTTCGAAAATCTATTTAGACAAAACGAAGACGATGTAGATGATGTCGCCAATTACCTACAAGATGAAGAATCTATTGATAATGACCACGTTCTAAATAGAAAAATTACCACAGAAGAAGTTACCAAAGCAATTAGAAATCTAAAAACCAGGAAATCTGGTGGATTAGACGGTGTACTCTCAGAGATGCTTAAGGCTGGTAAGAATATCACTGTAACCTTCCTCACTGATTTGTTCAATGCAGTGTTTGACAAAGGTCAATACCCTTCTCAGTGGGCAAAAGCAGTTATAGTACCTATTTTTAAAAAAGGATCGCCGGATAATACTGACAACTACAGAGGTATATCGCTACTCAGTATCACAAGTAAATGCTTTACATCGATTTTAAATCAACGTCTTTACAACTGGTTAGAAAACGGAAGCAGAATTGTGGAAAATCAAGCAGGATTCAGAAGAAACTACTCCACTACTGATCACATATTCACATTGCATGCTATTGTACAGAACTGTCTTAGTAAAAAAGGAAGAAAATTATATGTTGCGTTTGTCGACTTTAAAAAAGCCTTTGACAGTGTCCAGCATAGCAAACTTCTAGAAACATTACAAACAGATGGCATAAATGGTAAATTCTACAGTATTCTCAAATCCATGTATGAGTCATTGACTTCTTGTGTCAGAGTGGGGGGTAAATTTACAGAGTTCTTCAGCTCCCCAAAGGGAGTCCGTCAAGGTTGTGTTTTAAGTCCTACCTTATTTTCAATGTTTATAAATCAACTTGCAATACACATTACTGATTCTGGTCGACATGGAATCCAACTCCTGCCAGGGTTAATGGAATTGTTTATCCTTTTATTTGCCGATGACGTCACGCTTATATCAACCACACCAGCAGGTTTGCAAAATCAGTTAAATTGTCTAAAAGAGTGTTGTGAAAAACTAAAACTAGAAGTCAACATTAATAAAACAAAGATAATGGTTTTCCGAAAAGGGGGTTACTTATCAAGATTTGAACATTGGAAATTTGATGGAGTTAATTTAGAGGTAGTTAATGAATATTGTTATTTGGGTTTTATATTTACAACTATGCTTAGTCATAAAATTGGAACTAACCACTTGGTAGGGAAGGGGAGGAAAGCAGTCTTTAGTTTATGCCGTTTACTGAAACAACTAAAGTCGATGTCAAAAGATGTATTCTTTAAACTGTTTGATTCAAAAGTGCAATCTATTTTATTATATTCATCAGAAGTCTGGGGTTTAAGTCGTCTTGATTCTATTGAGAAAGTTCACTTATTAGCATGCAAAAATTTTCTAGGCGTTCCTATTCGAACACCCAATAAAATGGTATATGGTGAATTAGGCCGTTATCCTCTATATATAAATTCAGCGATTCGAACACTGAGGTACTGGTTCAGAGTATTGCAGCTTAGTGCTGATAGATTACCAAACCAAGCGTATCACATGTTGCTGAATTTAGATATTTCTGGTAAGAAAAATTGGGTATCAGGGGTACGTAATATATTATCTGAGTGCGGGTTCTACATTGTTTGGGTTCAACAGGGAGTGGGTAACACAAATGCTTTTCTGGCAGAGTTTAAGACTAGGCTCCAAGACATTTTTAGGCAAGAATGGTCTGCAGCAGTACGGGATAGAGACCGCTATAAAACATTTAGTTCATTCAAGACCGAGTTTGGGCAGGAATCGTATATTGTAGATATTGATGTATATTGTTTTCGTGTGGCACTCTCATTAATCAGATTTGGAGTTCTTCCAATTAATAACAACACCTATAGATTCGATGATAATATTGTACTAAGAAATTGCATTGTATGTAAGAATATAGTTGAAAATGAATATCACTTTTTGTATGTATGTCCTTTGTATGATGATTTTAGAAATCGCTTTTTGTCAGATCGACCTGTTTTACTTAAAGACATGATGAGCTTGAAAGGGATTACGCACTTACGAAACCTAAGTAAGTTTGTATATCACGCATTCGCAAGACGCAAAAAGCTTGCGGAGTCTCTGGAATAAGCTAATGCATTGTCCTGCTTCCCTGACCCCCTCCCCCTCCGCCCACTCCCCCCCAAACCCCCGCACACACACACACACAGACACACACTTCTTATGGCGCAAAAAATGTCTATTATATATTATTGTTTTTTTCGTTCAGTCAATGTTTTTTTTTGTATGTTAGAAACCAACGCTCGAATCAAATGCGTGTGAATGGAGAGTGTTCGCGCATGTGCGCGTGCGTGTGAGCATATGGGCCAATGGCCAAAAATGCAATAAATTGTCAAATGTCAAATGTCAAATGTCTCTCTCTCTCTCTCTCTCTCTCTCTCTCTCTCTCTCTCTCTCTCTCTCTCTCTCTCTCTCTCTCTCTCTCTCTCTCTCTCTCTCTCTCTCTCTCTCTCTATCTCTGCTTGGAAAAAGAAGATGAAGTTTACTTTTTTATTATGTTGTCCAGTCTTACATAACTTAAGAGTGCAATTTATTGCTGAAAAATATTATAGAAGTGCAAAGCCAATATGACTCACATGCTCCTTATGGAATTTGCAATATTTAACATGAAAATGAGTGCCCCCCCCCCCCTCCCTCCCCCATAAAAACTAATGCATCGGTGGAATTAAAATGCCAAGTAATACGACTTTAAACTTTCTATGCTCTTGACCTTGAGATGACGTTGACCTCCTGTTCCAAATGCACTCATGTACGATCAAATAAACTACAGCAACAGTTGTATCATGCCAAAAAAAACGTACCTTCAGATGACCTTGACCTTGGGATGACATTGACCTTCACATGACCTCTCATGCTCATGTATGATCAAATAACCCAATGTTGTTGCATACTATGGGTTAAATAGAGCCACTCTACTGTACAATTACCTATTTTTTTAATGATTTTGTACGGCTTAAAATGACCTTGACCTTCAAGATCCATGCAAAAATATATATATGGTGTCCAGGTCACTTCAAAGATTTTGGACAGCTCCAGTGACCTTGACCCTTGGCTGAAGCGGACCAAATTTGCATAGTATGTGTCTCATTCATATCTATCCAAGAATCATGTTTCAATATTAATAACTCCGAAAAAATGAAATTTTGTAAAAAAAAAAAAAAAAAAGTCATTTTTAAAATAATATTTGTTGACACTGTTACATTGACCTTGAAGTGAATTCATTCATTCACGGATCACTTATGATGTCTCATGGATATATACCGTCTTACCAAGTTTGGTTGTAATAGTTGAAATAGGTTCTGAGATATTAATCCACTTGCAAGTTTTGCACAAACAGACGGCGGACGTCGGGCGGTAGACAGACAGACGAACGGACTGACACCTTTTTACAATGTCATGCATTTTTAGACTATTTCGCACAGATTTGCAAGTATTTGGAAACATTTTTTGGGTATATAATATCTTTAACCCGTTGTCACTGCTTCTTGAGCTGAGGTTGCACCTGCCTGTAGTTTGCCTGCCATTATACTCGCAGGTGCACTCAGCATTCCCCGCCAGGCAACAATTATAACCCTATCAACCCTTGTTAACATTGTCATGGCCTACCCATAGCTCAAATCCATAGCGCTAGCAACGCACGTGCAACAAGCAAAAAGATAAAGCATTCGTTACGCTCATTCACTGATAGTCTTCCAAGGGAAGGAAACATTCATTGTGGTCAATTATTTAAGGAAGACAAAGATGGTCAGCCTTGCTGAGTCTGCTACCATTGCATCAAGCCGCAAGAGAAGAAATAAATTAGCTTCGCTAATCATGTGCAGAATCTTAAAAAAAATATATTCAGGATTCTTATTAAACGGCTTAAAGAAATTTACATTAATTAGCAGCACTATAAGCAATCATCCAAGCTTTCTGATACCGTAATCGTTTTCTTAAAAATATCCACAGTGCTTCAGATTGTTGGTGCGCCCGCGCCATTGGCGCATATTTTATCAGAGTGGCGCGTAACAGTCAACGTGAATACGCCAGCCTGGCGCGTCCTAAAAATCAAGAAGGACTAGGTGAACATACGATACGAATACCTTCGATTGTCAATGACCCATCTTTTTCAAAATTGACCCATCATTTTGCATGGCCATGGGTCACTGGGCCCATGATGTCTGAAAACAATCTGAAGCACTGTATCCATCTTCGTGCGTCCAGACAACATGCTTGATGCACATGTTTTAAATAAACTACAGAATCACCCAACCATTTCAATGCACCCAACTCATAGATTCTCTATTTTATGGCATTGATCTTCTATCCAGTTCTAACTCTCCTTTGCAGTGCGCATGCATTTTCGGATGTCACAGTTGATTTTTTTCGGTCGGCGTCAGCTCCCTAGCAGCTGTGAGGTGTTCTTTTTACTTTTCATCTCTCTTCGATTGTCACACGTGTTCCACAAGTTCAGGTGTGATCCACGTCTTCTTCTTTGGGCGGTGCTTGCCAAGGATCTCAGTGGCGGCATCTGTCACTGCTGAGTTGAAGGTGGAGGTCATGGTGTTGACATCTACTTCACAAGCTTCCAAAATGAGCAGTGGCAAAAATTTCCCTCCAATTGTGGTTTGAAATATTTCTGCCACCTCCGGGTCGTGCAGTTTGTCCAGGTCGAACTTCAGCCTGGTGCACTTTGTTTCGTTTATTCTCTTCAAATGGAGCCGGAAAAACATCATCACGAGATCGTGGTCACTTCAGATGTCTGCTCCTGGAAAAGTGCGTGTCTTGCCAATGTTGACGCTTGATCTGAAGCGTTTCTTGACCATGATGTAGTCAATCTGGTTGTGATGCTCCCCAATGGGACTGTGCCAGGTGCATCGTCTGGATTTTTTGAGGGAACTAAGCGTGTTTCCCAGTATCAGAATGTTGTATCTGGAAAACTCCAAGGGTCTCAGATCTCTGTCATTTATCTCGTTATTGCAGCAAGGTTGAAGCCCATATGGAAAAAAACAGGACCATCAGTCTACATTCCAAAATAAGGTTGCTTCGCGTCCATCTTCACATACTCTTGTGAAACATGGACCCTCATAGCGGACCTAGAAAAAAGAATACAAAGTATGGAGATGAGACTTCTGGGCATTTCCTATACCCAGCACACCACCAACGACGAAGTCCGACTGAACATCACACAAGCCACTGGACAACACGATGACATGGCCATGCTCACGGTGGTAAAGAAACAGAAATTCCGACGGTATGGCCACGTCCCGAGGGCATCAAGCCTTGCAAAGCCCATCCTACAAGGTGTGGTGCAAGGAGGCAGAAGAAGAGGGAGACAGAAAAAATTATGGGAGGACAACATTCGAGAATGAACTAGCTTGACACTGAGCGAAGCCACGAGGGTTACAGTGAAAGATGGAGTACGCTGGTTAAACGATCATCTGTGGTGCCCCAATGACTTTCGAGTTACGGGATAGGATGGGATAGTTAGAATAAGATAGGGACTAATAGACAGCCTTATTAACAGGTTTGTCTCATATCTTCAAACTATTGTACGATTACTAAATAATCCAGCAACTTTAACCTACTTCCTACAGAGAAATAGTGTGAACTCCAAAATCCTTCTTTTAAAAAAAAATACTTGTAAATATCTCTCTCTACACGGCAAAGCTTTTCCATTTCACCCTTGATAAAATTCTTGCAAATAGCATTTTCTGCAACAGGATTCTGAAATCAAGAGAAGCTTCATAAGATGCAACGGGACTTGGAACAGAGTACTGCCGCTTTGAGGAGGCGCAGCAACGTAGGCTAGTGCTTAGAGTACACACATTCCATTTATCGAGAAATTAAGCAACGCGCAACTTGAATGGTTCATCTTAACCTTGCGGAGAGAGCAATCGCCCCTAAATATATTGACCCACCATAAGTGTTTTCCTTTAATTTTTTTTTTTTTTTTTTTTTTTTTTTTTACCGAAGATCGGAAACGTAAAGCAGTGTCAATTGGAAATTGGCTCAACCCTCACAAGTTTGTTGGCGGAGATGAAAACGCGGAGGTTCCAAGCAACCGTCTCCTTTACACCCGAAAAAGTTACTACCGAACCTCTACAATGTATTAAATTATTTTACTATACTGTATCTCTCACCGCCCTAAACTCTATATCCCCACCCTGGCCAACAGATCCCCGCAAACAATATGTAAAGACCGGTGTTCATTCACCGTAGCGTAATTATATAGTAATAGTGTAATAGTTATCTCACGAGTCTTCGCTTAAGGGAAAACTATTCGGAACTACTAGAAGAAACTACAATAGCCCCTATCTCATTACAGTGCTGTTCTTGGAATAAATCTTAGCACCTTATGTGCTGTGTTCTCCCGCATCAACATACACGTGCCCCTCCTAGTGTTCGCCCCATCAACATACACATTCCTCTACAATCTGTTTTCTTAGATTTTAATCCAAACAGCAAAACCAGTTGGTTATTATAGCTAGGTTGGCTTGTTCAACAACATCGACTTGTAATATATGTACGACTGTACCTTAGTCTCACGGGGCCTTAAATATTCCTTTGCTGCATCTGCATTGTTCCTCCTGTCCTGTTATTGCATTCCTAACGCTACATCCGCATCACTACCCCTGTTTTTGTTTTAGTACCCTTCCACGCAGCTTGCGGCTTCAATCAGCAGCAGTTCGGGTAATGAGTTATTTAGTTAATGTTCTGCCACCATCGTTATGTTTGTTCAAAATTCAAAGGACAGACGAGGGAGGTTGGTGGATGAGGGGGAGGGTGGGAGAGAGGATGGTAAAGATATGGTAGGATGGAGTGATAAACCGAAAAAAGGGATGAAGAAGATGGAGGGAAAGGGAAGGGGAAGGGAGTACGGGGAGGTAGGGGGGGGGCGGGAGAGGAAGTACGCACTATGCACTGTGTGAATTTGATATTGATGCCAAACTATACACACAGTGGTTTACTCATTAACACGGCAACCTTGAAGCCAGGCGCGCTAGGAGCTGATGCGTGTCTTTCCTATGTTGCTACTTTTCTCTTTAGTGATGATGTAACAGGAAGTTACATGGGTGAATAGGCAGCAGGAAAACGAAGATGAAGAGTGGGTTTGGTAAGGTTGATGTGTGGGGTGTGTAGAGGGGGGTGGGGAGAAGATAGTGGATTGGGTGTGGAGGGGACGTATGATATTAAACTCGTATTCGAGATCTTTGTTTTCACAAAAGGTGGTTGTCTGACGAGATAAAAACGACGCTGTTACTCGAAATAAGGCAGTGTCCTCCATTTTCATCATCATCATCATCATCATCATCATCATCATCATCATCATCATCATCATCATCAACATCATCACCATCAACAAGATCATCATCATCATCATCATCATCATCAACAACAACATCATCACCATCAACAAGATCATCATCATCATCATCATCATCATCATCATCATCATCACCAGCAGCATTATTAATAATGTTCGTCATTTGTAAGGCGCCTTAGCCTAAGGATCAAGGCGCTGGCCGATACAGGATCTAACTCAAACCACCCGAGACGCCCACCCGCAGCCTTTGGGCGCATGGTCTGACGCCCGGACAACTGAGCACAATCCTGGGCAGCCAGGGATGGGGGAGAAGGACCAAGTGCATGCTGGGTGTGTTCTTGTTACCGGCACTCACCCGTCTAGGACATGAGCGTCATGATCTTTAAAGTCCGTTATGATGGAATGTATGCGACACACAGACTAGACCTCGGTTTATACTCTCATCCGAAGGAGTAGGAAAACAGGGGTAAAGTGCCTTTCCCAGGGACATAACACAATGGCCCGGCCCGGGACATTCAGATCCGCAAGCCGAAGCACTACCATTAGACCACAGTGCCTCCCTATTGTCGTCGTGGTCGTTGTCGGTGTCATCTTCGTCGTCGGCATGCCACATTCTATGCGCCTAAGTGGACTTTGGATTGGGATTGGATTCGATTTGACTTATCTTCACTGATGGTCGATGCCACCCTTCAAAAGCAAAGTTTTGAATTTTCTATACTCCACTCATAACAACGCCACACTATCCATTTGAATTACGGAAATGTTACAGACCTGCACTACAGCAGTAAAACAGCATTTTCAATAAGCCTGCCCTAAAGTCGCAATAAATAGAAAATAATAATAACAGCAACAACAACAACAACAATCATCATAATCATCATCATCATCATCATCATCATCATCATCAAATAATAATAATAATAATAATAATAATAATAATAATAATAATAATAATAATAATAATAATAATAAGCATGGAATTATAAACATGATTCCAGACTTACCTTATAAACTCTCAAATGCACGGGATCTTTGGCCCCAACTCTGGATGGCAGCTCTCTCTCTGGTACAAAGACGTAGGCCCCAGAGGATCTGAACCCTCCCTGAACGCCTCGGTAGTACGCGAAGTCCTGGGACAGTTTCACATCGCGTTTGGAGGACAGGTTGAGCAGCTCTTTCAATCTTCCCGTCTGACTATCAAACGTCACCCGTAGATACTGCGGAAACAGGATAGAATAGAACAAAATACTACGAGATATGTGTATTTGTGGACTTGTTCCCGTTTACTATAAAGTATTTGTCACCCAAGCGAGAGAAATTCGGACTACCTTCTCTGCGATAGCAAGGCAGCCGCAGTGCTGTGCCACCCAGGACGAAGGCAGAGATAGAATGTAATGTTGGCAGGGTAGATTTTGCATCTGACACTCACTGTCTAGGGCCTAAGTGTCCTGTTCTTTCAAGTTTGTGCTATGGAATACGTGCGTGCACAGATTAGACTTGGTCATTAGCCTAATCTCATCTGAAAGAATATAATCTGATGTGTTGCATTCTAGAACCAAAGAAGTTACCTTATTTTCAATAACCACGTCGTTTTTGTCCAAATTAGGTCGAGACGATATCTGACTTCCTAGAACATACAAGCAAAACCATAAAATTATAAAGAAATTCTCGTATATCTGTTGTCTTTACCTTAAGAGAGAGAGAGAGAGAGAGAGAGAGAGAGAGAGAGAGAGAGAGAGAGAGAGAGAGAGAGAGAGAGAGAGAGAGAGAGAGAGAGACACACACACACACACACACACACAGAGAAAAGGAGAGACAGGAAGACAGACAGAGACAGACAGACAGAGAGAGGCATAGAGAGAGACAGAGAGAAATAGAGAAATAAGGCGATGATTAATAATATTGCTAGTCATGGAGAACAAAAGCAAGAGACTGAGAGGAAAAAAAAACGAAAAGAAGGAAAAGAAAAGAAATGGAAGGAATAGAAAGGAAATTAATTACCAGAATTTTTTTTAACAAAAAACACAGAACAGAACAGAACAGAAAAGCAAAGAAAGTAGTAGAAAGAGAGATCTCATGATGCGGAAAAACAATGCAGACAACGAAAATAATAAATTACAGCACACGAGCATGTCTGGGCTGGGGGATGATTTCTCATAAAACGTCTATGTCATTAACCTTCGTGTCTGGGTGTGCGTGCTGGTGTGTCCGAGGATGTATTGTGTGTTGCGGGGGGTGGGGTTGTTTCTATGAATGATAATGACGCCAAAAACTGCTTTGACGTCATATTCCCCCCCCTCTCTCTCTCTCTCTCTCTCTCTCTCTCTCTCTCTCTCTCTATCTCTCTCTCTCTCTCTCTCTCTCTCGTAATTTTAAAGTTCATTCACCTGTTTCATTATAAAATTGTCATAATGACAAAGGCAATGGAGCTCCAACCTATTTAACAAAGTATCTAACACAATGTTATGTACTTCGTATGTATAGCTACATAGCTTTGATTGATTGATTTATTATTGCTTTAGGTCCAGCGGACTCTTCCGAGCCAAATCAGGACCGGACAACCCCCGATCCGCATAAAAGATCTGCTGAAACAACCCCAGTGGGAAAATTGAATGCCCTCCACCGGCCAGTCACTTTACAATAAAGACATCCCACGCGGGGGACGGCTGAGGGTTGACCTCAACTACGCGAACACCCCGGTTACAAAAACAAAATAGAACACAAACATCATCATAAATCATCAATGAAACACATACATATAAAATGCCTATAGTGCTAAATAGTACAATCATAGGAAGCCCTAGTGACCACCCGGCAGAAAGCGTCCAACACTCCCAAGCTGATCCAACAGACCTCATACACAAACAAGGAGTCTTGTCCAGGAAGAGTTTTCAAGAAAAAAGGTAGGTCATTGATCTAGCGAAGAAGAAGATAGTATAGCAGAGTGAAGGACAGAGCAGGAATAGGAAAGAATAAATGAGGAAGACAGCAACAGTGGGAATTTAAAGCACTAAATTTCCATAAAGTGGGGATACTATTTATACTGAAAACCCCCGGCACTCCAACGGGGGTACTGTTGCCGCAGTGAATCTGTCTTGCCTATAAAGGAAAGACAGGTTTTCAACTGTGGCTTTCACTGTTCCCTTTATAGGTTTGAACAATCTACAGTGGCAAGATTGCTCATGACCCCAAGGGGTTAGCTACATAGCTTCATAGCTACTTTTAAATCCAACCTGAAAACTCATCTCTTCCTTAAATGTTTCTGTTCTTGCCTCCCATCATCATCGTCCACCCACCCCATCACCCATTCTTAGCTCTCCCCTTCTCCTTCCCTCCCTCGTCTCTTATTCGTTAGCAAGTGTCTGATTTTATTTTGTATGAAGCCGGATGTTTAGAATGAATGCGTGAGTACTGCGCTTTGAACTGATATTGTTCATTGGGGAAAAGCGCTATATAAATATCCTTATTATTATTATTATTATTATGTATAGTCTAGTGTAGTCTAGTCTAGTCTAGTCTAGCCTAGTCCAGTCTAGTCTAGTAGTAGTATAGTAATTACATTACATTTTATTACATGATTATTGCTTTAGGTCCAGCGGACTCTTCCGAGCCAAATCAGGACCAGTATAGCCGAATCAGGACCACAAAATCAAGACCACAACTTCGCTGAAAGAGGACTCGCCCCTAATCCGCACAAAAGATCCGCCGAAACAACCCTAGTGGCAACACTGAAGGCACTCCACCAGCCGGTCACTTTACAATAAAGACATCCCACGCAGGGGACGCTGAGGCTATACTCTAATTTATCGCACACCCGTTTGCAAAACCAAAATAGTATATAAACATCATTATAAAATATCAACAAAATATATACATATAAAATACCTACATTGCCAAATAAAAACATCATAGGAAGCCCCAGTGACCACCTGGCAGAAAGCGTCCAATATTTTCAAGCTGATCCAACAGACTTCACACACAAATAATGAGTTTTGTCCCGAAGAGTTTTCAAGAAAAAAGGTAGGTGACTGGTCTAGCGAAGAAGAAGATAGTATATTAGATTGATAGAAAAGAATAGAATAGAAAGGAGAAAGACAGCGACAGTGGGAATTTAAAGCACACAATTTCCAGAAAGTGGGGATACTGTTTATACTGAAACCTCCGGCACCCCCACGGGAGGGTAGAGTAGTATAGTAGTATAGTAATGACGGCATCGTAGGCTATCAGCCTAATTTGCCCTCTAGATACACGCGTATTTAAAAGCATACATATTACTTGTCACACAGTGACTGGCAGTCTTTCAGGCATCAGTTTGATGAATTTTGCCTACCAAAGGGCGGTGGAGTGATGAAATCTTCCCTCAGATGAGTGGAGTACATAATGTTAGGCAGAAATGTATCTTATCTAGACCATGTTTAGCAGTACAAACTGTGCCAACATCCCATGGCAGACTGGTCTATGTGTTAGTAATTTTGTTATGGAAACGAGCTGGAATAAACTAGTGTGAAGTCTTTTTTAGGTAATGTATATTCATGACCTCGGCTTGATTCAAGCGTCTGTGTGCGTGTGCTTGTGTGTGTGGGCATGCGTGTGTGTGTGTGTTTGTGTGTGGGTGTGCGTGTGTGTGTGTATGTGTGTGTGTAAAATGCATTTTAAGAAATTCGCGCTAGCGAAAAAGAAAGATGTGTTTCCACTCACCCTGCGAATTTTCTAAAACAAAAGATGAGTATCCCATGGGTGGCAACTTGGCAGCAAAGACAACCTCGTTGTCACTCTCCGACTTTCTCTCGGGAACTCGGATAACACCATCGGGTACGGGTAAAATCTGCAAGAAAGATAACTGTAAACCATAGATACACGCTCCCCGATGTGTAAGTAACTAATAAATCAAAGAGAAAAAATACACGAGCAACCATCCAAGCGCGCACACACACACACACACACACACACACACACACACACACACGCGCACCCAAACACATACACACACACAAAGAAAAAGAGAGTGAGAAAGAGAGAGGGAGAGAGAGTTTAAAGAAATAAAAATAGAGGGATGGAGTGAGAGAGACCGGTTCAGACGGTGACACAGAGAGAGGTTGATTGACTGATTGATTGATTGTTGCTTTAGGTCCAGCGGACTCTTCCGAGCCAAATCAGGACCGGACAACCCCCGATCCGCATAAAAGAGATGATGAAACAACCCTAGTGGGAAAACTGAATGCCCTCCACCGGCCAGTCACTTTACAATAAAGACATCCCACGCAGGGGACGGCTGAGGCTTTACCCCAACTAATCGAACCCCCGGTTACAAAAACAAAATAGAATACAAACATCATTATAAATTATCAACAAAACACATACATATAAAATGCCTATATTGCTAAATAATAACATCATAGGAAGCCCTAGTGACCACCCGGCAGAAAGCGTCCAATACTCCCAAGCTGATCCAACAGACCTCATACACAAACAAGGAGTCTTGTCCAGGAAGAGTTTTCAAGAAAAAAGGTAGGTCATTGATCTAGCAAAGAAGAAGATAGTATAGCAGAGTGATAGGACAGAGCAGGAATGGGAAAGAGCAAATGAGGAAGACAGCGACAGTGGGAATTTAAAGCACTAAATTTCCAGAAAGTGGGGATACTATTTATACTGAAACCCCCGGCACTCCAACGGGGGTACTGTTGCCGCAGTGAATCGGTCATGCCTATAAAGGAAAGACAGGTTTTCAACTGGGGCTTTCACTTTTCCCTTTATAGGTTAGAACAATCTACAGTGGCAAGATTGCTCATAACCTCAAGGGGTACAGAGAGAGGTAGGGACAGAAGGATGGACAAACCGTAAGAAGAATTAAGAACAAGATGATGATAATAATGATGATGATGATGATGGCGACGACGACGATGATGATTATGACGTAAACGATGATGATTACATTACATTACATGATTATTGCTTTAGGTCCAGGGGACTCTTCCGAGCCAAATCAGGACCGGACAAACCCTAATCCGCATAAAAGAGATGCTGAAACAGCCCTAGTGGTAAAACTGAAAGCTCTCCACCAGCCAGTCACTTTACAATAAAGACATCCCACGCAGGGGACGCTGAGGCTGTACTCTAATTTATCGAACCCCCGTTTACAAAAACAAAATAGAATACAAACATCATTATAAATTATCAACAAAACACATACATATAAAATGCCTACATTGCTTAATAATAACATCATAGGAAGCCCTAGTGACCACCTGGCAGAAAGCATCCAATATTCCCAAGCTGATCCAACAGACCTCATACACAAATAAGGAATCTTGTCCCGGAAGTTTTCAAGAAAAGAGGTAGGTGACTGGTCTAGCAAAGAAGAAGATAGTATATCAGATTGATAGAACAGAGCAGGAATGAGAAAGAGTAAATGAGAAAGACAACGACAGTGGGAATTTAAAGCTCTAAATTTCCAGAAAGTGGGGATACTATTTATACTGAAAGCCCCGTCACCCCAACGGGGGTAACGATGATGATAATGATGGTGATGATGACGATGATAATGATGACGATGATAATGATGGTGATGATGATGACGATGATAATGATGGTGATGATGACGATGATGATGGTGATGATGATGATGACGACGACGATGATGATAATGACGATAACGATGACGATGGCGACGACGACGGCGGTCGAAGAACATGATCAACAACAAACAACCTGAAAAACAAGAACACTAACAAGAAGAAAGATGACCCACCTGACTAGGAATCCGCTGATTGTTATAGTCACGTACGCTGACGTCCCAAGCTGTGACAGGAAACCGCAAGAAGGTGAGAACGGGTCGTGACAATGGGTTGTAAGCTAACACTAGCACCTGCACAACGATAGAACATTTTACAGACATCTTCTTTCCCTCTGAATTGCACCACAATAATTATACAAGTTCATTTCAAAACGGTCAGCAATTTTTATTAATTTTTTTTGTGTGTGTATCGTTGTTGCTATGACTACTCTAATCCAAGATGACAACCAATAATGCAAATTAACTATAATGGCAAAGCAAAAATGAATCACCTGCTTCTTAGGGAACTCGCAATATTTAACATGAGAATGAGTGCCCAGAAAAAACTAAATGAAACGGTGGCATTAAAATGCAAAGTAATACTGATTTTGATTTTTCTATCCTTTTGACCTTGAGATGACAGCGATTTCCAGCTCCAAATACGTACATGTACTGTCAAAATAAAGTAAAGCAAAAATTGTATTAAGCCAAGAAAAGGTTACCTAGAAATGACCTTGACCTTCAGTGACCTTTACCTTGGGATGATCTTGATCTTCACGTGACCTCTCATACATGGCTGATCAAATAACCCAATGTTGTTGCATACTATGGGTTAAATAAACAGCCATTCCCCTGTACAATGACATATTTTGTATGTTTACGCAAGGCCTAAAATGACCTTGACCTTTAAGATCAACCAAAAAAACGGAACATATATGAAAGATCAATCTATCATTTCACTTTTATATCTCTCATACTTTAGGGTCAAGGTCACTTCAAAGTACCTATATTAACCGACTTTGGACAGCTCCTCCAGAAGTGGGGCCGGGTAGCTCAGTTGGTAGAGCGTCTTACTAGTAACCAAAAAAACCCTAGTTCGAATCCCGGACTGGCCAATGTGTGACCATATTATTTTCCCCTTACCATCAACTGGTTAGCTGGTGTCAGAATAATGTGACCAGTAGTCGCCTATATGCTTCGGTGTCGTGTGACTATAATCTACAGTTACACATTTTACACTCCTCCAGTGACCTTGACCAAATGTGTATAGTATATGTGTGTCTCATTGATATCTATCGTGCATGAAAGAATCACAAGTTCAATATTAATAACATAGATAAAAGTGAAATTTTGTGAAAATGTTTCATTTTTGACTAACATTTGTTGATCCTGTGACCTTGACCTTGAAGTGAAGTTATTCATTCATTTATCATTTATGAGGTCTCAGCTTACCAAGTTTGGTTGTGATAGTTGAATTAGGTTCTGAGATATTAATCCATTTGAATGTTTTGCACAGACAGATAGCGGATGGCTGACAGACAGAAGGACGGAGGGACAAAAAATTTTAATGTCATTTTTGGACTATTTAGGACTCGTCTCGAACGGATTTGCAAAAATAGGGGAAATTTGGGAGGGGTGGGGGGGAGGGGGTTGAGTACACAGACTCACATTGCTCTGCATGTGAGTCAAAAATAAAATATAAAAGTCTTTAGTTTATAAGAACTTTTTTTTTTCAACAAACAAAACTGCCTAAGAAGCTGAATTTGTGGGGGATGGAACGATTCAATTATCATGGTCCTACTGACTTTTGTGGTCAAATTTTCCGTAGCGGGGCACTCCGAGACGTTAAGGTGGAGACAGAATGAAATCTGAAGAGGAACTGCCCTTGGCACTCCTTCACGTTTGGCGTCTTCGGTTAGGAGCTGTTTGTAGGCATCGGATATCACGCTCTGGAACACATACCAGATTTATAATACAAGCATCGGACAGTATACTATTAGCATCTATATTCCTTTAGTTATAGCAAAATAAAATCAACGTCTGTTACAAAACTCTGCATAAAGGAATACAGCAACAGATTTAAACATAATTCAGAGTACGCTAAAACTATTGTGTGTGGAGAAGTAGAACTGCAAAAGAAGACTAATAAAACAGCATACTGTTTAAGTATTTCGAGGCCATTATTCAACGGCACTGATGAAGCTACAACTAGTTCAAAGACGACAATTTAAGGCAAAATTGAAAGCATGAGCAACTGATTTGGGAAGAAAAGTCTACCTGAAAGACTAGTAAGTTGATCTTAAGAATTTGTGCTAACCAGCTTAAATCCAAATACATACGTTCCTGGAGGTGCTTTTTATGACGATTGAAGTGATTTTTAGAAATAACAATTTTAAAAATATTAAATGTGATTTTTATGACTTGATCGCAGAATATTGAATATTGAACAATGAAGTTACCGAAAGGTTATTAAACTGTCAAGAACAAGTCCTGTACGTAATATAATAGTTTTAATTAGGAATACCAATTTACACCTACATGCCACACTCACGTGTCTAAAAATAACAATAAAGGAAATGGCATTACCTGACAGTTAAACATTCCTTCACTAACCATTCGGTTGTACTCATTTGCTACGTGTTGCTTCTCTGTGCCCCTGCAAAAAAAAAAAAAAAAAAAAAAAAAAAAAAAAAGATACATACAATCACAACAGTAATATAAATTGTTAGAAACGTATGATAATAATGGTAAGAATAACTCCAGAATAGGAAAATGTCGTGACTCAGATTCTGATTCCTTGATATGTACATTTCAACGGTACTACACTGTCTTTGTTCAGACTTATTTATACTACTAGACAACACAAATTCCAAGTTCATGATAAAAGACTTATAGTAAAATCCACCTTATTGAACTGAAATATTGCACAGATCTACTCAATGAACTGCATGAATTACATAGATCAATTAAATGAAATATATAGATTTATTTTATAAAATTACATATACAGATAATAGTTGTACGTAAATTTGAAATACACAGACCTTCTTAATGAACTGAAATACATAGATTTATTAGATGAAATCAGAAATACAGATGACAGATCTACTTCATGAAATACTAAGTCTACTTAATGAACTGATATACATATATGCTAACTATCTATTCAAATGAAACTGCATTAATGCCGTTAAAAGTCAATATTTTAGAATGTTGGAATGCTTAATGCTCTTTTCTCGGTCTTGCAAGTCTGGCTCTCTTTTCTGGTTTTGGAGACAGTTGACTGATTGCTTGTTGTTCGGTTAGTTAGCTGATTGGATGCGTTTTTGTTATTATATTATTATTAACCGAATTCAACTAACTTACGTGATTGCATCGTGATGCTGCATAACAGCCATCGCCTTTCCTAAGGGAAAAACGGGAGAAAAAGACATGTGATGAAAAAAAGAAAAAACCCATGTGATGAATAATATTACATTTATTACTGATGATTAATCAGAAAAAGGGCATATTTCCCAATAATTCTCATACATTTATTCTTCGACGATTTAATTAATAATTTCATTAATCTTTAGTAACTTCAGGTTTTAAACAGCGTTACAATGACGACCGCCGAAAGGGAAGCTACTTTTCTCCAGTGTGGGAAAAATATTGCCACCCTTCAATTACCTCCCTTCACCTCGTAACGCTGAAAGCGTCGCTATCTGGGCCTCGAACATTTTTATGTTCACAATTACGCTAACAAAATAATACAACTGTAACATATTCAGCTCACAATGCATGCACTAGACGCAAATGAAAATAAAGAAGAAAGATATACATTATAATTGATACAATCGCCGTTTCATTCATGAATAATAAACTAAAGTTCAGTTTTCTCTGGACATAGACATAATCCCAAATAGGAGGAGGGGAAGGGAAGAAGGTGGGAGAGGGGGGGGGGGATAGAGATAGATCGAGCAAAAATGTCGTTTGGTTTGAGGGTTTGTCCTTTAGAAGCCATATCTTAAGAACCACTAAAATAATTCTAACCAAGCTTCATTGAAACATTACCTAGGTTTGTAGTCGGCCTCCCCCGTGCCATCAAGTTTGATCTAACGCTAGGGTCAAGGTCACTGGAGTCATTTTGGTGCTAAATACGTTTTGCTCAATATTTAAAAAAAAAAAAAAGAAAAAAAAAAAAGAAAGAAAGCTGTAACGATTTATTTTAGTGTTGGCATACAGCTACTTCAAATCATGGGCTGGTTTATCCTTTCAGTAGCAATCCGATTTTTACTTCATTTGTTCAAAACACACACTATTTGCTGAATCTCAAGACTAACAACCGAAATTCATTTTGTTTACTTTTTCGTATACTTTATCCACATACACATGTGTACTTTGTCTAAAAATGGGCTTACAGTTGAGGTATGGCCTATCACTCCACGTTTGCCTTTTGCTTCGTAAGGTCAAGGCCATCATGCTTCACCATTTTCTGAACACGCTTTGCGCTGTTATCTAAAAATGGGCTTACAGTTGAGGTATGGCCTATCACTCCACGTTTGCCTTTGGCTTCGTAAGGTCAAGGCCATCATGCTTCACCATTTTCTGAACACGCTTTGCGCTGTTATCTAAAAATGGGCTTACAGTTGAGGTATGGCCTATCACTCCACGTTTGCCTTTTGCTTCGTTAGGATCAAGCCCAGACACAACACCATCAAGAAAATGAACACTTTTGAAACTCCGTATTTTCTCGGCTATATGTGTGTGAGTGTCTGGAAATACATTTGGATGGCTTTCGATCTTGTAATTCTTTAATGTTGTAGAGCGCCCTGGTGGTGAGGGAAAGTACTGCAAAAAAAAAAAAAAAAAAAAAAAAAAGGAACACGAACCAAAGGCTACAATTTTTATAGAGAAAAACAAAATGTCGTATGTGTTTGTGGCAGAGTCGTGTTTTGTGCATATGTATGTATGTTTGCAAGTGTGTGTCAATGTAATGTAATCTGTGTTGATAGCTGTGCTGTCAACAGTTGTTTCAACACTATACTTATAGGACCCGTTCTGTATATTTATGTAAACCACCTGTGGCAAAGTCGTGTTTTGTGTATATATGCATTTCTCGTTAGGCTCATAGTTTGTGCAACCGTTTTGTGTTTTTGGAAATTCTTTTGTAAACCTCTCATCTCACTGACGAGAGGTTGTTTCTTCTATTTTCCCTTATTTGGAAGATTTACTTCAATAGCGAACCATTTGCAACATACCGTCACTGCTTGTCCCGTGTGGCTTTGTTTATTTCCATCTTCTACTCCTCCTTCCTTATCTCACCTGCCACTCTACGACGCACCCAAACCCACGAGGGGTTCCCTTCTTACCCCAACCCTTTAACATGTTGTAACAAACTTACTCAAATTATCTGTTCGGTTGAATGCATCTTTCAACCTGGCGAATATCCCAAGTTGTTTGCATGCCTGGAGAACAAAAAGACAGCAAAATAAGCTCATAATACGTTGCTTATAATGCTCATCGATGCGCCTCAATGATGGTAGTCAAAGAGCAGAACATTAAGGACAGAAAATAAACTACATCTTATATTGCTTTTATAATTATTCCATATATGGCGCTTACCTATTGATGTTAACACGAGAATCTAAACCAGAACATAAAAAATCTCCACTTTTCGATTGCACTCCTTACCATACTTAATGAAAGCATAACTAGAAAATAATCGACATAAAAATGAACTCTATTTTGCAGAAACTCCATATTAAGCCAGCTTTCTACTCACCGATATGTCACAATGTAGTAATAATTCCTATCCTATCCTATCCTGTCCCATAACCCGAAGGTCGTAGGGGCACCACAGATGATCGCTTAACCAGCATACTCCATCTTCCTCTGTCCTCAGCAGCCCTCATGGCTTCGCTCAGTGTCAAACCAGTCCATTCTCGAATGTTGTCCTCCCACCTCTTTTTCGGTCTCCCCCTTCTTCTACCTCCTTGCACTGTGCCTTGCAGAATGGTCTTTGCAAGGCCTGATGATCTGGTGACGTGGCCATACCATCGGAGTTTCCGTTTCTTCACCACTGTGAGCAGGTCATCGTGTTGTCCAATGGCTTGTGTGATGATCTGTCGGACTTCAACGTTGGTGATGTGTTGGGTATAGGAAATGCACAGAAGTCTTCTGTAGCACCTCATCTCCATGCTTTGTATTCTTCGTTGGAGATCTGCTGTGAGGGTCCATGCTTCGCAAGCATATAGGAAGATGGAGATGACCAGAGAGCGCAGCAGTCTTACTTTGGAATGTAGACTGATGGTTCTGTCTTTCCAAATGGGCTTCAACCTTGTCAGGGCAGCAGTTGTTTGTGCGATCCTGGAGAGGACTTCCTGTCGAGACCCATTGTCTGACACAATGGCTCCTAAATATTTGAAGCTGTGCACTGTGTTGAGGGATTGGCCTTGTACTTTGATGTCCGTGTTGATGCCATTGGTGTTGTTGGTCATCATTTTGGTCTTCTCTGCACTTATTTCCATTCCATAAGCTCTGGAGGTGGTGTCAAGCCTCTGTACAAGCTGTTCAAGTTCTTGTTCCTCTCCAGCCAATCCATCAATATCATCCGCAAAACGAAGATTGGAGATTGCTCTGCCCCCTATGCTGACTGTGCCTTCGTGATCTGCAAGAGCATCTGACATGATGCGCTCTAGGAAGATGTTGAAGAGTGTTGGAGAGAGTAGGCATCCTTGACGCACACCGATTGTTGTTCTGAACCAGTTCCCGATGACGCTGTTATGGAGGACTGCACTGGTAGCCTTGTCATACAGGCTTTTGATGACTTCTATAATTTTAGGGCTGATGTTGTACACTTTCATGGTTGCCCATAGAGCTGCATGCCAGACTCGGTCAAATGCCTTCTTGAAGTCTATGAACACATGATATAGATGTTGTTGGTGCTGTAGGTATTTCTCACAGATTATTCTGAGGTTGAAAATCTGTTCAGTGGTACTTCGCCCTGCCATGAATCCTGCTTGTTCTTCAGCTATGATTTGTTCAGCTTGTGGTTTCAACCTGTTGAGTATTATTTTCAGGAGGACCTTGCTGGGATGGCTGATGAGGCTGATGGTGCGGTAATTTTCACACTCCTGAAGGTTACCTTTTTTGGGAAGAGTGATGACAAGCGACTGGGTCCATGGTGTAGGCCATTCCCCATTCTGCCAGATCTTGTTACAGATAATGGTGAGAGCATCAGTCATCGCTTCTCCTCCTGCTTGTAGCAGTTCCGCTGGTATGTTGTCCACTCCCGCTGACTTCCCTTTCTTCAGCGATTGCACTGCTGCCTCAACTTCTTCCCGGAGAATTGGGAGGATTTCTTCTTCTTCTCTGCTCTCGGGACATGCTAGAACTGATGGGTCTCCATTTGGTGTATGGTTGTAAAGGTCAGAGCAGTACTCTGTCCATCTGTCCAAGACTTCTTGTTCTTCTGTACGGCAAATGCCAGACTTGCTTTGGATAGTGGAGACTTTGGGCTGTTTAACACTTGTCAGCCGCTTCACAGTCTGGTAGGCCTTCTTGCTGTTGTTCTTGTTCAATAATTAGACAATTATAACACTCCATATTGTAGAAACTCCATATTGCAGAAACTTTATATTAGGCTACATTGCTCCTTCCGCTATAGTCTGTGCTGATAGCGATACGTCGAAATCAATGAATAACAAGAAACTAATAACAGAATTAGAAGGACAAAACCCATATGATTCACATCTATTTAACATGAAAATGAGTGCCCAGAGACAACAAATTGAAACGTTGGCATTAAAATGCAAAGTAATACCGATTTTGATCTTTCCATGCTCTTGGCCTTGAGATGACCTTGACCTTCAGCTCCAAATACACTCCTGTACTATCAAATAAAGTCAAGCAAAAATTGTATTAAGCCAAAACACGGTGATCTTGGGGAGACCTTGACTTTCAGTGACCTTGACCCTCACGTGATCTCTCATACATGTCTGATCAAATAACCAAATGTTGCTGCATACTATGGGTTAAATAAACAGCCATTCCATTGTACGATGACATATTTGTTGGTATGTTTTCGCAAGACTTAAAAAGACCTTGACCTTCAAGATCAACAACAACAACAAAAAACGGAAGAATAAATTCAATATTTTCAGCAAAACATTTTGTGAAAAATTGTCATTTTTGACTAACATTTGTCGATCATGTGACCTTGACCATAAAGTGAAGTCATTCATTCACTGATCATTTATGAGGTCTTAGGGGTATACACCATCTTACCAAGTTTGGTTGTGATAGTTGGAATAGGTTCTGATATATTAATTTGCTAGCAAGTCGGACAGCGTCCGGCTAACGTCGAACAGACAGACGGACGGACAGAATTTTTTTTAAATGTCAATTTTGGACTATTTAGGACTCGTATCGAACAGATTTCGGGGTGGGGATGGGCGGGTACATAGACTCACTTTGCTATGCATGCGAGTCAAAAATGAACTAACCCTATTGCATTTCTTTAGCTCATTTGCGAAACGCTGATGTTAGATTCATTATATATCCGCTGCTGTGCTCTGTGATTTGTTTGTTTGATTTTTTTAATAGTATTCGCAACTTCAGCTTTCGTTTTTAAATTAATCATTTCCGTTGTCTTCATCGTCATCGCCCTCAATCACTCAGCCTGTCCAGCCCGTTGGGGAGCCATGAATCATGGATGCAGTCAGTCTAAATTTAAAACATAAACAATGAATTTTCTTCCGCCTTCAGTGACAGCGATCTCCCGAGATCGCCGCGCTTTGAGTTCGATTGGAGAAAAACGTGTGATAGCTTTCTGCATTGTTGTACTGTTCTTATGAAGGGTGCACATGTAGAGAGCTTTCGCCATTTCCATCTGCCTGCCTCATTTTAGGCAAATAGATGTAACGGGAAGCTCCTTTCCTTAAAAAGAACTACTCTGTATCGTTACCAGATAAATACAAAAGATATTTATGAGACAGAAGCTAAATAATATACCTGCAAAGTGGTGCCAGCTTGTTTGACCATAAACTTCTGACCGCCTCTACTCGTGAAGTAACCAGTCCAGTACGCTCCCGGGGTTATGGCGTAAGGGTGAAGGTCATCTGATCTGACCTCCCAGGTCAACTTGCTATCGTGCACGCTTTTCAGGTAGCAGCTTGGCGTGGAGTAAAACACGTTTACTGGTGGAAGATTTGTCGTTCCTTTCTCCTGCTCCATCTGGGAGAAAGATGCAGACGTGGATTGAATAGATTGTAATGAGAAGGCAGGAATACTGTTCAGACCGACTCATGCAGTGCCCCAAAGGTCACCGACGTCACGTCCGTATTTAATTTGAAGAACTGCACGAGCATGTCGAGAACTGGGAAATGTCTTTTTCCTATCCTATCCTATCCTGTCCCGTAACCCGAAGGTCGTAGGGGCACCACAGATGATCGTTTAACCAGCATACTCCATCTTTCTCTGTCCTCAACAGCCCTGATGGCTTCGCTCAGTGTCAAACCAGTCCATTCTCGAATGTTGTCCTACCACCTCTTTTTCGGTCTCCCTCTTCTTCTACCTCCTTGCACTGTGCGTTGCAGAATAGTCTTTGCAAGGCCTGATGATCTGGTGACGTGGCCATACCATCGGAGTTTCCGTTTCTTCACCACTGTTAGCAGGTCATCGTGTTGTCCAATGGCTTGTGTGATGGTCTGTCGGACTTCGTCGTTGGTGATGTGTTGGGTATAGGAAATGCATTTAAATATTTACACGTTATGAATTGATAACCTAGCCCTAACCCTAACGAAACATTAACGATTATAATTCATATACTATGAGTATTATTTTCCCCTAGGGAACATTCAATTAGGAATTTGACATTGCCTTTGACATTGCACGATGTAGTGACTTTGGCCATGGAGGTAATCGGTCAAGTATAGTATGTTTGCCGATATCCGTATCTATGTCGTATCTATCGGTAAAAAAAAAGATAATTAAAATTTTCATTCAAACCTGCACAGGCCAAGATTTTCTTGTTTTGTGGTGGGGTAGGGTTCTTTTGTTTATTCGTGAATAGGATAGGTGTGCGTGTGAGCGTGCTTGTGTTTGTGGACCATCCTTACTCATTAAATAACCCTACCCACCACAAAACAAGACAATCGTGGACTGTGCAGGCCTGAATGGAAATTTTAGTTAGCGAACGTTGTGGCCAAGTGGGCTAAGGCGGGACTAACTTGCCTTGTCCACAGGCCAGAAACCAATGGCGCCTGACAGGTGTGGGCGTTAGGTTTCTCCGAAAATTATTTACTTTCGACTCGGGCAAGTCTCGGGGGTTTTCTCCGGGTACTCCGGTTTGCTCCCCCAGCAAAATTTCAAAATCACAACTAATGTTAGGTAGGTTGGATTTGGGCGCGCCACAGGCTGCGATTACGCTTTCCCCAGGGGAGACGGCCCAGAATTTCCCTATGGAAAAAGGGACAATAAGGTAAATAAAATAAAATAAATACAATAAATAAAATATTAATGCAAGCACAGCACGCACACACACACACACACCCACACTAACAAACACACACACACACATGTACACACACAAACACCACCTTTCATCTATCTCTCCATCCCTCTCTCTCGATATCTCTCTCTCTCTCATACACGCACACACACACACACACACACACACACCTACAGACGAGGTTACACAATATTATCATGACTTTCCCGAAACGCCACATACGTTGTGCTGACAATGGGTCATATTTTGTCCCCCATTTTTAAGTACTTTGAAGTGTCCGAACCCTAACCTAAACCCTAACCCAGCCCTAACCCTAATGGATAATTGTTTTGACGTCAAAACAAGTAGGCATGTCAATACAAGTTAAGTAGATGTTCACTGATTTGTCCGGATAACACTGTGTAAGTGTGCCCTCATACGCCACCGACACTCCAAAACATCACACCCAACCCCATCAAAATAAAACCAATAATATTACTCTCAGCAAACTCAAATAAAAATTTGTAATTACCGACTCTTTGACGAGAGAAATAAGAATATCGATGTTGTGGAACCACTCCGTGGCGTTCTTATATCCAAAATCTGAACCCATGGGCAACAGAAGGTGCTTGGTCCGGAAAGAATCCGCCTGCGTATTCACACGCACAAAGGCATAATTATATTAAAAGAATGCCATGTAATCAACATATTATTATGTAAGAATACCAAATAAACACCATATTATTAATCTTTCAACAAAGACCGCGTTGGTATTGTGGAAGCACAGAGTTATCTGCAGCTGATTATTTCGTTTTAAATTAGGATACATATATACATTTATAGATTAAAAATACCCACCACCCCCCCTCTCTCTCTCTCTCTCTCTCTCTCTCTCTCTCTCTCTCTCTCTCTCTCTCTCTCTCTCTCTCTCTCTCTCTCTCTCTCTCTCTCTCTCTCTCTCTTTCTCTCTCTTTAGGGATCTTTATTATGTTAATTTGCTAAGGGGCAGATTGGAAGATTAGACTTGTTAATTAGTCTAAAATCTGTATCCCTAATATAAAAGTTTCAAAGTTTCGAAGTTTCTCCCTTTTTGTCTATAACCCACACACACACACACACACACACACACACACACACACACACACACACGCACACACACAATAAATTTGAAAGAATTGTGGAAACAAAATTGTGGATATCTTGAAATATAACTTACCCTTTGCCGAACAACTTGGACGAAATCGGTAACTCGTTTTTTTTTTATTGGAATCCTGCAACAGTAAATTAAAAAGACGAAAGACTGAGATGGAAATATTTAACAACGGCATTATAATATGTAAAATACCGATGTAAGGTTTTAAGTTGGATTTTTATTTTTAATGAAATAAACTGCAAGTAGATGATTACTGGCGGTAAAAGGAAAACTCAACAATGTCAAAAAAACTATTTCTAATGGAAATTACACCGTATGCGGGATTAGACATAAATATAAATATAAATAAGAAAATTAAATGAGATGGCGAAGCACTTTTTCTCATTATCCTCGATGGCGCTGCACTACTGGTTGTTGTGCTTTGGCCGGATCGGCAGTACGAGTTTCCAACCCCTTAAACTAAACTAGAATGTTTTGATACAAAAGCTAAACGTATGAATGATGGCGCGTACCACAAACAATTCCTTTTCATCATCCATATTGAACCCGTGTGGCGAGTAGTACCCATCAAAGGTAAGTTGAGTGAACAGGTAGCTGGAAAGATCTGCACACAACCAATGAAAAGACTTGCTATGAGTGTGCGTGCGTGCGAATGCGTTCGCTCGTGCGTCTGGGTGTGTGTGTGTGTGGGTGTGGGTGTTTACCTTGTGTGTGCGTGTGTGCAAGTGTGGGGAATCACTTTGTTTATTACTGCCTCTCTCCCAGCTCGCTTTGATTTCACCTGCCCTCTGCCATTTATGTAAGCTTATATGTATTGTTTAATGAGTGCATGATGGAGCGCTTTGAACTGTTCCTTACTAGAAAAAGCACATAATAAATATCCTTATTAGTAGCAGTAGTAGTAGTAGTAGTAGTAGTAGTAGTAGTAGTAGTAGTAGTAGTAGTAGTAGTAGTAGTAGTAATAATAATAATAATTTATTATTATTATTTTTTTTTTTTAATTATTTTGCATTAATTTATTAACTCCACCCCACTTCCCCCTCCTGACAGGAAGTCCTCTCCAGGATCGCACAAACAACTGCTGCCCTGGCAAGGTTGAAGCCCATTTGGAAAGACAGGACCATCAGTCTACAATCCAAGGTAAGGCTGCTGCGCTCCCTTGTCATCTCCATCTTCCTATACGCTTGCGAAACATGGACCCTCACAGCAGATCTGCAGCGAAGAATATAAAGTATGGAGATGAGGTGCTACAGAAGACTTCTGGGCATTTCCTATACCCAGCACATCACCAACGACGAAGTCCGACAGACCATCACACAAGCCATTGGACAACACGATGACCTACTCACAGTGGTGAAGAAACGGAAACTCCGATGGTATGGCCACGTCACCAGATCGTCAGGCCTTGCAAAGACCATCCTGCAAGGTACAGTGCAAGGAGGTAGAAGAAGAGGGAGACCGAAAAAGAGGTGGGAGGACAACATTCGAGAATAGACTGTCTTGACATTGAGCGAAGCCATCAGGGTTGCTGAAGACAGAGAAAGATGGAGTATGCTGGTCAAACGATCATCTGTGGTGCCCCAACGACCTCAGAGTTACGGGATAGGATAGGATTATTACACATTTATGACATTCATTTGTATGGGCTTCTGGAAAATTTGCCTTATTATACAGTCTAGAAAGGATAGATACTATAAATGGTAACATCGAGAATCACAAACTTGCAGAGGAATCAGTACACAATGAAAGACTTAATTCTACATTCAAGCCTTTCACTTGATGGAATCCTTGGAAATCTGCCATATAAACAGTTCTTGGTTCCATGGGTATGAGAGGTAGATATTTCCCGTCTGCCATATTGCCAACGGTGGATGTAGACGTTACACTTCAAAATTCGTTCATTCGAGGTAGATACTACAATGACCCCCCCCCCCCACCCCCCCCCAACAAAATTGAGATCCTGTACGTGAGGAATGGACGTTAATACAAGTTATGTTTGCAAGGAAGTGTTACGTTGAAACGCGAACGAAAGTATGTCGGAAGCGTGTACGATAGATCTAATCGTTTCGATTTGCAAAGTATTCAATAATGGAGTTTATTTACCTTGATTTGAGTTTGCATTGTTGTTAGGAGAGGCTTTGTATAACGTTGATAATTTTCGTTGGTCGATATTGTCGGAGAATACTCTGGATTTCCTTGTTTACCATCGATCGAAGGTTCGGGACGATTATCGAAGTAAGAGAAGGTTCGGGGTATGTGTGGAGAGATGAATGACGTAAGTCAGTGATGACGATCTTTTATTCGATTGGTGGCAGTGCGTCATTTCTACGGTATTCGAAATCTTTCCGGAAAAGAGAGAGATTATAAAATTGTGTGCCGCACTGTTGTTGGGGGATAGTAAAGTTGTTGATAGTGATTTGGAAAGTTGCTGTGAAAGTTGTTGAGTTGAATTGAGAATTGTATGCAGTTGTTGATGTGTGCTGAATAAAAGTGGAAAACTTCATACGTCGACTTTGTGACTTGTATGCTGCTTGAGCGGGTTGCGTGAATAAACGAATCTGAGTTACACCTTATCAGGACTTCAGCATCGGGGCTGAATCAAATACTGATAAAGAAAAACACCAACATCAAACGGAGTGTAACAGGAAGTGAGAAAGAAACACTAGCAGTTCATCTATATCCCACGATAGAGTTTTTAATGGTGATCAATAAATATTAACATATGGCAAATTTTACATCGATCGCTTTGTGTACTGGGACATTTTCCCATTTTTGGAACTCCTCCGGTGAATTTGGCAACTTTGCTCCATCGGAAACTCTATACTATGAAATATGGTATATAGAAATGCGGACAGACAGGCGAACAACACAGTATATAAAAGCAGGAAATTTACCAGGAGCGTTTGGACTAGTGTCCCACAAGAATTCAAGTTTCTTGGAATTCTTTCTGACATCGTGGTCCTGATAATCTACCCTGCCGACGAACAGCCCGTCAAACCCCATCTGAAATACACCCAATCAATACATCATCAGTAAATCACAATCAATAAGATCACATCTATATTTTATTAATCAAATCAAAAATCCTTTCCGGGAACTATGTGTGTTTTTGTAACATTGTTCACTATACACGTTTAAAAATAAACCGAAGTTCAAGTGTTTCATCTGTATTTTGGCGTTCTGTGGTTTTAATCTTACCTTTTTCAAGCAAATTACGTCATATTCCAATCTAAGGCATCGACAAACCAGCTACTTAGCCTACTTTATACCACATCAGTTAAACTAAACAACCCCAAAGGACAGCGATAAGGGAGAGAATATGGGCACAACCCTCATGATCCTTTTAAAAAAAAAAAAAAAAACTCTTTCCTCCGAAGGGAGACAAAATGTTTAGATAGTAGCCTAGTTGACTCGCCTCAAGAAGAGGAATTGGTTGGAGTTATACGACAGCAAGCATCTTCCTCCAAGATACCTAAAGATACATCACGGGAATAACCTTGACCTTGGAACACTGAGCTTGTGAACTGAGTTCCAACGAGATGTTGTGACCTTAACATAAATTATATTTCGACCATAAAACATGAACTGTAACTGTAACCGTGACAATAAAATGTGTATGTGGGTGTGTGTGTGTTGACGCGTTCAATTTTTACAGTCGATGTTTGACTACAGAGTATCAATGACCAAAGTATGGCTTACAAGTCAAAACTCCGCCTACACCAAAGAGTGTAGATTAATGTGCGAGTCCAGCGCCGCGGGCTGCCGAGAAAAGTATAGTGCTGAATCACAGGCACCAGTTTCGTAACGTCAGCGGCGTCTATCCTACTAGTATTACTATTATTACTATACTGAAAGTATTCCGATACTGGCGCCTATGGTGCGATATGGCATGTTTCTTTCACTTCTTCTTCTTCTTCTTCTTCTTCTTCTTCTTCTTCTTCTTCTTCTTCTTCTACTTCTTCTTCTTCTACTTCTTCTTCTTAAACCGATTACTAACCGATTTTTTTTTAAATACGTGCCACTGACCTCATTTAAAAGCGTTACTTACTTTTAATCAGCATGATTGGATCAGCTTTAAAACTCCTTTGGAAACATGAAAAGGTGATATTGTGTTTCTTCTTTAAAAAAAAAAAAAGATTAAAATTACACACACTCATACACACACCCACACACACACACACACACACACACTTACACCCACACGCACTCACATCCTCTTACCCCCATCACAGAGCTAGTTTTATTAAGTCGTCGCTAGCGTATCAATTAAATTAGCATAGAGAGAGGCTAGAGTAGCAATAGAAGTGAGAGAGGAGGACGATGGCGCGCGGGAAGTAGGGGAGAACAGAGAGAGAGAGGGGGGGGGGGGGGGATCACACATGAAATACAGTATACAGAGAGACAATAATTTATAGACGGGCAAAAGAATTCCGTTCTTTATTAGTGGCGTTTTACGAGTTTAAAAAACGTTTATTAATAAAATGAAATTGAGTATTTTTCGATCTTGCGATGTTCGGGGTTCTTTAATTTTTATTTTCAAAACAAATGAACAGAGAGACACACTTGTAGGGTGGAAATTGTATCCGAGCAATCCCCCTCCCCCCCACCCCCCCACATCATGGTCATGTGCAAGTTTATGAATCTGACACACGCGTATTAATGACTCCTCTAAGTTGTAAATGTCACTTCTCAAAATATAATATAAGCGGGTTTGAGACCTCTTTGGTATTTTCTTAGTAGGTCAAGTCGCGTCACAAGCTGTGTTCTCGGTTGGTGATGACGACAATGTCTATTGATGGTTGTGGTGACGAACAGTGGCAAAGGATTGACAAGAAAGCTTCTTTTTTTCTTTAATTAGTCTATAAAATGTGTGCCTGACGCACGGAGTAGAGATTTGCATACCCGTTTTATACGTATTGGCCTGGGCCATTATCTACTATATTGTAAATTAAGCCTGGCCCCTATATATAACGTACCAATATTATATTGGGAAGGGGGGACGGGGGGGGGGGGGGGGGGGGGAAGAGGGGAGAAAAGAGGTGTAAATCGTTTATACTCTGAGAACAAGAGGTCAAAGTACATAAAAAAAAGTAAACATTTACACAACAAACTCGACCTTGACCTTGATAACTGACCTTGGCAAGTATGGCGGCATGTTCTCGGCTGTGTCCGAACTGGTCTACGTGCCAGGCCACCCGGGATTGCGCACAGGGGCCCAGGGTTTGCTGTATAAAGTCGAACCCCAGGGTGTGCTGGTCGATGATGTCATTGTAATACGTCACTGCCGCGTCACTCATCACCCAGCCGCCAAGCACAATCTCCAGCTGCCCTAAATGGAGGGAAAGAATGTGAAGAAGAAAAAAAGTTATACTGTATATTGCACCTTTTAATATCTTAATGGCGGTGTATTGAATATATTATTGCACTGTGGATTTTATAGTACAAGTACACTGGTGGGCCTTCACTTTAGTTTGAGTAGTATGTACAAGCGAGCGAGAGGAATTGAAACAGACAGACAGACAGGCAGACAAACAGAGACAGAGAATGAGAGAGAGAGATGGGGAGAGAGAGACATGGAGGGAAGAAGGGAGAGAGGGAGGGAGGCAGGGAGTGAGAGAGAGAGGAGAGAATGTTTAATAGCATAAAGATTCTGTTACGAAGGCTTGAACTGAACACTAAGCTTATTGGAGTCATCAATCCTGGAAGGTGATTACATAAACCTTCTTTTCTTTTTTTTTGTGTATGATGATGGTGATGATAATGATGATGATGATGATGATGATGATGATGATGATGATGATGATGATGATGATGATGATGATGACGACGACGACGAGACGACAACGAAGAAGAAGAAGAAGAAGAAGAAGAAGAAGAAGAAGAAGAAGAAGAAGAAGAAGAAGAAGAAGAAGAAGAAGAAGAACATGCTGGTGCTATACTCACTGTTTCGAATGAGCTTTTGGATGAGGGCTCTGGTAGTGGAGTTGCTCTCGTCCCAGAAGCGTTGGAAGAAATACATCTCGATGAAGATGAACTTACGCTGAGGGTTCTTGGTTAGCTCGCTGATGGTTGTGTTGAGAATACAACGGACACATTGCTTCTTATAGTCGTCCATATTGAAGAATCCTCCATCTTCACAGCAACAGAGAATTTAGAGAACAATAATTAAATATTTTGTTTTTTATAATCATAGCAGAAAAGGTAAATTTTGTATTTCATTCATTTATATTTATTAGATTAAATATATGTAAAGTTATTTTATTAACTAAGAAAGTTAAATATTGCAGGAGAACTAGCTATTTCTTGCCATCCCACAAATCCAGCTTTTTTAAATAGCAGAACAAATGTAACGGAAATGGAGGCGACTGGTTGAGGCTTGGGAGAGAAGTTGTCTGCCTTGAATTTCTTGGTTAGACTAGCCTTGGGTGGCTCCTGCTGTGCAGAATCCTTTGGGGATGCCATTGGGTTATGCAGGACAAGGCGACAGATTTGTTCTCCCCGGCTGACCATTCGCCTTCTGCTTTTGGTGGTGAGCGGGACTACATTGTCGGCAGGCATTTGATGCAAGTCGGTGGCAGCGACTTTGCAGCGATGTGTCGTGGAACTAGTAGCCGGCAACCCGGTACTACCGACCACGCATCACCGCCTTGCAGGGCAAATATTTTTATGTCCCTCTTATGAGGGATAAAATTTAAATAACGGCTCAGGTTGTGCCGTGTTCTCAAGGTGGTGGCCGTGAGACGGGAGTCAAATACTTCCGCTCGACTACACAAAGAAAATAGATAAATGAAGCTGAACGTTGTACAGTACAAAAAATTCAAATAAATACATAAAAACTAAAGTGAAAATGTGAGCACCGACCGACTAAGTGACAACCACACTGCCACCGAATGATTGGACATGAGCAAGTAAGCTTACTTGTATATTAAAAATCAACACAATCGGTTCATCTATTTGTTGTTCTTGGTTTTATTTTATTTTTTTTTTTTTAAGGGGGGGGGGGGGGGGGTGTGAGGTGTTGATAGTTGTTTTTTTCAGATACTGGGCAAAACGTGTTGAGCAAACAATGTGATCTCAACGACCTTGATCTTTGCGGCAAGAGCAAAAATTACGGCACAGTAGGCTAACCATTAACCCAGGTAATACAGGGTGGGCCAATCAAACGTTACCACGTTTTTACAATGAAAACGTTTTCGAAAATTTTCTTCACAGAAATGTCACGGAAGCACCCCATTTGCATTTGATACCAAAGGTTTCCCGTTCTGTACACAGTTTAATAATTGATGATATGCTAAATCCACGCTCCTCTTTTCTGGATTACAGTTGCAACACGCACATTGAAGTTGGTGATGATATTGCTACACATCTCAAGTGGGATTCTCCGAATATCATGACGGTTGTTGGTCTTCAGGGCCTCAATGGTCTGTGGGTTGTTGTAGTACACTCTCTCCTTCATGTACCCTCATGGGAAGTCTGCAGGGAAAAGATCGAGGGAGTGGGCAGGCCATGAGTTGTCTGTGCGCCATGATATAAGCCAAGTCTCCAGGAAAGAATTGTTTGAGGAAATTCAATGAAAAAATTGATTAGGTTTGGTATCAAATGATAATTTCGATATTTCTGTAAATATAATTTTCAAAACCGTTCTCATTAAAAAAACTTATTTATGATTAAGAAGTGGTAATATTTTATTGGCCCACCTTGTATTCTAATTTCAGATACGGCGAGCAAAAGACAGACCGAGAGGCAACCAGACCCACCGACAGACCGACATTTGTTCAAATTCCTTACTATTTCAAACAAAAACGATGACGTTCCGAATGCTACTCTTCTAATAAAGTACACATTGTTTATGAAATAAATATGGGCTCGGTATCAAAGAACTGACTGAGCAACACAGGGAGTGAAATGAAGCTAGATGTTTTTGTCAAATAGTAGGACTATACAAGCAATCAAAATCACAACGACCAGAATGTCACTATCCAACCAAGTGTGCAAAAAAGTACCTTATAGGCTGTGCTGAATATTATATAGTCTAGCTACCATAAGCCATTGACACTGATCGAAGCCATGAAGGTTGCAGAGGACAGAGTAAGATGGAGTACGCTGGTTAAACGATCATCAGTGGTGTCCCAACTACCTTCGAGTTACGGGATAGGATAGGATAGGATTATAAGCCATGTGGCCGTATGAAACAAATTCAGATCAGTTTATATGTACGGGATATTTTATCTTGTTATTCTTATATAGCGCAGGTTACGCCTTAAAGAACTGGTCAAGTCGAAGGCCAAAGCAAAGACTGAACACAATTTCACTTACGTAGTGGTTGTTGCGGGTCCTCGCCGGTATAGTACTGGTCAGGGGTCTTCAGCCAACCAACATCATCATGGCTGTGGGCGATAATGTGCACGTTCAGAGCATCTTCTCTCACTTGGGGACACAACTGAAATACACAAACACACACACACACACATCACACACACACATACACACATCACAAACATATATATACAGAAACAAATGCAACAACACTCAAGTGAACAAACGATGGAAATGTGCAATTGTTTCTGAGATAAAACATACATTAATATAATTAATCGTACAGGAAAACGGGCGTTTGATCGAGTCTGGCATGCAACTCTGTGGGCAACCATGAGAGTGCAAAACTTCAGCCCTAAAATTATTGAAGTCATCATAAGCCTGTATGACAAGGCTACCAGTGCAGTCCTCCATAACAACGCCATCGGGAACTGGTTCAGAACAACAATCAGTATGCGTCAAGGATGCCTACTCTCTCCAACACTCTTCAACATCTTCCTAGAGCGCATCAAGTCAGATGCCCTTGCAGATCACGAAGGCACAGTCAGCATAGGGGGTAGAGCAATCTCCAACCTCCGTTTTGCGGATGACATTGATGGATTGGCTGGAGAGGAACAAGAACTTAAACAGCTGGTACAGAGGCTTGACACCAACTCCAGAGCCTATGGAATGGAAATAAGTGCAGAGAAGACCAAAATAATGACCAACAACACCAATGGCATCAATACGGATATCAAAGTCAAGGGCCAATCCCTCAACACAGTGCATAGCTTCAAATATTAATTATATTAATATATTTAGGAGCCATTGTGTCAGACAATGGGTCCCGACAGGAAGTCCTCTCCTGGATTGCACAAACAACTGCTGCCCTGGCAAGGTTGAAGCCCATTTGGAAAGACAAGACCATCAGTCTACATTCCAAGGTAAGGCTGCTGCGCTCCCTTGTCATCTCCATCTTCCTGTACGCTTACGAAACATGGACCCTCACAGCAGATCTCCAACGAAGAATACAAAGCATGGAGAAGAGGTGATACAGATGACTTCTGGGCATTTCCTATACTCAGCACATCACCAACGACGAAGTCCGATAGAACATCACACAAGCCATTGGACAACACGATGACCTGCTCACAGTGGTGAAGAAACGGAAACTCCGATGGTATGGCCACGTCACCAGATCATCAGGCCTCGCAAAGATCATCCTGCAAAGCACAGTGCAAGGAGGTAGAAGAAGAGGGAGACCGAAAAAGAGGTGGGAAGACAACATTCGAGAATGGACTGTCTTGACATTGAGCGAAGTCATCTGGGTTGCTGAAGTCGTAGAAAGATGGAGTAAGCTGGTTAAACGATCATCTGTGGTGCCCCAAGGAACTCCACACAGTTACGGGAAAGGATAGGATAGGATAGGACAGGAAAACTCACAAGCTGGTCTTTATATAAAAATAAAATCCTTCTTATGAACCCTCTCATCTAAGGCCTTTAGGTTGCTGCATCTTCCCTCTTTGTTTTCAATTTGTTGTGCATTAAACAAAACAAAAAAAATGTCTCTTCTCTGTTCTCACTTCATTATTATCATTGTTTTAATTCATACCTTATCTTCACAGGTACCAAAACCCTGGGATTGCTGTCTAGGTACTGGTGGTAGGCTTGGCAAAGAAACAGTTCTAGGGTGACGTTCAGGTGTTATAATCCAGTAATACACGGTTAGCTGCAACGTCACCATCAGCAGCACGCCCAGCAGAGTCCGTTTTAATGAAAACCTCATCATTCACATCTATGCAGCGTCTGATCTGAAATACACAATCACAACCAAACATCAGAATCAAACACCTGAATCAATTTGGATTAGTGTTGAGTACTATAAAAACACTGAAGGATCAGATTACAAAGCCGAGTCGAATAGAACAGAGCAAGGCACAGTAGAATAGAATAGCAGACCCGAGCATAGAGAATTAGAGTAAAGCAGAGATTTGTTATCATCATCATCATCATCATCATCATCATCATCATCATCATCATCATCATCATTATGTGCATCGTCACCGCCGGCGCACGCATCACAACCGCCATCGCCTTCTACTGTCGTTATCATAATCACCTCTGCACCTTTGTAAGACCTTAGCAAAATAGCCAAGATCGACTCCAGCGATGTACTATGAAAGAGCTTATTATTATGTAATACTAGTCAAGATCAAGATCAGGCATCTGTGAGCGCCATCATAGCGAGGGCGTCGGAGGAGCTCTGAGTCTGGATCTGGATTCCCGTCTTGGTGTTGTTCGACCGCTTACCCGCAGGAGCCATGAATGACTAGATGTTGGGGCCAGAATGGGAGAAAGCTATGTAACCTAGTGACTTCTTTTTGTTACCGTCAACACTCGGCGTCTTAAGCATAGATGAGAGAAAGATTGAAGCTACCTTTGTGGGCTGTGACGGAGAATAATGTCCCGAAGGTATGAAGGTGCTATCAGCTCTTTAAGGCATTGAAGCAGAAAGAAAGAATCTTATGATCAAGTCACTGATTGACAGGAAGCCAGTGAAGCTCATGTAATACAGGGGAAATGACTGTGTTCTCTCTGTCTCGTTCGTGTGACAATTCGTCCTGCAGTATTCATGACACGCTGCAGACGATCCTGTATAAACCAAAGTCTAGTCTGTTCACGCAGGCATATTCCATCACGTGGACTTTAAGGTTCCTGACGTTCAAATCCTAGACGGACGAATGCCGGTTACATACATACGCCCAAATACATACGTTCAAGACCAGTTAGTGTTCTGGAACACGAGGAATGTGCAAAAACGAGTATCACATGTGTAATTTCCAACCGGATGATTTTTCTGTTACATTTACTATGTTGTTTTAAGCATTCTACTATTACTTACATTTTTGTTGATGTAATATATGTCTTGAATCTTCGATTGAATAATTTTTTTAATTATTGTCATCTGGAACATGAACACGTGATGATAGTCTACTACTGACATCACCCAAGGGGTAAAAAAAAAATTAATAGAGAGGAAATACGTCATTTGTGCAAACTTATTGTCACGGGCTTTTCACTTCACTAGTTATGACGTAACACAGGCGCTCAAAAGAATTTTTTTAATTTATTTATTTATTTATTTTATTAATTTTTTTTTTTAAATAATGAAGATGACACAAGTTATTTCACAACATGCAGGCACTATATGAAAATTACAACATTGACTCGAAATACCGCATCAGAGAAACTAATAAAGATTACAATGTTACAACACCAGAAAAAGAAATAATTCTGAAATATAAAAAAGCACTAGAAAAACATCAAGTGATCATCAAAGACCAAAAAACTGGTGATGTGTTGTTACGCAAATTAAAACCAACAACAACATTCCCTTTTATCGGTGTAGTAGGAAGTGTGTTAAATGTCAAAATATTACAATCTGGTGACTTGTTTGTGGAGTGCGTTTCCCAAAATCAACAAAACAAACTTCTATCATTAACGAATCTAGGAGGCGCAAATGTTCATTGTTATATCCCTACTGTGAAAACTGAAGGAATTGTGTTTCATCACATTGAGCCAAAAGATTTGAAAAACAACAAAGATATAATAAAGTTCACTTTTTTTTAAACCAAGAAATCACAACAACAGATTACTAGAATTGTTTTCGCCACAGACACATTGCCATCGATTCTGAAAACAAGAAACAGGGAGTACAAGATTTTTCCTTATTGTCGTCCTGTCATCAGATGCACCAGATGTCAACGTTTGAATCACTCTCGAAAAAACTGCTTTGCCAAACCGAGATGCTGCAGGTGCGGTGAAAATCATGATAGAAAATCATGCTCAACCAGTGCCCCGCGTTGTATTAACTGCGGTGGCCCACACTCTGCTGCTTATCACAGTTGTGATAAAAAAAGTACTGTTGAAAAATGCTCAAAAAGAAAGATCAAAAAAGTACATGAGTCTTCAAGATGCCATCAACAAAGTTACAAAAACAAAGAATCATGAAGTATGCAAAGAAACGTATGCAAGCATTGCATCGAAGGTTCCTTTCCAACCACCAACTTTTGATAACTTTGTTCGAACCACCGTGATTCCAATCATCAACGGCAATAGTCAAGAAGACCTGAAACAAAATTTGGAGGACATATACAGAATGACATACATAGGCTCACAGGTACAAAAGAATCCAACCTTGAAAGATGAAACCAGAGAGCAAATACGAGCAGTCTTTGAACTTCCTAGAGTCCGTGAAAAGAACAAAATCGATGAAACATTAAAGTTGAAGTGCATCGAAACCATTCCCATTCCAGATGTAGGGGAAACAACAAATCATACACCATCTGAACAACTACAAACCAGCAAGGTTGCAAATGATTCGCTAAATCTGGTCATAGGCGACTCGACAATCAAGGCACTGAAAGAAGAGAAAATAACAGACAAAAACAAGAACACTCAAATTATCTGTGTTCCGGGTATCACACTGGAAGATGTAAGCAGTTGGATTCACACTATGGAACAAAATGAGATGATAGAACGATGCATTATTCATGTTGGAATCAACAACTGCAAAACCAGAAACATTACAATGAAAAATTGGATGAAATTGATTCAAAATGTTAAAACAACATTTCCCAAGGCAGTCATTCACTGCTCTGCAATCATCCCTCCTAGAGGTCCTCTAAGAAGAAAGGTCGATGCATCAAATGATGCACTGAGTATGGCCTGTGAAAGGTGTGGTGCGGAATTTCTTGACAATGATTCAGGTTTCCTCACTAAATCCGGAGCAGCAATAAAATCATTGTACCGAGATTGTATACATCCAAATGCGAAAGGATTGGATGTTTTGTCCAAATGTCTACTGCGTATTCTCCAGTAACACTTTGACTGTGGGCTGTCCGCTAAATTGATGAAATGAATATTAGCACAGTACCTATTTCACTTTAGATACTCTGAAATGAAAAGTGGATTTAGTGTCTTGCAATGGAATTGCCGTTCAATTCATGCAAACATGATATATCTTAATCAGCATTTGATTTTACATTCTTATCACGTTTTATCATTACAATCATTAAAAGTAAATAGAAATAAATTACCAAAGATAGATGGATATTATTTTCCTCCAGTCACACCATTTGTTAAAAATAATATGAAAATACAAACGGCAATATATGTCCGAAATGATTTAGAATATACATCGTGCAAACCTCCAGTTGAGTCAAATGATGGCAAAGATACTTTTTCTTCTATGATAAAAATTAAAATCAATAATACTCTTCATATCAACATCGTGTGTGCATACATCCCCAAAGGACCAAAGGAAACCAATTGTGACTGGTTAACCAATATTAATAATAATGAACGATGGATAATTACAGGAGACTTCAACTCTCATTCTCCAGTGTGGGACTCAGACTGTGATCATAATACTAATATAAAATTTACAGACAATATTATAAATTCTAATCTTGTTCTTTTAAATGACGGAAGACCAACTAGGATTCCTGACTGTTTTAATCAAAAATCTTATGCTATTGATTTAACATTAATTTCACCTGAATTGGCAGATGACTGTATTTGGGATATAGGTCAAGACTCGCTGGGTAGTGATCATTTACCAATAATGATAACTTTAAATGAAAACCCTGAAGTAGATGAGAATGAAGATGATATTCCTACATTTTCATATGGTCGTGCAGACTGGGAAACATTTCAATCACTTTTATTAAATTCTGAAAATGATTTCATGAAAGACGATGATATTGAAAAAATGTTTACAAAATTTAATGAAACAATCATCTTTGCAGCCAAAGGATCAATTCCTATCATCAAGAAACATAAAAATAATAAACATAAAGGAAATCTTTGGTGGAATCAAGAATGTGAGAAGGCAGTACAAAATAAAAAAGCACATATAAAAAATGGTGTAAAAGTAAATCAGAAATAGATTTTCAAATTATGAAAAAGGCTAAAATAGCTTGCAATAAAATTATTGCATTAGAAAAAAAACAATACTGGACAAAATTTTGCAATAATGAAATACCAGAAAACAATAACATTTCAAAAATCTGGACAAAAGTTTCACAAATGAAAACTGGCTTTCAACTTCCTCAATGTCCAATTAAAGTTGAACACAAAGAATTCATTTCATGCAAAGGTAAAGCTGAAGTGTTTGCTAAAATGTTTTCCAATGAAAGTAACAGTCATAATTTAACAGATAAAAATATTAAATTTAGAGAAACAGCTGAACATTCAGATATATATAACGATCCTGAAGATCAACTCAATAACAATGTAATTAATGCAGACATTTCTCTTACAGAAATTAAAGAAGCGCTACAAATTTTGGGAAATAAAAAATCTGCTGTAGGATGTGACGGGATTTCTTATACACTTTTGCAACATCTTCCAGACATTTGGTTAAACTATTTACATAAAATCATACAAAAATGCTGGGAAACAGGAAATCTGCCAAATATTTGGAAAACATCTATAATTATACCTATATTAAAAAGTGGAAAATCACGGAGAGACTCAGCAAATTATAGACCAATAGCTCTTACTTCGCATGTTAGTAAATTAATGGAAAAGATTATTCTCAATAGGCTGTCATATTACTGCAATAAACACAATGTCATACCTATTAATCAGGCGGGTTTTCAGAAAGGCAGATCTGTAGTAGATCACATTGTTAAACTCTCTACACATATTAAGAAGCAATTTGCTAAAAGAAAGAGTTTACTAGCAACCTTTTTTGATATACGAAAAGCATACGATCGAGTATGGCACAAACGATTATTGTATAAGCTTAAAAACATAGGATTATCAGGCCACATATATCAATATATTAAAACATTCCTTACAGGAAGAAACATGATTGTAAAAGTTGGAAATTCTTATTCAAACAAACATTTTATAAATATGGGAATTCCACAAGGCTCGATTATATCACCTATATTATTTAATCTGCTTATTCATGATTTACCCAAAAATTTAAGTAAAAATATACACATTGTTCAGTATGCAGATGATATCGCAATATGGACTAACGTATCTTTGAGGAAAAGATCTTCTTTATATGAAATTAAACACATACAAAATGTATATCAATTAGAACTAAATAACATTTGCCTTTTTATGAATAATAATGGCCTTGAACTATCTAGTGAAAAGACAAACATGTTACTGTTTAATAATGGTCAAAATCCAAAAATATTTCCTAAATTTTATATTGAAACACAAGAACTTAAATATGTAGAAGAAGTAAAATTTTTAGGTGTATATTTCACACGAAAATTAAATTGGAAAAGACACATCAATTATTTAATACAAAAGGCGATGAAAAGTTTTTATCTTATTAGAGTAATAAGTAAAAAATCATGGGGTCAAGATACAAAAATGTTAATTAATTTAGCTTGTACTCTTGTGAGATCTCAACTATCCTTTGGTCAAGAAGCATTCTTTTCTGCACATAAAACGTACTTGAACAAATTACAAAGTTTAGATAGTAAGATTATAAAAATAGCACTTGGTGTACCGATTCATACTAAAACTACAGATGCGTATGCAGCAGCAGGTGTTTTATCTTTAGGAGATTATAGAAAACTTGCATGTGCAAAATATTTAATTAGAAGTCATGCAGTAGAAAATAATATGCAAGAGGATCTAAATACTAGATCTGATATTGATTTTCCAAAGAGAACAAAAGATGTAATTTCATTACAAACAATTTCAACATATACTCAGGATATGTTTAATGATGCAAATATTTTACCACAACAAGTTGCGCCAAAAATCATTAATGCTCCATATCCCATATGGGAAATGGAAAGCGCACAACATGATATTAATTATACTAAGTTTAAGAAAAATGAACATCCTTATTTAATAGCTACAGAGGCCCAAGAACATATAAATGAACATTATTATAGACATTTAAAAGTTTATACAGATGGGTCTGTAATTTCTTCAGGAGATGCAGGAGCAGGATTTGTAATTCCAGACCTTAAAATTATAAAATCTTTTTATTTGGGTAAAAATCATTCAGTATTTACTGCAGAGCTGGTGGCTATATTAATGTCTCTTCATACATTAATTAATACACCACTTGCTTTGTATGGTATTCTCATATAGGTTGATTCACAATCGGTATTATATGCATTAAATTCTAATAAAAATCATGACAGATATGATATAATATTTGAAATAAAACATCTAATTCACTCTTTGAAAAGCATAGGAATAAATATAAATTTTTGTTGGCTGCCATCACATTGCGGAATAATACATAATGATGTAGCAGATAGAGCAGCAAAACAGGGAGCAAAAAATATTAATGCTATGAAATATCATATTAGATTATCAGTTAAAGAAATGTACTGTATAATTAATAATATTACTAAAAAAGAAATTTCAGATTCCTGTTTAATTAGTATATCAGGAGTCCCTAGACATATTTCTAGTTTAACATTTAGATTATATTTAAATTCTTGGAAAACAAAATTTTGTAAAAATATTACTTGCATTTGTAATGAAAATATAACCATCCCACACTTAATATTACATTGTAAAGATATAAAGAAATATTTACCTAGCAGTTATGATAAATTAAATAGCACTCAAGACTTAGACTTAAACTCATATGTAAATATATCTAAAGCACTAATATATTCTCCAATTGGTCAATTCTTATAATAATAATAATAATAATAATAATAATAATAATAATAATAATAATAATAATAACAACAACAACAACAACAACAACAACAACAACAACAACAACAACAACAACAACAACAACAACAATAATAATAATAATAATAATAATAATAATAATAATAATAATAATAATAATAATAATAATAATGCAATCATGCGCCTATCATCACCAAACCCTTAAAGGGCATGATTGTCAATTGTATGCAAAGTATGAGGTCAAAAAAGATTTGATTACAAAGGACAACTTAAACGTCAATTAAAAGAAAAAAGCATAAGTTATAATGAAGATGTCATTTTCAAGATGGTAATCATTCACATGTTTTCCATTTATCATTGAAATTAAATTTATAAAATATACTGATTATTTAAAACGATCCGTAGAGTTTAAATTTAAGTTTTAACAGATGTTTCATCAAAAAAGTTTATGCTAAAAGAATTAGGTTAAATAGTTATATTTTTCATTACTTATGTTTTATTCATAGATTAATCTGTAAGTATTTAGCAATTAATATATTTTAAAACGCATTCTCCGCGATGATTGTAATAAGCATATATGCTGTCATATTGCTTTCTTATTCATTCGTACATCATAAACGAGCAATAACAATAGTTTGTTTGTTTTTTAAATATAATTATGTCGTTATATTAATTGTTGTTCATATTAACTCCTTTATTTTAATTTTAAGTTAATCTGTTTCTAATTTAATATGTTGTCTAATATCACAGATGTGAATAGACGTTAAATTAAATAAATAAATAAATAAAAAATACGTACGCCCAGCAAGCATTATTCCCCTTCTCCTTCATAACCGGTCGCCTATCGCCGGTTCGCGATATTTTTTTTCCAAAATGTACCTCTGAGGGATACCGTAAATTGAACGACTTCAGACTTAAACCGTACAGCGTTGTTACCTCCCTTTCGTGCTCTTCAGTGTTTTCACATGCCAAAGTTTGCTAAAACAAGCTTAGATAATAGTTTTTCGCAAGCTTAGACAATAGTTATTCTGTTAAATGTGTTTGTACATTTGTATCATTGTATGTGTAGAAATGTATGTATATCTATATAATTATATAAGCTTATACTCATTGAACCTGAGTCGAGGCAAGCTTAAGCTGAAACCGACGCTGCTCCACGATAGTTGGTGCGACATTTTCTGATTAGGCCTACCCTTTCGCCTTCATCGCTTGTCAGCTTTGTAATATATGCGTTTTGAATTGTTTTGTTAAAAGCATTGTGAATTGTCATGGGCTTTTTTTATGAAGAAGAGTAGTTCACTGAGTAAGCTACATCTATACTGCCACATATAATGTAAAATATATCTATCTCAAAGTTGAACGTGCACCATCATATACTCATAATACTAAGTTTATTATAATAATATTAGTAGGCTTATGCTAGGATAAAGTACTGTTATTATTTATTAGTATTAATTTATGATTATTTGTTTCTTCAGTATTGTAATAGTGTAAGTACTAAAGTAGAAACAAGAAGTCTTGGACAGATGGACAGAGTACTGCTCTGACCTTTACAACCATACACCAAATGGAGACCCATCAGTTCTAGCATGTCCCGAGAACAGAGAAGAAGAAGAAATCCTCCCAATTCTCCGGGTAGAAGTTGAGGCAGCAGTGCAATCGATAAAGAAAGGGAAGTCAGCGGGAGTGGACAAGATACCCGCGGAACTGCTACAAGCAGGAGGAGAAGCGATGATTGATGCCCTCATCATTCTCTGTAACAAGATCTGGCAGAGTGGGGAGTGGCCTACACCATGGACCCAGTCGCTTGTCATCACTCTTTCCAAAAAAGGTAACCTTCAAGAGTGTGAACATTACCGCACCATTAGCCTCATCAGCCATCCCAGCAAGGTCCTCCTGAAAATAATACTCAACAGGTTGAAACCCCAACCTGAACAAATCATAGCTGAAGAACAAGCCGGATTCAGGGCAGGGCGAAGAACCACTGAACAGATTTTCAACCTCAAAATAATCTGTGAGAAATACCTACAGCACCAACAACATCTATATCATGTGTTCATAGACTTCAAGAAGGCGTTTGACAGAGTCTGGCATGCAGCTCTGTGGGCAACAATGAAAGTGTACAACATCAGCCCTAAAATTATTGAAGTCATCAAAAGCCTGTAGACAAGGCTACCAGTGCAGTCTTCCATAACAGCGTCAACAGGAAGTCGTTCCATTTACGGTATTCCTCAGACGTGATGTGGGGAAAAAATCGCCGCCGGTTCTCTTCTTCCTCATACCCGGAGTCGCCTATTGTTCCCTGTTGTCTGGGGGGCACACGATGCGCCCAAAGGCTTCAGAGGGCGCCTCGGGCGGCTTGAGTTAGATCTTATATCGGTCAGCGCCCTGAGCAGACCTTGAGCTGGAAAGGCGTTATATTGTATAGAAGCTGTATAAGCTGACATCGGTCCAGGCGATCATAGGCCATCTGTTGCGCGACTAAATTGAGCGAGGAACTGATTTTTTTTTTAAAATAGACGACGGTGCTGTTTGTAAGCTTACGGAAAACAAACGTCGTTAAATATAATACATTAAAAGACTTGTTTTAATACATTAAAAGACTTGTTATTCGTCCAAAAGATTACATTGGAAAAGTTATTTCCGGCCACGCAAAACTAAAGGAAAGAAGAAGGCACAAATCAGAACAATAACAAGAATAATAATGGACCAGTTCTTTGAAAACTGACTGACAATTACGCTACAGTAGAGATGACCGCAATGGAAGGTACCGTTAACTGCGCTCATGTGCATAGGGGATTCAGAGAGAGAGAGAGAGAGAGAGAGAGAGAGAGAGAGAGAGAGAGAGAGAGAGAGAGAGAGAGAGAGAGAGAGAGAGAGAGAGAACTCAGGAAACTTTAATGCGAGGCCACCAGCCTATACGCATGGGGGTAACACAACAGACATGGAAAAAAGGAAAGAAAAGACAAAAATCACCAAAAATTTCAAAAATTACAAAAATAAATATGACAAACACGCGTCATTTGACAGAATGTGTCTAAAAAAAAAGTAAACATATTTTAGGTTACTTTTAAATCAACAATTCTTCCCGTTTTTTCATCGCATAGTACGTAAACATCGCTACTGCTCTGGTAATAATCATACTATCACTTTGTAATAAGCAAAACACCAATGGTGGTACATCAACATTGAAGTGCCTCAAAATGTACTTTTCACGAATATCCTTATACGCTGGACAATACCACAAAAAATGCATTTCATTTTTAACAGCCGTACAGAAAGGAGATGCCTTTGGAACAACACTGTACCTTTTATTTCCATTCAAGTCTATAATGCCTAGACGTAACTTTACAAAGATATTTCTAAACTTATTTATAGTAATATCTGTTAAGTACTTCTCACACTGCAAGAGTGATTTAAAGGAACCATACACTGTGAACCTTTCGCTATCCATTAATTTACTAAACCATTCCTGTTTGTAGCAGTGTATCATACGTTTTCTGAAAACACGTAAAAAAGCTTTCTTATTTCCTACTCCCCCGTTCAACCAAACATGAGGAGAGAGAGAGAGAGAGAGAGAGAGAGAGAGAGAGAGAGAGAGAGAGAGAGAGAGAGAGAGAGAGAGATTTAGCCCAAATACTAACATTGTTGTTGTTCTTGTCGTTGGTGATGATGATGATGATGATGATGATGATGATGATGATGATGATGATGATGATGATGATGATCTTCTTCACTTTCTCAATTAAAATTATATCTAAGTGTCCATTAAGCGAATCGGCATGGAGAAACCACGGATTTGAAACGTACCGCGCCGCTGCATATTTGCTGCTGCTATCTGCACTGACGTAAGCTTACATCTTCAAAATGTCTTGATCAAAATCTGCGATTTTTATATTTATTAACATCGTCTTTTTATTTTTTTACCATGGACCTACTGAACAATGATTGACTGAATTTATTTCTGTGATTTAACCTGTCTTCATAAAAAAATTTTTAAACAAAGCGGATGAACTGCATAAATTGTCTTATTATATAACTATAATGCAAGTATTGTCCATACAATGAAAATTCTTTGGGTTATAAAAGGGTTATAAAAGCTACGTATACTATAACTGTCGTGTTTTACGCTGATGAATTGCAAAGCTGTTAACTCCTGTGACCTTCGCCTGCAGTCAAAACGATATACCGAGTATATGAGACTCCCCGAGTTTACTCCTATAGGATTTAAAATTCAGAAGGTAACCTAAAGCAAACATTTTGATAAACTTTATGTGCTTCTAATAATAATAATAATAATAATAATAATAATAATAATAATAATAATAATAATAATAATGAATAAAATTTATATAGCGCAAAACTCACAGAGACTCATTGCGCATACACACGCATTCACTCACAATATACCAAAGGATTACATGTATGTATGGAGGTACATCTACCAACAACGAAACACAAATATTGTTATGTTACACATAAGACTCCCTATAAGATGAAAGAGGGGTAGTGTGGGGAGGGGTGGGGATGCGAGTAAGTTAATCAAAAGCTAAGCGTAAAAGGTATGTTTTCAGTTGGGCTTTAAATATATAAATATCTTCCAAGTTCCTCAGACCGACAGGAAGTGCGTTCCAGAGAGATGGAGCAGTGAAACTGAAACCGCGCTCGCCAACAGTTTTCAGGTTTCGACGCGGAACTTTTAACAGCTTTTCTGCGGAAGATCGGAGAATGTGGGCTGCCCGGTAGGCTACAAGTGAGTTGGAAAGATACGCTGGGAGAGTTCCTTCAAAGAAACGGAAGGCCCAAACACAGATCTTATACTGGAGGCGGAATTTTACAGGCAGCCAGTGAAGTTTCTGAAGCAACGGCGTGATATGGTCTCTCTTTCTCTTTTCAAAACGAGCCGTGCTGCGCTGTTTTGTACGTATTGGAGACGATCAATCTGTTCTGCTGGTAGACCCAGCAATACCGAATTACAAAAATCCAGACGTGGTGTGATAAAAGCGTTAACCAATGTCGCGCACGCAGTCTCGGATAAAAAAAAGGCCGAATGGAAGCAATACGTCTCAATTCAAGGAAAGCACCACGGCAAATGCTTCCAATCTGATTTTGCATCGACAAATACATCCGGTCCAGCCTCCCATCTTCCATAACATTTAAACAATACAATCTATCCTATCCTATCCTGTCCCATAACCCGAAGGTCGTAGGGGCACCACAGATGATCGCTTAACCAGCATACTCCATCTTTCTCTGTCCTCAGCAAGTTTGAAATAAAACAAAACTGAGAAAATGTGTTTAAAGTAATTTGCTGCTATATAATCAGTCTATAGAAATTTAGAAGATAAAATCAAGTAGAACAAAGGGTGATTTCCTTAAGTTGCTGTCTAAGATTAGTCCATAGAAGTGTAGATGTCACGAATATGAAAAACGAATAGGAAAAACTAACAGAGATTTCATAAGTTTGCTCGTTTGATATATCTGTAGACGTTTAGAAGGGTAAGCTAAAAATGGCCGCCATCAGTTCCAGCTAGATACCTATTCCCAAACTTCCTACCAGATCATCCCGCCATTTGCTCGTACCAACTTGCAGAATCCTCTACCTCCAGCAGTCCTTCTTTCCTCGCATTATTGCTAAGTGAAACTTCTTTCCAGCTGAGGTTGCCCTAAGCCAGACTTTGGAAGGTTTGAAATCTCAATTCAGAAACTCACTTCCAACTTATTTTGTTGTTTGTTTCTTTAATTTAACGTCTTTTCATCTAAGTGATTTTAGATTTGATGGGAGCAGGGGGAAATATTAAACAAATAAAGAATGGTCATAATGAAGGGAGAAAGGAATTTTTAAAAAATTAACAAAACTGAACAATTAAACAATAAAATTGTAAAATAATAACTTATACAAATGACGCCGAATATAACTACAAAGCAATCCTTGTAAAATAATCTTAATTATATCTCATATTTTGTTAGTTAGTCATTGTTGATAGGGTCCAGCGGGCTGCAAAGAGCCGAATCATAATATTAAATATATAATATTAAATGTTCGTATTATATAATATTAAATGTTCTGAATGTATGCTTCACAGAAAAAAAATTCACTAGACCTAATAATAATCTTTACTGACTGTCTTTTACAAAAAAAACATCCAAAAGGACTGTATATTAATGGTTTTGCAATTGTTATCCAATAATTAATATTTTTATCCTGATTATTTCGAAAATGGTGTGGAATATATTGCTCGATTGCACTGCAGTCATAAATGAGATGATTAATAGAAATTACTTGTTTGCAAATGCAAGCAATTTCGTTACAGTATTTTGTCCTCCACGAGTTCACAAAAAGACGATACGCTAAACTGATAACAGTAGGAGTATAAAATTCCATTACATAATTTAATTATAGGAAATTTAGTTTTATATTTTTCTCAATTATACTATGGACTTCATTTTTTGAGAATGGTATATACCGAGCTGAATAACAGTACTTTCATTGTTTGCCTTCTTTTTTTGCAATCCTATCAGCTCAGTCATTATGATCTAATCCGCTATGAGATCGTACCAGCAAAATTGAACAACTGTTCCATTTATGATTAAACTAGTGGTTTTTGTACCCTGGCAAGCCAGGGTACACAGGTTGCTGTTTAAAATGTAGACAGAGAGACAACTGTTGTCTGCGAGTTTCATTTGGACGATGATACCTCCCCATATCCCCCTTGATACCTCACCATACCCCCCCCCCCCTCTGATATCTCCCCGTCCCCCCCCATGATGCCTCATCATACCCCCTTGATACCTCCCCGAACCCACTTGATACCTCCCCATAACCCCTTGATACCTTTCGTACCCCCCTTGTAATCTACCTGTACCCTCCTTGATACTTCCCCGTTGATCGTTTCGCAAGTATGGATGAAAGGAATCGACCAGTTCAGGATTAAATTAGCGTCCCCAACACCAAAGCGTATAGGGGACGACAGGAATCGACCATCACCATACCCCCTTATATTTATATACCCGTGTCCCCGTTATGCCTACCCATGCCCCTTTAAACCTACCCGTAGCCCCCTTTTACCTACACGTACCACCTCATCCCGATCCTTGATAATAATAATAATAATAATAATAATAATAATAATAATAATAATAATAATAACAATAATAATAATAATAATAATAATAATAATAATAATAATAATAATAATAATAATAATAATAATAATAATAATAATGATAATAATATTGAAGAATACAAATAGAAATCATAAAAAACGCCAAGGTTTTAACATAAAATTTGATATAAGATATTATAATTATAATAATAATAATTATTATTATTAGTTTATAAATAATAATAATAATAATAATAATAATAATAATAATAATAATAATAATAATAATAATAATAATAATAATAATAATAATAATAAAAATAATAATAAATATAATAATAATAATAACGTACCACCCCATCCCGATCCTTGGTAATAATAATAATAATAATAATAATAATAATAATAATAATAATAATAATAATAATAATAATAATAATAATAATATTGAATATAGAATAATACAAATAGAAATCATAAACACCAAGGTTTTAAAAGAAAATTTGATATAAGATATATTATCCTATCCTATCCTATCCTGTCCCATAACCCGAAGGTCGTAGGGGCACCACAGATGATCGTTTAACCAGCATACTCCATCTTTCTCTGTCCTCAGCAGCCCTCATGGCTTCGCTCAGTGTCAAACCAGTCCATTCTCGAATGTTGTCCTCCCACCTCTTTTTCGGTCTCTATATATATAGATATATTATAAATAATAATAATAATAATAATAATAATAATAATAATAATAATAATAATAATAGTAATAATAATAATAATAATAATAATAATAATAATAATAATAATAATAATAATAATAATAATAATAATAAAGGTAAAAAGCCTAAATTAAAAAGAAAAATATCCATATTGTAGTGGGAAAAAAAAAACATTTAAAAAAATATGGCCCGCGACGGATTCGAACTTGGGTCTCCCTAAACGTTAGGCGAAAGTGTTACCAACTGAGCTATCAATGCTTCGTACAAAAACAAAAAAAATTTTGGTCTATATGGGAAAACATGCTGAAACCTCAATTTGATTTTTAATGGAAGCGCGCGGAATGAGGCTATTGCAGTTTGTGGACATTTTGTTTATTTATTTATCTCAGAAACGGTTAAACGTTTGGTAAGGAAATCTCGGCTATAACGATTTCGCTGGTTTTGAGCACACAACAGGCCGATTCCCAGCGGCCAGCACCTGCCCAGATCAGCGTCCATACCGGACAAACTTTATAGTAGTGGCGAAGAAGGACTTCCGGCTAAGCAATTTATATATATAGACTATGAATAAAATATTTAAGTTCATCGATAATTTAACATCTATCTGTATTAGAATTTAAATCCAAAGTTTGTAAAAATTGAATTAGGGTCAACACAAACTAATATATTTAAAAAGTCAGTGTGTAAACTAATGATTTTATTCAATGCCATAAGTATAAGAATACGTTATGCAGTAAATTTTGAATGCCCTTTTCCTAAGAAATAAGCCTTGTTAACCTTTAAAGCAGATATAACATAACCTGTTACTGTTTCACCTCACTCTAAAACAGAACCATCAGTATACATTTGTTAGTAAGAATGCTATTTTTCATAGATACGTTCCTTTGCTACTGCTGGTAATAGAATTCCCTTTTTCCTGTTTTCTTGTCAAAATGTCAAAATTTGCTTGTTGAAGTTCCCAATTATGTATAGGCATTTGTGAAATTATGTTTGAACCTAATTTATACAATTAAAATTAGATTCGTTCATGAGTTCATTTGTATATGTTGATATATTCTGTAAATAATTAATACTCTGTGCTCTTTTGGAAAAATGTAAATCAGAGCGTATTTCTAATTCTGAATCTGTGAAATTGTCAATTACAGATGCCCTCACTATACATTTTGCACATAATAATTTTCTCCATTCATTTAATGGTAAAACACCTGCAACTTTATAATCATAATTTGCTTTTGTGTGCATTCGAACACCCATAGCCATTTTAATTGCTTTGCTATTCATACTTCGAAGTAATTTTAATAAGTATTTTGGGGCAGAGAAGTATAACTCTTTCCCATATGTTAATTTAGATCTAACAAGCATGCACAACAGGTGAATTAAATTTTGTGTATCTTGTTCCCATTTTTGATAACTTATAATCTTTATGAAATTTAAACTTTAACTTTTAATAGCCTTTTGTAACAAAAAATGTACTTTTTATTTTCAACTTAAATTAGCTGTAAAATACACACCAAGAAATTTTACTTCATTTACATACTGCAATTCTTTAATGCCAATATAAAATTTCAATAACAGTTTTGGACAAGTTCCTTTATTAAATACGATCATAATTGTTTCTTTCTTCTGACAACTCAAGTCCATAAATTTGTATGTATGAATTAATATTATTTAATTCATTCTCATATACATTCTGAATGTTTTATTTCAAATAAAGATTTTTTAAAAAGACATTTGTTAACATTGCAATATCATCTGCATATTGAACTAAATGTATTTGTTTACTTATATGTTGAGGCAAGTCATAAAACAATATATTAAATAATAAAGGTGATGTTATTGACCCTTGTGGTATGCCCATATTAATATTATATGACGATGAGTAAGAGCAGCATAGCTTGGTTACTATTTTTCTTCCATTTAAGAAGTCTTTAATATACTTAAAACTATTGCCAGAAAGATATATATATATTTTTAGCTTGTTTAAAAGTCGAGTGTGCCATACTCCATACTACACTTTTTTTCCCGTCAAAGAAAGTGGCCAATATATTTTTCCTTCTAGAAAATTGCTTCTTAATTTGTGTGGTTAATTTAACTAAGTGATCTACTGTTGACCGACTTTTTTTTTTAAAAACATGCCTGATTTGTTAGTATGATTTTCTTTGTTCGCAATATTATGATAATCTATTTAATTTTTTTTTCATTATTTTAACAGCAAGTGATGTAACTGCAATAGGACGATAATTTGAAGAGACATGTCGATTTTTTCCCTGCTTTTAATAGTGATAATATTATTGGTGTTTAATGATAGAGCTGAAAAAGAAGATGATTGGGCAACTGCTTGAGCATACGTTTTCTTATTTGTTGTTTTAATGGGTTCTTTTTTCAATTTGTTAATTGCCTCCTGCAAGCTCATATAGTTCTTTTTAATTTCTCCCCGATTGCATTTTTCAGCAATAACTCTTTCTCGCAGCCATGATACGCTGCTGATGGTTCTCGTCCACAATTGATACAATGAGGCTTGGAAGCCTTGCAGTCGCTTCTTTCGCGTTGTTTTGCGTAGCAGTCCTTCAGTGTATGATTTAGTCTCTGGCATCTTGTATTTCGCAATACTGGGGAACAATATGGGTACACTTTATAAGACTTGTCTCCTACTTTTAACAATGTGGGTAATTTGTTCTTTAGCAAATACGATCCTTGTAATGATTTTATTGTTCTTTTTTGTGACAATGTTTTTGTATTTAATGATGAAGTCATTTTTATTCAAGGCATGTTTGTTTTCTAACTAAAAAAATTACCCCTTCAGCTTTTACAGTTGGGATAAAGCATTTCACTTGAGCACTTCCAATATTATTTACTAATTATACTTTTTCTGGTTATTTCAGATGTACACATTGAAGATACAGATCTCCATTTCGCCGTTTTCTAGGAGACACAACATCATCAATAATGCATGAAATGGAAACCTGTTTCAAATTGGAAGCTTTGTTAATGTGACAGTACCAGTATGTGTATCATGAACAATTACCGGGAATGTTTATTTATTGACTGTTTCTTTTTAATATTTGTAAGTGATTTCTTTTTCAGGTGTTTTAACAATATACTGAGTTTCATTTTCCTTAAAAATTATTGTTCTGTAATTTTTTTTTCTCTCGAAAACTGCATAAATGTAGAACGTGTTGGTTATATATATATATATATATATATATATATATATATATATATATATATATATATATATATATATATATATATATATATATATATATATATATATATATATATATATATATATATCTTGTTTTAAAATCTTTTAAAATAATTATTCCTTTCATGCGCCTTTGTTACGTCATGGACACAAATCATGGATGACGCAAACGTTGACTATAAATTAAAAAGATTTGTCCCATGTCCCCTATTATAAGTCTCCTCTCTGAAAATCCTTATCGGGAAGAGAGGGGACTATAAACTCATACACATACATACATGTCCCCTATACGCTCCATGTGTCCGGGAACGGTAATCTACTTAACAACAACAACGTGCACTTAGACCTCACCTCACCTCACTCTCCCCTCCTCCCAGCGTAAAGGATAGAGCATACATGCACTTAGGAGTGTATGTAGACCGACCGTACGGATTTCGATAAAAAATAACAGCTTTTTCAACAAAAAGGTCAGTAACACATTTTCAAAAAGAGAAGATTGCATCAAATAATTAGAATAATATCAAAAGTTTGCTTTACAACTTGAAGACACATTTTCCCTGAATTCTAGAACTCAGCTCGATCCTGAAGTCATCAGGCCCTTAATAATTCTGTCTGGCTTCTCCATTACCCGCTGACAAAAAGAAACACAAATTACTAACCTTCTACTTGAATTTTTATCCCGGAAATTTTTTCCCTTTTCCCCTGAATCCGGTGGTCTTGTAAATTAAAATGTTTAAAAGATCAAACATGTTTTTAGCGTTGAAATTCCTCTTTTGTGAACAAAAAGGACAGAGCTCTTGCACAGTTCCAACACACGAAAGCAGCGACCTTGACCTTCACTTCCAACTCACCCCAATCCCTCATCACCTACCCCTTGGTCAGCCTACCCTCCCTTTGCACATCTGTAGTCTGCTCTTATTATAGTTTAATTTCTTGACAGCAACCTCCATTCACCGTACAAACGCGAAACCCCTTAAAAGGTCTACAGAATCCTCGCTATGAAGAAGGCGGAAGTCAATGTAAAGGAGAAGGACAGACTGTAAGCATTCACTGCAATGTGCTTAGAGACAGATGCAATGGATAATAATTATGACACGGAGGGTAATACATGAAACGTAGATCTTAAGTTGAAGCGAGTCACAGAAATTACAACTCTGACGTTTTCTTCCCGAGACCAAGGTCAAGACCAGGCTGGCAGTGGCTATATCAACAATGGCAGACCTATTGAGGACTTTGATGCTGTTAGTTTTGCTGTACGACTGCGAAGGCTGGACCTTGACGGCAGAACTGGAAAAAAAAACTTATTCAGGCCTTTGATATGAAGTGCTTCCGTAAAATGCTGCAAATCTCCTGGTACGAACAAAATATCATCGAGTATTCTTTGTCAAGGATCCTGATCACGTCAGTTGAGGGCCCTCAAGAACCACTCTTGGCCATTGTGAAGAGAAGAAAGTTGGCCACGTTACGCGGCACGACATTCTTGCAAAAACCAGTATGCAAGGAGCAGTAGAAGGAGGCAGGTGTAGAGACAATGTAGCAGTTTCCTTCGTCAGTGAGGGAAACGTATAATTATGCTTTAACCTACGACGCCAAGTGATCAGTGTGTGGAACTTTTGACTTTAACGACAATAAACCATGTCCTCCTGTCACGCGAGCAACCGCTAGTGTTAGTGATCTAATGGTGACCCTGACAAGCAGAATGACAGGCGCTCGTCACCAGACATTACGCATGACACAGATAGGAAAAGACGGTAGGTCTTACACTACAATAGCCAAATAGGTTGGTAGGGAAGAGGGGTGGAGTGGAGGGATGAGGGGGGAAGGAGAGAGAGAGAGAGAGAGAGAGAGAGAGAGAGAGAGAGAGAGAGAGAGAGAGAGAGAGAGAGAGAGAGAGAGAGAACGAACCAATAAAATAACGAAAAAAAATACAAGGAAATGAACAAACAAACAAAAGACAGATAGAGAAACAGCAAGCAACAAAACGAGACTAATTTAATGCTTACCTTACTCAGCTACATTATTCCACCATTATGGGTTTAAGCAGAATTTTATTATTCACGAACCAAGCAAAGCATGGAGAACATAAAGGGCACACAAAAGCAAATAAGTGCTACCCTTTAACAAATGAAAACAATGAAATGTCTGGCGAACAGGAAAAAGTACAAAGTAATACAAACAGCAGTATATTAATTAATCTTCTCAACAATAGTTAGTTATTCATCCATCGGACTGCAAAGAGCCGAATCAGGACCACAAAATCAAGACCACAACTTCGCTGAAAGAGGACTCGCCCCTGATCCGCATAAAAGGTCTGTCGAAACAACCCTAGTGGTAACACTGAAGGCACTCCACCAGCCGGTCACTTTACAATAAAGGCATCCCACGCAGGGGACGCTGAGGCTATACTCTAATTTATCGAACCCCGGTTTACAAAAACAAAATAGAATATAAACACCATTATAAAATATCAACAAAACACATACATAATATAATGCCTACATTGCCAAATAATAACACCATAGGAAACCCCAGTGACCATTTGGCATAAAACATCCAATATTCCCAAGCTGATCCAACAGACCTCACACACAAATGAGGAGTTTTGTACCGGAAGAGTGTTCAAGAAAAAAGGTAGGTGACTGGTCTAGCGAAGAAGAACATAGTATAGTAGATTGATAGAACAGAGTAGGAATAAGAAAGAGCAAATGAGAACGACAGCGACAGTGGGAATTTAAAGCACTAAATTTTCAGAAAGTGGGGATACTATTTATAATGAAACCCCCGGACCCCCACGGGGGGGGGGGGGGGGGGGTGGGGGGGGGGGGGGGGGCCTGGGGTGTGTCTCAGTGGGGGGGGTGGGGGGTCTCAACAATAAAAAAGAAAACATACAACTATAGTATAAGAGAAAAGAAATACAATAGCATCGAAAAGAAAAAAAAAGTAATAATGGAATAAATGAATGAACTAACGAGAAACAGATTTATGCATCCAAGAGTAAACTTTACACAAAAAAGTAGCTATCGATTAAAAAGGTAAATAAATGCTTGAAGTAATGTAAAACAATGAGAGAACAAAAAAAACAATTTGGAGGAGGGGGAATTAAAAAAAAGTAAACAAAAAAAAAAATACGTCACAAACAAGTTAAAAAAAAGAAAGTAAAAATAAATACAACACACATACACACACACGCACATACACACACACATATATATATAATTTAGTATATATATATATATATATATATTAATATATATATATATATATATATATATATATATATATATATATAAGAGAGAGAGAGAGAGAGAGAGAGAGAGAGAGAGAGAGAGAGCTCAACAATTACTAATCTATTTATCATTGTTTGTTGTGTCTTAAAATAATCTTTTAGCTGCAGTGGCATTGTTATTGATTGAGGAATGTTTGTAGCGCTGTCAGTATGCGCATGTCCGTCGTGGTTCAATAATTGCAATAAGTAGTGTGTGCAATAAACTGACATCACTCCTCTTATTGTCTTTTGAATTCGACACCCTTCTAACACCTCCCCCCCCCACCCCCTCCCTTTTATTTAAATGTCACAGAAATATTTTTTTGGTGTTGGTTTTTATAACAAAAATAAATTTGTAGTGTTGTGTTTACTTTGCGTGAAAAATACAGCAGATTTAAATGTAACATTGAATTGATTTCATGAGGATAAAAAAAAAAGTTCTAGACATTATAAAGAAAGGTAGCGAATTCATAATTTTACGTGCAGTATCTGCTTTCAGAAACTGTATTTCTTTTTCTTTTTTTTTCTCATAGCATGGGAAAACACATACCTACACGATTATGTTCAACTTCTGATTTTGCGTTATCTCTATCATCAGAACTGGCAAAAGACAAAAAATACAGTTTCCGCTGCTGAAATCATGTCCAGTTTGATCTGCTTTTAGAAAATATAATAGTTTCTTTAAAACACTCACACACACACATCTATATACGAACGCACAAACACACACACACACACACCAGGTACACACACGCACACATACATACAATCATAAATGTACACGCATAGTGCATTTTAACATTTTTGGTTATTTTAAAATGTTTCTCCAGTTTGAACGTCTTTCATTTATTTGAGCAATGTTTAATGAATTCCCGTCCCAACGCCCTTGTATAAGAGGTAATACAAATTTGTTGAAAGAAGTGAAAGATTAGCCGGTTCGTGATCTCTTGTTGTTGTTGTGTTTTTTTGCAGGTCAAGTTGCCTGAAACAGCAACAAAAGTCACAAAAGATCAACGTGTAACGGAACCACCCTCGCCCTATTTTGCTTGCTCCTGAGGATTCAGGCTTCTTCTTGTCCAGATCTGATTTGACCTCGGCTCGGATTTATCATTTGAAAGGTAAGCACTTTTGGATTCTTTTGAAGAGGCCATGTACCATCGCATGGGCTTTAAAGATCCTGAAACTCATGTTCTACACGGGGGTAAAGGGGTTGGGGAGTGGGGTGGAGGGGAGTGCCCGATACACCAATATACCCAACGTACACTATGGGTCCTATTCCTTCGCGCCCCCACCTCCCTTCCCCGTCCGCCCCCTGTCCTGGGTGGCGCAGTTCTTGTTCAGTTCTCTTGCAGCTGCCGCGCTTTAGCTCAGAACTGAGAAGGCAGCTCGAATTTCGTCCACATTGGTGACAAATAAATAAAATAAAATAAATAAATAAATAAAATACGTAAAAGGTGAACAGCTGGGTGTTGTTGTGTTTTCTTTTTTTGTTTGTCGTCGCTCAAAATATCCCACGCTAATAAAATCAACCGCCGCTGTTACTCCCACGCTATTGTTTAAATGATAGGCTAATATCGTATGTATTCGCAAAGGAGGGGGGCTATCCAGCTGCCGAGTGAAATGGGTGAGTGAAATTTGTGAGTCTTGTTTGTTCCCTACATGAACTCTGCATTCGGTTTCCATAAATATTGATAAACAGCATGCAAAGAACACCCGAGTTTTCATCAGTCATCATATAGATCATCTAGGTGTTCTTTCTTTTTCTAATGCCAGTGCAACAGTGTAAGACACACACACACACACACACACACACACACACACACACACACACACACCCACACACACACACAAATAAATATAAATTGTTCGAGACTGCGCGTTTCCACGTGAACAGATAATTAAAATAGTGATGAACTCGTCTATTCAGTTTCAAGAAGACAACTATCTGGTCAGTTTCATTCTGACAGCTATTAATAAACTTGTGGTGCGAAGGGGAGGGGTGTAACTACTAGGGAGAGGGAAACAAACGGAACTTTTGAACTTTGTCCTGGGATTGGTTTAACTGGTATCAAGGTGTTACACTCATTCGATGTTGGTGTTTTTCTATCAGTAGTTGATTCAGCCCCGATGCTTGAAACCCTGATAGGTGTAACTCTGATTCGTTTATCCACGCAGCCTGCTCACTCAGCAACAAGACACGGAGTTGTCGTATGAAGTTTTCCACTTGTATTCAGCACACATCAACAACTGCATACAATCGCCTTTTCACTCTCAATTTTTACTTTCCAACTCACTATCAACAACTTTTTTTGAAACAGTGCAGCACTTATATAGTCTCTTCATACCCCAGAACAATTTAGAACACGGCAGAATGACGCACTACAACCAATCAAATAAAACTTCGTTATCACTGACTTACGTCATACAACATTCTTTCTGTCCAAGAATGTTCTCAAATATCCCGAAACTTCGATCGATAGTTAACAAGCAGATCTAGAGAATTCTCCAATAATATCGACTTACGAAAATTATCAACGTTATACAAAGCTTCTTCTAACAACAATGCAAACTCAAATCAAAGGTAAATACACTCTATTATTGCATGCTCTGCAAAACAAAACAAACAGATCTACGCGCGCGCTTCACACATAATATCGTGCGCATTTCACACGCACCATCATGCGCGTTTCAACGTAACACAAGGTGACCAATCAGAGGTGATCTTGCATAATTGGGCTATTTTCTAAACGAAGCAGTCGGTCGAGGGGCCGGGTAGCTCAGTTGGTAGAGCGTCTTACTAGTAACCGAAAGGTACCTGGTTCGAATCCCGGATTGGCCAATGTGTGACCATATTATTTTCCCCTTACCTTCAACTGGTTCGCTGGTGTCAGAATAATGTGACCAGTAGTCACCTATTCGCTTCGGTGTCGTGTGACTATAATCTACAGTTACGAAGCGGTCACTATAGTTGTGAGGAATGTGTGAACTTTTGAAAAGATTTTGGCGTTTTCTTGTGGGGAGAGATGTTCACTGCCACACAATAAGGCGTCGATGTTTCGAAAAGTAGGGTGTAATTGGTTAATTGTTTGCGTACGTACAGTGCCGAATATAGGACAAAAAAGGGAGAAAGTGGTACGGATGCTTCTGCAGGATGCCCACACTGACAGACTGGGTCTTCTAACAAGTGACGGCGGAACATATCATAATTCCACCATTTTAACTCTCCTATCCTATCCTATCCTGTCCCATAACCCGAAGGTCGTAGGGGCACCACAGATGATCGCTTAACCAGCATACTCCATCTTTCTCTGTCCTCAGCAGCCCTCATGGCTTCGCTCAGTGTCAAACCAGTCCATTCTCGAATGTTGTCCTCCCACCTCTTTTTCGGTCTCCCCCTTCTTCTACCTCCTTGCACTGTGCCTTGCAGAATGGTCTTTGCAAGGCCTGATGATCTGGTGACGTGGCCATACCATCGGAGTTTCCGTTTCTTCACCACTGTGAGCAGGTCATCGTGTTGTCCAATGGCTTGTGTGATGGTCTGTCGGACTTCAACGTTGGTGATGTGTTGGGTATAGGAAATGCACAAAAGTCTTCTGTAGCACCTCATCTCCATGCTTTGTATTCTTCGTTGGAGATCTGCTGTGAGGGTCCATGCTTCGCAAGCATATAGGAAGATGGAGTTGACCAGAGAGCGCAGCAGTCTTACTTTGGAATGTAGACTGATGGTTCTGTCTTTCCAAATGGGCTTCAACCTTGTCAGGGCAGCAGTTGTTTGTGCGATCCTGGAGAGGACTTCCTGTCGAGACCCATTGTCTGACACAATGGCTCCTAAATATTTGAAGCTGTGCACTGTGTTGAGGGATTGGCCTTGTACTTTGATGTCCGTGTTGATGCCATTGGTGTTGTTGGTCATCATTTTGGTCTTCTCTGCACTTATTTCCATTCCATAAGCTCTGGAGGTGGTGTCAAGCCTCTGTACAAGCTGTTCAAGTTCTTGTTCCTCTCCAGCCAATCCATCAATATCATCCGCAAAACTCTCATCTGTTAAATTAATCAGTGTTTGTAATTATACTGCATGTTGACCTTGCAATAGTCAATGTTGTTTACCTCAGCAATATGTTCCAATGTATTGGCGATTTTCATATATGCGCTGCATACTAATCCTCCTTGTAACGCCTGAGGACAAAGATCACTATCGGTATAAACTATTCCTGTACTAAATAGGGCCTACTCCATGCTGGATTCCCGTTCAAATAACATTTATTCGTTTATTTAGGGATTGCTAAGAGTGAAGAAATACTCTGGAGGAAGCAGACTTATCTTGAAATGTTTTGGAATAGCCGGGTACGGGTATCAGAATGAGCAAAATAGTGGGTCTGTCGGTCAGATCTCAACCAATGAGCTTTATAATAGCTCAGTGATCTCAACCACTGAACGGATTGTGACCAAACTTCATAAGAATATTACCTTGGTTAGAAGCCTGCTTCCTGCGCCATCATATTTGCTCTACTGCAAAGGTCACGGTCACTGGAGTCATTTTGTTGCTAAACACGTTTTGCTCTGTTAGTGTTACGTTTGACAGGCGGACGATAGATCCGATCATTTTGTTTTGCAAAGCATGCAATAACAGAGAGTATTTACCTTTGATTTGATTTTGCGTTGTTCCTACATGTAGAAGAAGCTTTGTATAATAATCATAATTTTGTTCGGTTGATATTATTTGAGAATTTTCTAGAATTACTTGTTTACTATCGATCGAAGCATCTAGATACATTTAGTAATAGCTAAGAGATTCTTCTAACCTGAATAAAGTTATAGGACGTAAGACAGTGTATAGTTCCGGTGAGGAGTTTTATTTTGATTGGGCGTTATTGCGTCATGCTGGAATGTTCGAACTTTCTCTCGATTATAGAGAGACTATATAAGTGGTGCAATGTGTCTGCTTGGAGAGTCCAAAAAGTGATTGAGACAGATTTATGATGATCTTTGAAGTGATTTTCGGAAAGTGATCTTGTATGCAGTGTTGTTGATGTATGCTGAATAAAGTTGGAAAACTTTATTCGACGACGACTCCTGCCTTGTTGCTGAGTGAACAGGTTGCGTGGATAAACGAATCTGAGTTACACTTATCAAGATTCAAGCACCGGGGCTGAATCAACCATTGATTAAAACTAACAACCGTGTAACATGCTCAAGACCTCAAGAAGGGGCTAAAGCGATTTTGTTGAGTTTTGGCATACAGGTACTAAGAATCATGAGACCTTCAGGCAGTGGAGGTAGTGACCTATCACACCACGTTCTCCTTTTTTTTTAAACAACTTTATTATCACCAAGGTGAAATTCGGGCACTTTCATTTTCGAAAGTACAGCAGCCCCAAGTGAAGCGCTTTACCCAAGGTACATGCTGGGTGTGTTCTTGTCACCGGCATTCACCCGTCTAGGACATGAGCGTCAGGATCTTCAAAGTCCGTAATGATGGAATGCATGCGACACAGACTAGACCTCGGTTTATACTCTCATCCGAAGGAGTAGGAAACGGGAGTAAAGTGTCTTTCCCAAGGACACATCACAATGCCCCGGCCTGGGCTCGAACTCGGGACCTTCAGATCCGCAAGCCAACGCACTAACCACTCGGCCACCGCGCTTCGTTAGGGTAAAACCGAGACACAACACCGCTAAGGAAATGCGCACTTTTGAAACTCCTTATTTCTCGGCTGTGTGCGAGTGTCCGGGAATAAATTTGAATGGTTTGCCTTCTTGTATATTGCTACATCACATGGCGAAATATGCAGCAAATCACAGCAGAATATTTAACATTTATCACATTTCACTTGGAAGTGGATTGAAATGTGTGACATGACACGCCATGCCCCCAACCCTGCCCCCAACCCTGCCCCCACCCTCCCTCCCCTAAAAAAAGCCTTGATTAATTAGCGTCGTTTGCCTAGAAGGAATGCACAAGTGCTAAGATTCAAGATTCAAGATTCAAGATTTAATCCCAATATTCGCCCCTTTTGGGGTGTGGAGGATACAAAAACATAAGCATAACAATCATAAAGCGGTTGTTAAAAAAAATAAAAATAAAATAAAAATAACAGCAACATTATTAACATTCCACTTTAACATTCACAACAATAACATTTTGCTAATATTGTTAATATTATTAGTATACGCCCTTTCCTAATTTTATAAATTTACTCAATTTTAGTAACACATGTTTTTTTTTCCGAAACAAATGACACAAGTTAAACATTGACTTGCACGATAAATATTTACTACATATAAACATTTGTCGAATATGCTTGTGTTTTGGACACTCAAAAATAAAGTGAAATTCATCCCCTATTGAACCCATATTGCAGTCCTTACAAAATCTTTCTTTCCTTGTTACACCTTCCCGCCTTCCTAATTCTATTTGTAACTTATGATCTGAACAGCGAAATTTTATCAAGGTATGAATATAAATATCAGGTAATTGAGATATATACTTTTCACGACCAAACTCTAATTTAACACTTTTGTAGAAAAAACATTTACTGCTTTCGTCAAGAGACTGTTTCCATGTCAGTATAAAGTTAGTCTTTAAAGAGGTGGCTACATTTTTGCATAACGAATCTGAACTCTGAAAATGTTGCGTCTTCCACACACAGTCATAACCAGTCTCCTCCAGAATAATCTTAATATAATTTAACCATTGTGAGGAAAAAATTAGGCGCTGAACACAATTGATGTATATTTTTATACATTCGACATGAAAATTTAGCAGTAGAAGTTGGTTGAATAATACCTGTCCAAAATAGAAGGGTTGTTTTGCTCATGGGTTATTCGTAATGAGCTGTATCTTGAATAATTAAAACAGGAAACATGATGATAATTATGGTAATATGAGAAAGACGAAATACCAGAGAACTTTCTAGCATGCGACGCTAATAAACAACTCTCTCTCCCTCTCTCTATCCCTCCCTCTCTCTCTCTTTCTTTCTCTCTCTCTCTCTCTCTCTCTCTCTCGCTCTTTCTAACCCATCACCATCATCTCTCCCTGTCCTCATTACCACCATCATCATTAGTGTTATTGTTATTGGCTTTGTGATTTTGTAGCTACCAGCATTTATTCACTTTATTTAATTACAAGTCCCAGGCGTTTTAAATTAACAACCCCATATATATATCGTGTGATTGTGTGTGTTAGAGAGAGGGGGATAGAGAGAAAGAGATATGTATTTGTCGTGGTAGTAGGTGGAAGGAAAATAGATTAACATTGTGTACGCAAAGAAGAATTTCAAAGTAGCGTTTATTAAAAACTACGTAATCCCCGTTTATCTAGTGTATCATAGTTTATGAGGGATAATGCAGACAGATGCATACATATAATATACATAACGCTGTTGGCAGTTTATTCTCTGCACACCTTTCGAGCTAGGTAAAGTATTAAATTCAAGATTAGTTAGTCATTGTTTATAGGGCCCAGCGGACTGCAAAGAGCCGAATTAGGACAACTGGATTGAAAGAGGGCTCACCCCTCATCCCTATAAATGATCTGCTGAAACAACCTTTTTACCTACCCTTTTTGATATGATGATGATGATGATGATGATGATGATGATGATGATGATGATGATGATGATGATGATGATGATGATGATGATGATGATTGTCTAGGTGGCGACGTTGTGAGTCGTCCTTAACGCTAACGCAATAGGACGTTAAGCTTCGTTATTCCTCCTCTAACCTATCCTATCTCTTTTCACAACAGATAGCAAAAGCTAAGAGGTTCAGAGTTCAATAAAAGCGATTCGAAATCTTGATAAGCTTTTAAACAGCATATCATGGTTGCCAAGATGTAATCTCTAATTACAGGAGCGTCTGAGGTTTAGATAAGTTCAATTAACTGCGATAATAGCTTGCCCAGGGTTAAATATGCCATTTACTTCTCTACGCGCTACGTTTCTTTCAGAGAACCGTGTTTTACGCAGTATGCTACCTCAGCAGCATCTTGAATCTCGACAAGGGCTGGGCGATTACCGATAGTGACAATGACGAAGCAGTGCTAAATACAAAGAGTATAATTATCCATAGCAATTTCTCGTAGCAGAGAATGTATGGAAATCACTTTGTAAAATATTTATTTGCGATTTATGTCGGATGTTTTTGTACCACTTTCAGCTAAGTACTTTACTTAGAAGCATATTTTCTAAATAATCATTTGTTTACAAACAATGTAGGATTTTTGAACATCTTCTAAATCATACATTATTTAGCAAATTGTGCTAAAAAATGCATTACACAGGTAAACAAATCATTATTTAGAAACATTTCTAAATAATACATTATTTATAACAATCTGCTAAATAATGCATTTTATAGGTAAATCACTCCTTATTTAGCAAAAAGGTCTTATTTAACCCAAAATCATGATTTATTTCCTATCCTATCCTATCCTGTCCCATAACCCGAAGGTCGTAGGGGCACCACAGATGATCGCTTAACCAGCATACTCCATCTTTCTCTGTCCTCAGCAGCCCTCATGGCTTCGCTCAGTGTCAAACCAGTCCATTCTCGAATGTTGTCCTCCCACCTCTTTTTCGGTCTCCCCCTTCTTCTACCTCCTTGCACTGTGCCTTGCAGAATGGTCTTTGCAAGGCCTGATGATCTGGTGACGTGGCCATACCATTGGAGTTTCCGTTTCTTCACCACTGTGAGCAGGTCATCGTGTTGTCCAATGGCTTGTGTGATGGTCTGTCGGACTTCGTCGTTGGTGATGTGTTGGGTATAGGAAATGCACAGAAGTCTTCTGTAGCACCTCATCTCCATGCTTTGTATTCTTCGTTGGAGATCTGCTGTGAGGGTCCATGCTTCGCAAGCATATAGGAAGATGGAGATGACCAGAGAGCGCAGCAGTCTTACTTTGGAATGTAGACTGATGGTCTTGTCTTTCCAAATGGGCTTCAACCTTGTCAGGGCAGCAGTTGTTTGTGCGATCCTGGAAAGGACTTCCTGTCGAGACCCATTGTCTGACACAATGGCTCCTAAATATTTGAAGCTGTGCACTGTGTTGAGGGATTGGCCTTGTACTTTGATGTCCGTGTTGATGCCATTGGTGTTGTTGGTCATCATTTTGGTCTTCTCTGCACTTATTTCCATTCCATAAGCTCTGGAGGTGGTGTCAAGCCTCTGTACAAGCAGTTCAAGTTCTTGTTCCTCTCCAGCCAATCCATCAATATCATCCGCAAAACGAAGATTGGAGATTGCTCTGCCCCCTATGCTGACTGTGCCTTCGTGATCTGCAAGAGCATCTGACATGATGCGCTCTAGGAAGATGTTGAAGAGTGTTGGAGAGAGTAGGCATCCTTGACGCACACCGATTGTTGTTCTGAACCAGTTCCCGATGACGCTGTTATGGAGGACTGCACTGGTAGCCTTGTCATACAGGCTTTTGATGACTTCTATAATTTTAGGGCTGATGTTGTACACTTTCATGGTTGCCCATAGAGCTGCATGCCAGACTCGGTCAAATGCCTTCTTGAAGTCTATGAACACATGATATAGATGTTGTTGGTGCTGTAGGTATTTCTCACAGATTATTCTGAGGTTGAAAATCTGTTCAGTGGTACTTCGCCCTGCCATGAATCCTGCTTGTTCTTCAGCTATGATTTGTTCAGCTTGTGGTTTCAACCTGTTGAGTATTATTTTCAGGAGGACCTTGCTGGGATGGCTGATGAGGCTGATGGTGCGGTAATTTTCACACTCCTGAAGGTTACCTTTTTTGGGAAGAGTGATGACAAGCGACTGGGTCCATGGTGTAGGCCATTCCCCACTCTGCCAGATCTTGTTACAGATAATGGTGAGAGCATCAGTCATCGCTTCTCCTCCTGCTTGTAGCAGTTCCGCTGGTATGTTGTCCACTCCCGCTGACTTCCCTTTCTTCAGCGATTGCACTGCTGCCTCAACTTCTTCCCGGAGAATTGGGAGGATTTCTTCTTCTTCTCTGCTCTCGGGACATGCTAGAACTGATGGGTCTCCATTTGGTGTATGGTTGTAAAGGTCAGAGCAGTACTCTGTCCATCTGTCCAAGACTTCTTGTTCTTCTGTAAGGCAAATGCCAGACTTGCTTTGGATAGTGGAGACTTTGGGCTGTTTAACACTTGTCAGCCGCTTCACAGTCTGGTAGGCCTTCTTGCTGTTGTTCTTGTTCAGATTGCTCTCTATTTCCTGGCATTGATCTTCTATCCAGTTCTCCTTTGCTGTGCGCATGCCTTTTCGGATGTCATTGTTGATTTTTCGGTAGACATCAGCTCCCTGTGAGGTGTTCTTTTTCTTTTTTAACTCTCTTCGTTTATCACACAGATCCAAAAGTTCGGGTGTGATCCACGGCTTCTTCTTTGGTCGGTGCTTGCCAAGGATCTCAGTGGCGGCATCTGTTACAGCTGAGTTGAAGGTATTGGTCATGGTGTTGACATCTACTTCGCCTGCCCCAAAAATAAGCAGTGGTGCAAATTTCCCTCCAATTGTGGCCTGAAATATTTTTGCCACCTCCGGGTCTTGCAGTTTGTCCAGGTCGAACTTCAGCCTAGTGCACTTTGCTGTATTTACTCTCTTCAAATGGAGCCGGAAAGACATCATCACGAGATCGTGGTCACTTCCAATGTCTGCTCCTGGAAAAGTGCGTGTCCTGCCAATGTTGATGCTTGATCTGAAGCGTTTCTTGACCATGATGTAGTCGATCTGGTTGTGATGTTCCCCGCCGGGACTGTGCCATGTCCATCGTCTGGATTTTTTGTGGAGACCAAGCGTGTTTGCCAGTACCAGATTGTTGTATCTGGCAAACTCCAATAGCCTCAGACCCCTGTCATTTGTCTCGTTGTTGCAGTGGGGTCCGCATGTGTCTCCCCAGTTGTGGTGCGCATCTTGGCCAACCTTGGCATTCCAGTCGCCTTGCACTATGACTATGTCCTTCTTCGGCACTTGGTCAAGGGCCGCCTGTATATTTTCATAAAAATCCTCCACTTCGCTGTCTTCATAGTCTGATGTTGGAGCATAGGCCTGGATGATGGTAATGTTGAAAGGGGTTGCTCTCAGACGGATGGTAATGAGTCTACTGGAGACTGGGCGGCAACCCATGACAGTGGCTAGAATGTTCTTGTGGACCAAGAATCCAACGCCGTGTTCGTGCCTGTCATCTCTACCGCTGAAATAGAGCTTGTGGCCTTTGTCAGTCGTTGTTTCACCTAGGCCTTTCCAGCGCAGTTCGCTGATACCTAGAACGTTCCATCGATAGTGGTCCAGCTCGTGGGCCAGTTCTTCTAATTTTCCTTCCGCAGTTAGGGTACTGACATTCCAGGTTCCTATGACGATGTTGTTTCTCGTGCGGATCTTGCTAATTTGTCCATCAGTAGCATACTTTTCACCTCCGTCCTGGTGGCCAACGGAAGGCGCGGTTTTTGTGTAGCCGGGCGACGACCGATCCGGCATGGAATTAGTGGATACCCTCATCATGTGTTGTGTCTTGGGCAAAAAAAGACCTGGCAGGGCCCAATCCTCTCCAGGCTGTTGGCCACAGCCGAAATCCACGAATACAGTGTGGCTCGCCTTGGCCCTGAGCACGTGGTCGTTGAACCTGTAGTAACGTGAGGTTCCTCCGCCCTGGCCGGTGACTTCTGTGTAGAAGACTTTCGCCCAGTGATGCCGTGCTAACATCACCCCTGTTAGTCGCCTCTTACGACACGCCGGGAAACGTTGGGTCTATTCTATTTGCCCGAACCCACAGAGATTTATTTACCTAAAAAATATATTGTTTAGGTAAAATAATAAGTTATTTACCGACAAAATTTTTCATTTCGATAAATCTTACATTGTTTGTAAACAAATTATTATTTAGAAATATGCTTCTAAAAAGGTAAAGGTAGTCCCATAGCCTTGTGGCCGTAGGGGAGCGTGATGTTGGAGATCACACTTATCTTGGGCCAGCGTAATGAGGGTGATGCCCAACTCTCTCCCTCGCTGCTTTACCTTCCCCACCCTCAAGAGAGTAGGTACTCAATCACAGTTGAGTCAACTGGGGGCGTTGTTGTTTGTCGCTTCACACCTTAGCGGTCACCCATCCAAGTGCTAACCGCACCGGACGGTGCTTCACTTTCGACACAGTAGCGAGTGCTCCAACCACTGCACTATCCGACACCCCTTGATTATTTAGCTGAAAGTGGTGAAATTTCAAAATAAATATTTTAAAAAGGGAATTCCATAGAGAATGTGCATTGCCTGTCCCTGCATTTAAGAATTATACAGATCTACCAACAGCAAACAGACCATACACAAAACGTACCTTGACGTAAGGTTATCGTGTCCCGCGTCAAGAGGAAACATCATTATTAATTTGGTAATTTCTTTGTATAACCTCAATCAAAGTATATTAGTATTTCCTGGATCGGACTCATCTACAATATAAAACTAGCAGAAGGAACACTCAAACCATAAAGCGTAACTGAGACTAAACGAGATCTACAACTCCTTCTCTTTCAATTGGCCTCGTCTAGTCTTAGATGGGCTGTATGAAAGTGAACTGTACTGAGCCAGGGTTACTGCACGCTTTTAAGAAGCATTCGGCCGGTCAGGGTCATTTTAATGTGAGAGAGTGTAGCCTACTTCTAGCTGCTAATTTTCCTTCCCGTTTATTTTTTTTTCCCTTGTATTTTTTTAAAAACAAAACACCAAGATGTCACTGAAGCAATTATTCTTGACAGAAAGTTATTTTCCTCAATCCCGTCTACCACAGAAATTCCGCTTTTATACAATACAATACAATACAATACAATACAATATAATAAACCTCAATCAAAGTATAATAGTATTTCCAATCCTGGATCGGACGCATCTACAATATAAAACCAGCAGAAGGAACACTCAAACCATAAAGCGTAACTGAGACTAAACGAGATCTACAACTCCTTCTCTTTCAATTGGCCTCGTCTAGTCTTAGATGGGCTGTATGAAAGTGAACTGTACTGAGCCAGGGTTACTGCACGCTTTTAAGAAGCATTCGGCCGGTCAGGGTCATTTTAATGTGAGAGAGTGTAGCCTACTTCTAGCTGCTAATTTTCCTTCCCGTTTATTTGTTTTTCCCCTTGTAATTTTTAAAAACAAAACACCAAGATGTCACTGAAGCAATTATTCTTGACAGAAAGTTCTTTTCCTCAATCCCGTCTACCACAGAAATTCCGCTTTTATACAATACAATACAATACAATACAAATACACATCTTTATGACCCCAAAAATGGAATCGCAGCAGGCGCAGAATTATATTTTGAATTCGCTTCCATCGTCAAAATTTCCCTATTTTGAACAGGCCGTTGTAGCTAACAAAGAAATCACCCCTAATTATAATTCTTGTTATTTTTTTTTAAAGAATAAAACGTAAAGTACACCGCGAACAATAGTGTTCCCACCCGGAGCGGAATATTATAATATATTGCTACTCTTCCTTTCTGCACGCATTTGAATGAAAAGGGCAAGGTAATAGTAATACTAATAGTCAGCAAAAGAGAGATAATGTATTGATAATTGCAGCCTCGACGGGGACAATCCCTCCCTAGCAAGAACAGTTGTCCTCCCGCTCCAGTACATGAAGATAAAATCTCATTGTTTAACTGTGCTTACTGCCCAACAACCAAATAAGTATATACTTTATGCAATGTTACTATTCCAAAAAGTTGTTGTATGAGTTTGCAAGGATACATTTGTTCGGCCCTTTGACTCAATTTCAAAGAACTGTTAATCTTCTACTTCCTGGACATAGTTTTATGTTATAAAATGCACATGTAGCATGGATTTCAGATACTTAAGCGCTTTCAAAAATCATCATCATTCTCATCGTCGTCCTCGTCATCGTACTGTTCTCATCATCGCCGTTGTCGTCGTCATCGAGTGTTCGTCATCATCAGCATCATCACCATCATCATTGCCATCACTTCCACAATACTTTTACCTCCTTATCAGCATCATCATTATTATCGTCATCATCATTTTTCCACCACCACCATTACTACCATTTTCCTCTTCCTTTTCCTCCTTTCATCATCATCATCATCATCAGCAGCAGCAGCAGCAGCAGCAACAGCTATTTTGTTTGCCTGGTAACCTCGGTACCTTGACCGTTACAGCGAAAACTTTCAAATATGCGAAGTGACAATTAACATCCCCAACCACGAAATGTCACAAGTTACAGTGGTTGTTATGCTGAGTTTCTAGCTAGTATAGCTTTTGCACACTATCATTGTGCTGTTCACAAATTGTCGTGCAGGCGCGGTTAGTTTTATTTATTTATTTATTTATTATTATTGAGGATTTTTATGGCGCACTTATCTCGCCGTACTTGACCAGACTAGGTGCTGGCCGATACAGGATCTAACTCAAACCGCCCGAGACGCCCACCCGCAGCCTTTGGGCGCATGGTCTGACGCCTGGACAACTGAGCACTATCCTGGTCAGCCAGGGATGGGGGAGAAGGACCAAGTGCATGCTGGGTGTGTTCTTGTTACCGACACTCACCCGTCTAGGACACGAGCGTCAGGATCTTTAAAGTCCGTTATGATCGAATGTATGCGACACACAGACTAGACCTCGGTTTATACTCTCATCGGAAGGAGTAGGAAACGGGAGTAAAGTGTCTTTCCCAGGGACACAACACAATGGCCCGGACAGGGCTCGAACGTACCCGGGACCTTCAGATCCGCAAGCCAAAGCACTACCATTAGACCACCGTTACCGAAAGCCTGACTAAGAGGGGTTTCAACGTCACAATAAATCACATTGCCTACCGTGACAAAATTGTTTTTCCTACTGTTCTTGGCCGAAATTGTACTTATGAGGAAACGCTTCGCAAAATATATCAGTTTACTTCATGTGTCTTCAGCATTTTTCACGTCCGTTTCTACTTTTCAGAATGATAGCTGATACCGAAGACGAACCGCCACACGCGAAATACTAGTCTTCATAATTATGCTTTTTGTCTTATAGCACACCTGCCTCCACTACACATCATTTTAATTCACTTTTGGGATCGCTGACATGCACTGACGAATCAAAATGGTAAATTTCTGAAATAATTTAGAAGGGGGGGGGGGGGGGGGGGGGGGGGAACAAGTTTCAAATTTCAATTAATCGTTCGTATATTCTTCAGCTATTAGTGTCGTGTTTAAAATAAGCGGTTCTAAATCACAACTTCGCTGAATAGTTAAAAAGAAAGAGTGGGTGGTTGTTGTTTTTTTCTTTTCACAAAATCTAAAACTGGAGGTCGTTGGAAATCGTCTGTTTGTTCTGTTTGTGTGTTTTGTTTGTTTGTTTTGTTTTGCTTGTTTTCGTGCTTGTTTATTTATTCATCCGTTTCTTTGCCGTGTAACAACAAGAACGGGGCAGCATGACCTCTGTAAAATATTTAAAACAAGACCCGACTGTTCGGTTGCTTAAGTATGTCATAAGAAGAAAGAGTCTGATGAGGGGGTGGGGCGGGGTGGGGGTGGGGGTGTAAGTAGAGAATACGCCTAATAACTTTGACACTAGTTTTTTTCTCTCACAGGAATGCTAACAAAGTGTAAAAATGCAAATGTCCACGCTCAGAATAATTGACCCAAAAGAAGAAAAAAAAGGGAAAGGAAAGAAAAGAAAAGCTAGATGTTAATGCTTATAGCAAAAATGCACAAAAAATCAAAAACAAAAGGACAAAATAATGAATGCATAACCTTAAGGATGTAATTGTAAGCGCTCATAAAAAAAATAGCGAAAACAAACGCAAAAGTGCAAAATCTTCACTTAGCATAGGATGCACAACAACAACAAACCACCAGGAAATAATTATACAAATCTGCACGTATCACGGGCACAGGAAAACAAGAGCAGTCCTAGCAAAATTAAGAACGTGGTCAACAAAGCTACAGTGTAGTAAAAATGATAGGTCTACGTGTAATTATTATAATAACCTAAACACAGTGTAGAAAGGTGTCAATATTAACGTTCAAATAAAAATAGTCATGAAAATAAATTTAAAACGTTGTCCAAACCAACCTGGTATAAAAATGTAAGTGAAACAAGTAATTGTCATCCAGAGGATCTCCACGAACAGCTGGTAAGCTAACAGTAGTTAATGGATTTCTGCAGTATCTTTCCAAATTCCAAATAATAGTAGGCTACTAACAGTAAAATTGTTCATCTGCAGTGTGTTCCTCAAAATCAACTCCACAGAGGGTACATGTACTAGTACTGAAAGTTTAGCCGCAAAATTCACAAATGGAGTGCAAAACAATAAGCGCTAGAAACTAATTTATAACTGTAGTTTTCTACGAATAAAATCCACCGACGCAGTACAAATAATTAATTATTAGCCCCAGTATTATCACCAATGAAATCCGCAGAGATCGCAGTACTAGTAATTAATTCTAACACGTCGTATCTCCACGAACACAAAAATGAAGCACAATGACCTTGACCTTACAGGGGCGGACGAGGGAGGTGGGTGCACTAGGTGCACGTGGACAACCCTTTCCCACCCCCATACACTCCCCTCGCCTCCCTCCCTCCCCCCCCCCCCCACCACGGCCGCTGCATGTCAAAGCTCAGTATAGTTTGACCATTCCGGAAACCGAAAAAATATAAAAAGTATTGGTGCACCTACCCCCCTCCCGCCCCCCTCCCCATACCCACTGTTACACTCGTTGTTGGTTTTTATCAGTAGTTGATTCAGCCCCGATGTTTGAATCCTGATAAGTGTAACTCGGATTCGTTTATGCACGCAACCTGTTCACTCAGCAACAAGGCAGGAGTCGTATGAAGTTTTCCAACTTTATTCAGCGTACATCAACAACTGCATACAATCGCTCAATCGCTTTTTACACTTTCACCACCCTTCAACTGCTGTTGTTGTTGTTTGTAGATTATAGTCACACGACACTTTCGCATATAGGTGACTACTGGACCGATTTATACTGACACCAGCGGGCCAGTTGTTGGTAAAGGGGAAAATAATATGATCACACGTTGACCAATCCGGGATTCGAACCAGCGACCTTTCGGTTACTAGCAAGACGCTCTTACCAACTGAGCTACCCGGCCCCATCCTTCAACTGAAACAGTGCGGTACATTATATAGTTGGAACATTCCCGCGTAACGCAATTACATTATATTACATGATTATTGCTTTAGGTCTGACGACGCACAAGTATATCAACTAACAAGTTAGTATCTCTCTTCTATGTCTCTATCGACGTGCGCGTACAACCGGTTGCTTCCCTTTACATGCTTTGCGCTCCATAAAGCGTCATCGGCCTGAAATAACTTTTTAGAAACTTCAAAACCCAGGGGAATTATGGGTAGAGAAATCCTTTTCTGAAATGACGTCGGCCAAATCCTTCTTTAGCTTCTTTGCTCGAGCAAAAGCAACCTCATAGGTATGGAGCACTTCGTCCATTATAACTCCATCGCTGATAATACTGCTGACAAGTTTCTGCCTTTGTTCACTACCAGAAATATGCAGTTCCTCTCCCAACTTTCGTTTCATTTCAGCGAGCACATCTTCTCGAGAACAGATTTCCAAGAATTCTCTATTCTATTTTTAGGTTTCGGATATCCCCGTTCCAGCTTGTGGCTAAACGGGACCACCGCACGTCGACTGGTGGCAATACGAGATACTAACTTGTTAGTTGATATACTTGTGGTCTGACGCAATTACAACCAATCAAAATAAACTTCGTCATCAGAACTGTCTTACGTCATAGAACCGCGCCTAGGCCACAAGAATCTCAGCTATCTGTAGATCTATCAAGACGCTTCGATCGATAGTAAACAAGCACCCTGGAAAATTATCCAATAATATCGACCAACGAAAACTATCAACATTATAGATCTACCAAGCTTCTTCTAACAACAACGCAAAATCAAATCAAAGGTAAATACACTCCGTTATTGAATGCTTTGCAAAACAAAACGATCGGATCTATCGTGCACGTCTCACACGTTCTACCGTGCGCGTCGCAAAAGTAACACCCACAATCCCCTATTCCCCCTGCTCTGACCGTAGTCCGCCCCTGCCTTCGAGAAAGTACAGATATGAATGTTCTAACATGCTTAACAGTAGTTAAAATATCGGCAAAGTAAAAATTACATTACATTACATGATTATTGCTTTAGGTCCAGCGGACTTTTTCGTGCCAAATCAGGACCGGACAACCCCCGATCCGCATAAAAAATCTGCTGAAACAACCCCAGTGGTAGTGGGGCCGGGTAGCTCAGTTGGTAAGAGCGTCTTGCTAGTAACCGAAAGGTCGCTGGTTCGAATCCCGGATTGGTCAACGTGTGATCATATTATTTTCCCCTTTACCAACAACTGGCCCGCTGGTGTCAGTATAAATCGGTCCAGTAGTCACCTATATGCGAAAGTGTCGTGTGACTATAATCTACAAACAACAACCCCAGTGGTAAAACTGAATGCTCTCCACCAGCCAGTCACTTTACAATAAAGACATCCAACGCAGGGGACGCTAAGGCTATACTCTAATTTATCGAACCCCCGTTTATAAAACAAAATAGAATACAAACATCATTATAAATTATCAAACAAAACACATACATATAAAATGCCAACATTGCTAAATAATTACATCATATGAAACCCTAGTCACCACCTGGCAGAAAGCGTCCAATATTCCCAAGCTGATCCAACAGACCTCACATACAAATAAGGAGTCTTGTCCCGGAACAGTTTTCACAACAACAAAAAAGGTAGTTGACTGGTCTAGCGAAGAAGAAGATAGTATAGCAGATTGATAGAACAGAGTAGGAATGAGAAAGAACAAAGGAGAAAGACAGCAACAGTGGGAATGTAAAGCACTACATTTCCAGAAAGTGGGGATACTATTTATACTGAAACCCCCGGCACCCCAACGGAGGGAAAGTAAAAATAATGAATTTAGGTTGGGTGGTTCTTGAGGTAAGGCAAAAAGTGTGTTTTGTGAACAAAAACATGTGAAACTCGGAGTGACAGACGATCAACTGGCCGACAAACGGACTGCCACTGATGGGTGCACCATTTGAAGTACTTGTATACCAAACCTAAATTTAAAAATCGCCTTAGCCGTTTATAAAATATAGAGCAAAACGTCTTAAGCCAAAACAAAATCAAAACAACAATAAAACAAGATTCCTGTGACCTTGACCTTTGTGGTACAGCAAGTACGATGGCAGGGGAAGCAGGCCACAAACCTAGGTAATGTTCCTTTGAAGTTTGGTCAAAATCCGGTCAGTGGTTCCGGAGATATGGCTTTTAACGGACCGACCGACACGCGGACATGCCAAAATCACAAAAAAAAATATATTGTTCTAGCAGTAACGGAATACTTGCCGTATTTTGCACAATAAAATCCACAGTAGTCGGTTGGCTTAATAAATGATAGTCTTTTGGGTGCTATATCAACGGCGTCTATTATATCAGAAACATTAGCCGCAAATGAAGTCCACGACAATAGTTGGAGTACTAGTGGTAACAGGCTGGTAGTATCCAAGTACGAAACGTCCGTCACATCGCATCACCACCGCCGACAAGGCGCGACAGCCAGTGCATGCGATGAAAGTAACGAAGTCACTATAAAAAGGATGCGATTGAGAGAGAGAGAGAGAGAGAGAGAGAGAGAGAGAGAGAGAGAGAGAGAGAGAGAGAGAGAGAGAGAGAGAGGTGGGAAAGTGGAAGGGTGGAGAGAGAGAGATGGAAATGACAGGGGCGGGGGAGGAGAGAGAGAGGGTGTGGGGAGAAGACAGAGCGAGAGAGAGAGGGAATGGAAGAGAGAAAGAAGGAGGGAATGGGAGAGAGGGGGGGGGGGGTTGGAGAGAGAGAAGAGATGGAAAGGACAGGGGGCTGGAGAGAGAGGAGGGGAGAGAGAGAGAGAGAGAGAACTGCGACAAAGATGAATGCACGTGGCTGTGTAATGTTGTCTGTCCACTGTCGGTTTGCTTTTTTTCCTCTCTCCTCCGTTAAGCCAAGCCTTCGCCCAGCAACGAAACTAATGATGGTCGGACGGCCCACGACAGACCTGGGCGAAGAGAGTGCAAGAATGATGATGAAAGTGAAAACAGAAAGCCACACACAGAACTTGAGTCCGTACAAAAGCGACAGATAGGTATTTGTACACGTATTTGTACAGTCAGCTTCGGTTTCTAGATCCTCCATGGAAGTACAGACTTATCCATGGATCTTTCAATAGTAGAGACGCTGAAAAGGAGAGAGAGAGAGAGAGAGAGAGAGAGAGAGAGAGAGAGAGAGAGAGAGAGAGAGAGAGAGAGAGAGAGAGAGAGAGAGAGAGAGAGAGAGTGAGAGAGAGAGAGAGAGAGAGAGAGAGAGAGAGAGAGAGAGAGAGATTTGGGACCTTAAATACATTAGATCACTATGAGATCACTTGTCACCAATCAGATAAATGAGGTTGATGAACGGACTAAAACAGGACCTTTTACAATCATGTTGGTCCCTCGTTGTCGTCCGCCCCGCCCCGCCCCGCCTCGTTGCCTTTTAAATGTTTATGGGGACAATAAAGGATTCCATAGCATGTAGTTTGTATATTGCTTAGTAATTGCATGCACAAGCACCAAGGTAAATTCATATTAGGTCCACAAACATAATATGTCTGTTTACGGTAACATAGGGGCAAAAAAATAGGTAGGCTTCTTTTCTTCTTTTTTTTTTCCCCTAACATTTTCAAACTTGGATGCGATTTTCTTGGCTTTTTTTTTCTAGACGACCCCAAATATATTTAGGATCGGGCCAAAAAATTAGGGTTGGTCGGGATACCGTAAACAGACTTTTTTTTTCTTAGGATTAGCAGCCTTTTATCGACACAGTTATCTTCGGCGTCTTTCGCGCTTGGTGTATGACGTCACATTTATTAGTTTGATGCAAACCCTTGTTTTGAGTAAAATAAAATTTTAAAAAATAATAAAGTTTCTTGAGTCCGCTACTATTGATTGTATTCTTCCAAGCCCCTTAGTAGGCCTACTATCAAAGTGGGGTCGTGGGTCGGCAGATGTTCAGAGCAGAAGGGCGTGGGAAGAGGGGGGTGGTGGGGAGGTATATTTCTCGACGGCCAAAGTGATGATGATGATGTAGACCTACATTGTGGACACTTGAAGTTGACGTGAAAATCCTTTGTTTCGATTCGTGTCATGCACAAGGAACACAAAAATCCATAACCTACATTATAATGATTGTTTCAACATCTGTAGTGTATTACTGGTTATATATGTTTTTATGTATTAGTAGTTTCCTATCCTATTCTATCCTATCCCATAACTCGAAGGTCGTTGGGGCGCAAACTTGTTTTTTCCAACCTAGTTCCAGTCATTCACCCAAAAAGGAAATCACCGAAGTCGAACGAAGCTCTCCGATGTGTTACGAAATGATGCTTGCATGACTACGACTAGCTGACATTAAAAATGATCGCTGTTGTTTCTAATTCTGTTCGATTTACACAGATTTAGCATTTCGCAACGGTATACTTTGTTAATATGATCATAATTATTATCGACCATATTTAATAGTTGTGTTCCTTTTGCATTTTGTTAGTTCTCAGCAGTAGCTGTAGGCCAATAATAGCATTGCCGAATTTCCTGCCTAGAACCAAGTAGACACTGTTATACAGTATACATAGGCTTAATCTACATTATATTATAAGTCAGTCTCCTCGCAGCAAAGAAGCTCACTAGCTGAATATAATTATTAGACCTGTATTGTTTGTTTTATACGTAAATAAATGTATAAACTATATCTATTCTAATTAATAATATTTAGGCCTATACTTTATAATATTCGAATCTTGAAATTTCAGGAGAAGGACGAGTAGGCTAAGCGAATTTCTTTTTTTATAACTCGAGATCAGAGTTAAATTAATAGTTAGTTATTCATTGCTTACAACGTCCATCGGACTGCAAAGAGCCGAATCAGAACCACAAAATCAAGACAACTCGAGATCAGAGTTAAATTAAAAGCTAATTAGTTATTCATTGCTTACAGAGTCCAGCGGACTGCAAAGAGCCGAATCAGGACCACAAAATCGAGACCACAACTTCGCAAGTAGTAGTAGTAGTAGTAGTAGTAGTAGTAGTAGTAGTAGTAGTAGTAGTAGTAGTAGTAGTAGTATAGTTATTTAGTTAAATCTTTAATTGATTTATTTGTTTTGTTTGTGTGTTATTATTATTATTATTATTATTATTATTATTATTATTATTATTATTATTATTATTATTATTATTATTATTATTATTATTATTAGTTTCTTTTTATTATTATTATTATTATTATTATTATTATTATTATTATTATTATTATTATTATTATTATTATTATTATTATTATTATTCCTACTTTTAAAAAATAAAAGAATAGTGTGCTGCTGTGCGTGCTCAATGGTGTAAATATGGTCAGTGACGTTTTGTTTGTTTTTGCTGAAGTTGGGTGTAACCCGAAATATTCAGATGGTGTTACTGGTTATTTTTTCTTATAGATTTACCAAAGTTTTCAGATGATTTATAGAAATTTTCGCCCGCCACGCAACATTTTTTTAATACGTGTTTCTCATTAAAATACATATCATTGAAATACATATAACAAATTTACTGTATCACTTAAAAAGAATAATATTAGTGAAATAAATAATTGTTTTGGTGCTTGCAATAAAAATGTCACTGTTTTTTGAGACCATTATAAACTTGCTTTGGCTTGTTGTGCTGAAGGGACATCAACGTATCCATAGCGCTTTGAAGTTTTGTCATGGTTTTATTGTTGATATAGATGTGAAATCGTTGTATGTGTGCTTTATGTGTTATGTATTATTTTACTCTTTATTGCTAATTGTGTCAGTATATTATTCATCATAAAATAATAATAATTATAATAATAATAATAATAATAATAATAATAATAATAATAATAATAATAATAATAATAATAATAATAATAATAACTGCTTCAAAATGCAAATCTCGACTTGAGCTTGAAGCTGTGCAGATCGAAATAGAATTAGATCAAGAAGCAACAGCGGCTATTTGTATGCACGGATGTTTCACCACAGGCTCTGAAGTCTTTTCTTTTGTCTTTGTAAACTCCTAAATACGTACATAGTATAGTATGTAATTGAAGCCTACGAAAGACGAGACTTCCAAGCCTGTGGTTTCACGTAGTCCTGCAAGCATTCGTTCGTAAAACATCGGATAGCTTCGCTCGACTCGGAGAGCTTCGTTCGACTTCGGTAATTGCCTTTTTCGGGAAAGTGACTGGAACTAGGTTGGAAAAAACAAGTTCGCCGTTGGGGCCCCACAGATGATCGTTTAACCAGCGGACTCCATCTTTCTCTGTCCTCAGCAACCCTCATGGCTTCGCTCAATGTCCACCAGTGTCAAGTATTAAAGTGTATTTGTTTTAAAACAATCAGTGTTGCTAAGGACAGGGAAAGATGGTGTATGCTGGTTAAACGATCATCTGTGGTGCCTCTAAGACCCCCCGAGTTACGGGATAGGATAGGATAGGATGTTTTAAAACATTTTTTATAATTTAAAAAAAAGCGAACTTCTGGAAATTATTAACTGCTTTGTTGGTGTTTTTTCCTTCCCTCTTGGCACAGCCTCCTGTCATCCTTCTTCTTTCAACAACAACAACAACAACAACAACAACATCATCATCATCATCGTCTTCAACAACTAAAAGGAAGAGAAGAGAAAGCCAAATATGACGAGGCGGTAAAGGAAGAGGAGGAGGAATAAAAGATGAAGATGCAGAAAAATAAAGGTGTTTGCGTAAACGCACGCGTGTCTGGGTGGTGTGCATGTGCATGGGTGTTTGTGTGTGTGTGAAGAAGAAGAAGAAGAAGAAGAAGAAGAAGAAGAAGAAGAAGAAGAAGAAGAAGAAGAAGAAGAAGAAGAAGAAGAACTATATATAAACAAACGAAGAGCCAACGAAATGTGATGAGGAGGTGCAGAAGGACAACAGCGGATGAGAGAAAAGAAAAGGACGCAAACGAATAAACGTGTATTTGTGTGTGTGCGTGTGTGTGTGTGTTTGTATGTGTGTGTTTGTATGTGCGTGTGTGTGTAAAGAAAGAGGACGTAGAGGGGTTGGGGGAGTAGGATGGGTGGGGGGTGATAGGTGGAAGTTGCCACGGCTTTTAGACTGATTGAGAAAGGAAGTTCCGTAAGAAGTTTGGGAAGCACTACGGCCTGTACGCCCATTCCGGATCAAACAGCGTAGCTGATACTCAGGAGGTTTACTACCTCCATTCAGTGTATTATGGGAGTAGGCTTAGTCAGCCTCAGTTACGCTGTATGATTTGAGATATCTGCAGTAAACGAAGAGAATGCTTTTAGTTAATCAACGGCCTTCCCAATTTTTTGGTTTGTTTGTTTTAATCCCATGGGCGCTCATGTTGTGTTGCTTGTATTCTGAATTTCACAGATCGAATAAACACTACGGTTAGGACTAATCGACGTGCTTACAGGATGGTTTAGCTAATGTTTACCGATCAGAAAGTTGTAAGAGTTCGTTTCGAAAAGTAATTGGGACAAAAAAAAAACATCAATGGAAATCCTACATGAAACAAGGTGTGGTGGGTTCAATCAATCACTCCCACCATCTGCACCCCCACTTCACCCCCAAAACGCTTCGCCTCTTAGTTCTGCCCCGAATGGCCTAGCCAGGGCGCTATGTAACTATTTTGGAGGAAGTCTGCGCAACCCTATGTTCGCGGGGAGCGCTGATGAGCGCTCTGTAGCGGTCTCGAAAGGTTGTTTTGCGAAGAGAAAAAGATGGCAGCAAGAGTGGTGGACTTTCGATTTGCGAATTGCAATGTGTTAATTGGTGAAATAGCAAAGGGAGGACTTTGATCATTTACAGTGTGGTTAGATTTTTTTATACTTGTTTTTTGACGGAATAATTATGTTTATTTGCAATCGGTATGAATTACAGGGTGGGCCAATAAAATGTTATCACTTTTTAATTGTACATAAGTTTTTACAATGAGAACGTTTTCGAACATTTTCTTCACAGAAATGCCACGGAAGCACCAAATTATAATTTGATACCAAAGATTTCCCACTTTTTCACTCGTTCTGTACACAGTTTAATAATTGATGGTATGCTCAATTCACGCTTCTCTTCTCTGGATTACAGTTGCAACACGCACATTGAAGTTTGTGATGACATTTGTACACATCTTAAGTGAGATTATCCGAATTTCCTGACGGATTTTGGTCTTCAGGGCCCAATGGTCTGTGGGTTGTTGTAGTACACTCTCTCCTTTATGTTCCCCCCCCCCCCTAGGAAGTAATCTGCGGGAGAAAGATCAGGGGAGTAGGCAGGTCATGAGTTGTCTGTGCGCCATGAGATAAGCCTATCTCCAGGAAAGAATTGTTTGAGGAAATCCAGTGAAAACAGTTGATTATGTTTGGTATCAAATGATAATCTGGACATTTTTGTGAATAAAATTTTCGAAAACGTTCTCATTTAAAAAACAAATATTTACGATTAAAAAGTGGTAACATTTTATTGGCCCACCCTGTATATTATATTTGCTAGTATTGTTGTGTCGTCAGTGCGATTGACAGTAACTTTCACTTTCAGCCAACTTCGCTTTGATTGGCTGTTGTGCAGTCAACATGTGCTGCGCCATTTTAAAAGCATTCGCTTATAACAAAAAGGTTGCACACAAGCAAAAATATTTCGTGGGGAGTAATCGCAAACGTTTCGCGGCTTTTTTGCTAGGCAACTCGGGCTGATGTTAGCATTGGTGTCCCGTGGTAGCGCTGAACTACCACCTTCGCTATTTCGCATGCAAAATGCTTCTTCTTCTTCTTCTTCTTCTTCTTCTTCTTCTTCTTCTTCTTCTTCTTCTTCTTCTTCCTGCAAAGGGTTACAAAACTTTCAGTCGTGTAAAGTTCATGAAAAACAGCAAATGTGACTGCCTACAAAGCAAGTAAAAATTGGATTATACAAGTCTGATTTTAATAAAATGCCGCCTATATAGGCAATTGTATTTAAAGCCATTGAAATAACTATCAATTCTGCTGTAAAAATTGAAAGCCCTTTTCCTAAATGAAATTACTCACATATTTTCAAATCGGGAATGACAAAAGCAGACCCGGCATTTTCTGATTCTAGTACAGAACCATCAGTGAACATTTTAAAACTATTATTACATTTTTCATTTAAATGTATGCGAGCACCTAAATATTATCATATTCTTATCTGAATGTTTTGATAAAGAACTATACTCATAATCATAATTGGCTTTTAAAAAAAAAACTCCCAAGGTGAGATATGAGGTGTTATTACACGTTTAGCAACAGTTTAATGGGTAATTGTGCACTCTTAAAGAAGTTCTGTATACGTTGCTATGGTAATAAGCCTTCTAATGTGTCTTTCTCGTTTAGAAAACTCAATATCAGATCTAATACAAAGTTCCTGAATTGTAAAATTATCTACAGCTTTTGTTCTTATTATATATATATATATATATTTAGTGCAGGTTAATTTCCTATATTGATCAAATGGTAGTAGTATACCTGCAGTTTTATAAGCATCTATTGTTCGAGTGTGTACAGGAACTCCAATATTATGGCATTACTGTCTAACCTATATAATTTTTGAAAATGACAACATGAAGCAGAAAAATAAACTTCTTGTCCAAAACATAATTTTAAACGAACCAAAGCACATGCTATATGTGAACCAAAGTCTTCACATCTCGCTCCCTAATCTGCTTGCTAATTATTTTAATTACATTTAAAAAATTTTACAGCTTTTTTTTTAAATGTAAATATTCAATATGTTTCTTCCAATTTAATTTTGAATAAATACACTCCTAAAACTGTTCATTCACTCACATATTGTAGTTATTCACTGTTCCTTACTACAGTAATGTAGTTCTTTACTAATCATTAGGTGAAAAAATGCCTCTGAACAGAGCTTTAATTAATACTGTATCCGGTCCTTATGTAAAAAAAAAAAAAAAAAAAAAACACTTTAAACCTTACAGCACGAGAGAGAGGGAAAGAGAGGAGGGCACGGAATTTTATACGGAGAGAGAGGGGGGGGGACGGAATTTCATACCAAGAGAGAGAGAGGGGGGAAGGGGGGACGGAATTTCATACCAAGAGAAAAAGAGAGACGGGAGGGGGGGGGGGGGGGGGGGCGGGCGGAATTTCATACCAAGAGAAAGAGAGAGAGAGAGAGAGAGAGAGAGAGAGAGAGAGCGGGGGGGGGGGGGGTGAGGGGCAAGGAATTTCACACCAAGAGAGAGAGATCGAGAGATGGGGGAAGAGGAGAGAAGCAAGAGGGGAGAGACAGACAGACAGAGTCAAGCAGACAGAGAAGGGGTGGGTGGTGGTGGTGCTGGTAAGAGTACAATAAATTAATAGCAACACGCTTTAGTAGGGCAGAAGCCCCACCGCCGTAGCTCAAGTGGTACAGCGATCGCCTGGCACACCGATGACCCAGGTTCGAATCCCGTGGTGGGCGATACAAAATGTGGCCATTTTCACTGTCCATTTTAGCAGTATGATTGCTCTGGTGATTCAGTGTTGATTCAGGTCCCTACCACCCCTCTTTCCCTGGGAGGGTTATCCTCGTCTGCCATATCGCCAATGGTGGTTGTGGACTTTAAACCTCAATGTTTATTTAGGGAAACAGCATAAGGGCCAATCACTTATACCATTATTACCCAAAGTCAGACACAGGAAACTGACAATTAGTTACCTTGTAGCTCTAAAGAGGCCCAAGACCACACATTTTAGCTGTCACATATTCTTCTCAAATTCACAGTCAGTGTTGGCCCACACAACAATTAAGATTAGGTCCTTCCCACCCCCTCCCCACTCCCCTCACCTTACGCTCCCCCCCCCTCCACCAAACAATCACACTTTCGTAAGTACGATAAACCCATATGTCCATTTGATTATGTGCCTTATTAATAGCTTCAATGTTGACTCTAAAGATTACACCGTGAATTGTAGGCAGAGTTGTTTTGCTTACAAAACAAAGAAGAAACACCTACAGTTAAAACTAAGAAGTCGGTTGGAGTAACGATTACCTGTTATATCATCTTTTACAGTGACACCAATGCACATTTCCCAAGTAAACTCGGTCATTCTAACACACTATAATAAACCTCCTTGATGGAGTGTTTATCATTAACCTAACACCGCCCCTTTACTTGAAGTGCTGGCAGACCCCATTCCTACAACCTTGTAATACACGAAAGGATTAATGTTAACTCATGAATTATGCATCAATAAACCATCACCCGAAGCATCAAAATGATCAAAGCAATCTCTTACATGAACAAAAAAATGAAAAAGATGGCAAGTCATTCAAATCTATTTCCAGACATTCACATAATCACAGAGAGCGAGATAGATAGATAGTGAGTGAATGAGAGAGAGAGAGAGAGAGAGAGAGAGAGAGAGAGAGAGAGAGAGAGAGAGAGAGAGAGAGAGAGAAAGATAAATGGGGAGAGAAAAAAGTCTTTGCAAAAGTGTGAATTTTAATGGGGCTGTTCTGTCTCGGTTTTTTACCTAAAGGTGAAAAATGAAACCACCGATATGGAACGATTGGTCACTATTTGAACTAGAAGTAATCAAACTCCGTTTAGACAGATGTGGGACAGCGCAAAGCGTCTTACAAAAATGGTGGACATCAACGACCTTGACCTTTGAGAGAGTGCAAATTTGTATAATGCATAAGGCTGAGCAGTAATTAAAGTGTATGCATAGTAAAAAAAATAATATAAATCGGTTCAGTCATTTCTGATATATTGCTAAGAAACGTGTTTTGAACACAAAAGTTAAATACCGACCGACGGTTCAACCGACCAACTAGCTGACCAACCAACAGAATATCATGATAGACTATGAGTTGAAGGCTATGAGTTGAAGTAGCTGTATGCCAAAAATCATCAAAACCGGTTCTGGCGTTTTGAGATCTAGGGCGAAAAGTGTTTAGCACCGAATTTTGACCTTTGATGTAGAGCAAATTTGGAGGCTTGGGGGGGGGGGGGGCTGGCCATAAACCAACGTAACGTAACGTTTGGTCAAAATCGGTTCATTGGTTCCTTAGATATGGCGCGCGACAGACAGATCGACCGACGGACACACGGACAGACATTAGGATAGTTCTGATTCACGACTATTTCAATGTATCTCCATAAATACAAGAAAAGGTGTGTCCTTATAGAATTTCAGTAAGCTATTTTAAAGAAGAATTATTTGCCTTGAGCAATTAAATTCATATATGAATTAACAACTGCTGCCCTGACAAGGTTGAAGCCCATTTGGAAAGACAAAACCATCAGTCTACATTCCAAAGTAAGACTGCTGCGATCTCTTGTCATCTCCATCTTCCTATATGCTTGCGAAGCATGGACCCTCACAGCAGATCTCCAACGAAGAATACAAAGCATGTAGATGAGGTGCTACAGAAGACTTCTGTGCATTTCCTATACCCAACACATCACCAACGACGAAGTCCGACAGATCATCACACAAGCCATTGGACAACACGATGACCTGCTCACAGTGGTGAAGAAACGGAAACTCCGATGGTATGGCCACGTCACCAGATCATCAGGCCTTGCAAAGACCATTCTGCAAGGCACAGTGCAAGGAGGTAGAAGAAGGGGGAGACCGAAAAAGGGGTGGGAGGACAACATTCGAGAATGGACTGGTTTGACACTGAGCGAAGCCATGAGGGCTGCTGAGGACAGAGAAAGATGGAGTATGCTGGTTAAACGATCATCTGTGGTGCCCCTACGACCTTCGGGTTATGGGACAGGATAGGATAGGATAGGATGAATTAACAATTACTTTGCCCAGATATCAATATTCATCTGTTGCTTTGTCTGACAATATCCAGATATACTCCCCTACTCCCCTCGATATTATTATTTACATATTTCCGACGGAAAGAAGGTATTTATATTGTCTGCAATGTGGGTGTTCGTGTATATTATGGCATTCGTTGTGTTAATAGAATGTAAAAAAAAAAACTGAAAAAAAGAAAAAAAGCCAAATGATTTTGGAGCTGTTACAATGATGAGGGGGCTATATCTGGATATTGCCCTTTGTCTATATTACTAAAGTGAATAATCTGTTCCTGCGAAATTAGAAACAAAACCGAGGGTTTTATTTGCCATTTTGATGAACATGATTACTAGTGGTAAGTGTTCGCTAAAAGTGCCCCTATACCTATAAATACGTGACCTGATTCATCAGAATCGCTCATAACTACAATATTGTAAATTTTTAGATGTTTTATACCTTCAACAACTAGAGACAATATAATTATAAAATGTTTCCGATTCGTACTAAAACAACAACAACAACAACAACAACAACAACAACAATAACAACAACACGTGGAATTTTGCTTAATTGAAGTTGAGTCTGCAAGGGTCTCGATGGTTGAGCGCAAATATTTCTGCTTACCATCTAGATATTACTAGGAATAGGTGCACAAAATACGAACATTCATATATTTAGCTTAGTGTTCTTTGACGATTTCAGTACAAATTTAAATAGCGAATAATCAAAACATTGCAACGGATAAACAAACAAAAAACTGCCTACAAATATGAAATTGGAGTTGCTGATAACATATTGTATCTAATTCTTATTAGATTCTATATCCCGGGGTGTTAACGGAATAATAATAATAATAAAAATAATAATAATAATTATAATAGTTATAATAATTATAATAATAATAATAAAGATATTTATATAGCGCTTTTTCCCAAGGAACAATATCAGTTCAAATAGGAATCATAGGAAATATCTACATGTATCTAGCTCCCCATTTCTCCTGCCAGGGACTTAAGTTTATGGAATTAATCTGTCCTAACAGGCTTTTAAAAAAAACATTTCGCTGTTTTTCTCAACGGCAATATCTGCTTTTATGCCCAAGCCAAACTGGTACACAAACTAAACTATTATCAATTACTGTTTGCCCTATTTCCATACAAATTGGGCATAAAACCAGATATTGCCTTCAATATACGCCGAAAATCTTAAATCTGAATCCTTTTTAGTGTATACACAATTGTCTTTGTGAAGCAATATGCCAAAATTCAAAACAACCCATTATACAAATTCCTCCGTGGCGGTGCCGAGGTTTTCTGTATCCCCACTTTGTAGAAATGTATTGCTTAAAAATACCACTATTTCTGTCATTCTCATTTGTTCTTTCTCGTTCCTAATCTGTCCTATCAATCTATCATCTTCTTCGCTAGACCAGTCACCTACCTTTTTTTCTTGAAAAACGCCGATACAAGGAGTAAAGTAGTAGATATTCATGATTTTAAACATACGTTAAAAGGTCTGTATTGCGACAAACTTATGCAAATAATTAATTCAAGATCAGCATAGGCGCTGCACTATATAAAATATAGTGTCAAGTACTCTTTCGAATGAGAATATAAACCAAAGTATATAAGCCGTGCATGCATACATTCCATCGCACTGATTTAAAGCTCTAGACGCTTAAAAAAAAATTAAATTAACGTCCCCGGACACAATAAGCGTATAGGGGACGATTTTAGAGTACGGGTGAGACTGCTACCGGCCTTCAGAACGGAGATTAGTGGTTGTGCGTTGATAAATTATTTTACATGCACTCTGCTGTGCGTATTAATGTATCATGTCATACATGTATTAGTGTGGCATCACGTGTTCGTTGCGACTGTGCTTTATTGATATTGCATTATCACTATATTGCACGAATCTCTCAGATGGAATTCCTGCATCAAATTATTTCACTTTCAGCTCAAATCTAACAGTAATACAATCTTTGGGAAAAACAAACCGATTATCTGACAGAATTAGAAGAATGAACCGTTAAACGTACTTGTCATAAATACAGAGCAAAGCTGACTCGGTTCGTATGCTTTGCAATTAGTTAGGTGAAAGACAGTCCCTGAAAAAAATTGAAGATAGTGCAATCTTCTTGTTATTTTTAAATATTAGTTTGGGTACTAAAATGACTCACGCGAGCGGTAGTAAGAAAAAAAGATGGCAAATCAGTCAAATGCATTGCCAAACGCTTACACACACTGCCAAAAAACAAGCACCTCCAAAAGTGCTAATTATCCTGGCGCTGTTGTGGCCCGGCCCTATCCTAACGAAGCAAACGGGAAACATGCATCTACCCATTATCTGAACTATCTGCAAATTGAAGAAAAAAAACAAACAGGTTTTTAAATCCGCTCAGCCAAATTTTAGATATTGTGCAAAATGTGTGTAGAAAATGGGGAAGCGTACTGACCTTGACCTGTGAGAAAGTACAAACACGAACGATCTAACATACTTAGCAGTAGTTGAAGTGCCCGCAAAGTAAGAATGATGATTTTCGGTTACATTACATTACATAATTGTTGCTTTAGGTCCAGCGGACTCTTCCGAGCCAAATCAGGACCGGACAACCCCCAATCCGCATAAAAGATCTGCTGAAACAACCCTAAATGGAAAACTGAATGCCCTCCACCAGCCAGTCACTTTACAATAAAGACATCCCACGCAGGGGACGGCTGAGGCTTTACCCCAACTAATCGAACCCCCATTTACAAAAACAAAATAGAATACAAACATCATATAAATTATCAACAAAACACATACATATAAAATGCCTACATTGCTAAATAATAACATCATAGGAAGCCCTAGTGACCACCTGGCAGAAAGCGTCCAACATTCCCAAGCTGATCCAACAGACCTCACACACGAACAAGGAGTCTTGTCCAGGAAGAGTTTTCAAGAAAAAGGGTAGATGACTGGTATAGCGAAGAAGACGATAGTATAGCAGATTGATAGAACAGAGCAGGAATGAGAAAGAGCAAATGAGAAAGACAGCGACAGTGGGAATTTAAAGCACTAAATTTCCAGAAAGTGGGGATACTATTTATACTGAAACCCCCGGCACTCCAACGGGGGTAAATGATTTTCGGTTAAGTTATTCCTGAGATGTAATGGGGCAACGGGTGGAGGGAGAGGAGGGGAGCGTGTTTTTAACCAAAAAGTGAAATTCGGATCGACGGATTAAACGACAACCCATGATTTGATGTACCTGTATACCACTACTGAAGTATACAACCCATGGTTAGATGTACCTGTATACCACTACTGAAGTATACAACCCATGGTTAGATGTACCTGTATACCACTACTGAAGTATACAACCCATGGTTAGATGTACCTGTATACCACTACTGAAGTATACAACCCATGGTTAGATGTACCTGTATACCACTACTGAAGTATACAACCCATGGTTAGATGTACCTGTATACCACTACTGAAGTATACAACCCATGGTTAGATGTACCTGTATACCACTACTGAAGTATACAACCCATGGTTAGATGTACCTGTATACCACTACTGAAGTATACAACCCATGATTTGATGTACCTGTATACCACTACTGAAGTATACAACCCATGGTTAGATGTACCTGTATACCACTACTGAAGTATACAACCCATGGTTAGATGTACCTGTATACCACTACTGAAGTATACAACCCATGGTTAGATGTACCTGTATACCACTACTGAAGTATACAACCCATGGTTAGATGTACCTGTATACCACTACTGAAGTATACAACCCATGGTTAGATGTACCTGTATACCACTACTGAAGTATACAACCCATGGTTAGATGTACCTGTATACCACTACTGAAGGATATCACCATGATTTGATGTACCTGTATACCACTACTGAAGGATATCACCATGATTTGATGTACCTGTATACCACTATTGAAGTATACAACCCATGATTTGATGTACCTGTATACCACTACTGAAGTATACAACCCATGGTTAGATGTACCTGTATACCACTACTGAAGGATATCACCATGATTTGATGTACCTGTATACCACTACTGAAGGATATCACCATGATTTGATGTACCTGTATACCACTACTGAAGGATACAACCCATGATTAGATGTACCTGTATACCACTACTGAAGGATACAACCCATGATTAGATGTACCTGTATACCACTACTGAAGGATACAACCCATGATTAGATGTACCTGTATACCACTACTGAAGGATATCACCCATGATTAGATGTACCTGTATACCACTACTGAAGGATACAACCCATGATTAGATGTACCTGTATACCACTACTGAAGGATACAACCCATGATTAGATGTACCTGTATACCACTACTGAAGGATATCACCCATGATTAGATGTACCTGTATACCACTACTGAAGGATACAACCCATGATTTGATGTACCTGTATACCACTACTGAAGGATATCACCCATGGTTAGATGTACCTGTATACCACTACTGAAGGATATCACCCATGGTTAGATGTACCTGTATACCACTACTGAAGGATATCACCCATGGTTAGATGTACCTGTATACCACTACTGAAGGATATCACCCATGGTTAGATGTACCTGTATACCACTACTGAAGGATACAACCCATGATTAGATGTACCTGTATACCACTACTGAAGGATACAACCCATGATTAGATGTACCTGTATACCACTACTGAAGGATATCACCCATGATTAGATGTACCTGTATACCACTACTGAAGGATACAACCCATGATTAGATGTAACTGTATACCACTACTGAAGGATACAACCCATGATTAGATGTACCTGTATACCACTACTGAAGGATATCACCCATGATTAGATGTACCTGTATACCACTACTGAAGGATACAACCCATGATTTGATGTACCTGTATACCACTACTGAAGGATATCACCCATGGTTAGATGTACCTGTATACCACTACTGAAGGATATCACCCATGGTTAGATGTACCTGTATACCACTACTGAAGGATACAACCCATGATTAGATGTACCTGTATACCACTACTGAAGGATATCACCCATGGTTAGATGTACCTGTATACCACTACTGAAGGATATCACCCATGGTTAGATGTACCTGTATACCACTACTGAAGGATACAACCCATGATTAGATGTACCTGTATACCACTACTGAAGGATATCACCCATGGTTAGATGTACCTGTATACCACTACTGAAGAATACAACCCATGATTAGATGTACCTGTATACCACTACTGAAGTATACAACCCATGATTTGATGTACCTGTATACCACTACTGAAGGATACAACCCATGAATTGATGTACCTGTATACCACTACTGAAGTATACAACCCATGATTTGATGTACCTGTGTACCACTACTGAAGTATACAACCCATGATTTGATGTACCTGTATACCACTACTGAAGGATATCACCCATGATTTGATGTACCTGTATACCACTACTGAAGTATACAACCCATGATTTGATGTACCTGTATACCACAACTGAAGGATATCACCCATGATTTGATGTACCTGTATACCACTACTGAAGTATACAACCCATGATTTGATGTACCTGTATACCACTACTGAAGTATACAACCCATGGTTAGATGTACCTGTGTACCACTACTGAAGGATATCACCATGGTTAGATGTACCTGTATACCACTACTGAAGGATTCAACCCATGATTTGATGTACCTGTATACCACTACTGAAGGATTCAACCCATGATTTGTTGTACCTGTATACCACTACTGAAGTATACAACCCATGATTTGATGTACCTGTATACCACTACTGAAGTATACAACCCATGGTTAGATGTACCTGTGTACCACTACTGAAGGATATCACCATGGTTAGATGTACCTGTATACCACTACTGAAGGATTCAACCCATGATTTGATGTACCTGTATACCACTACTGAAGGATTCAACCCATGATTTGATGTACCTGTATACCACTACTGAAGGATTCAACCCATGATTTGATGTACCTGTATACCACTACTGAAGGATACAACCCATGGTTAGATGTAACTGTATACCACTACTGAAGGATATCACCATGGTTAGATGTACCTGTATACCACTACTGAAGGATACAACCCATGATTGGATGTACCTGTATACCACTACTGAAGGATATCACCCATGGTTAGATGTACCTGTATACCACTACTGAAGGATATCACCCATGATTGGATGTACCTGTATACCACTACTGAAGGATATAACCCATGGTTAGATGTACATGTATACCACTACTGAAGGATATCACCCATGGTTAGATGTACCTGTATATTACTACTGAAGGATACAACCCATGGTTAGATGTAACTGTATACCACTACTGAAGGATATCACCATGGTTAGATGTACCTGTATACCACTACTGAAGGATACAACCCATGGTTAGATGTACCTGTATACCACTACTGAAGGATACAACCCATGGTTAGATGTAACTGTATACCACTACTGAAGGATATCACCATGGTTAGATGTACCTGTATACCACTACTGAAGGATACAACCCATGATTGGATGTACCTGTATACCACTACTGAAGGATATCACCCATGGTTAGATGTACCTGTATACCACTACTGAAGGATACAACCCATGATTGGATGTACCTGTATACCACTACTGAAGGATATCACCCATGGTTAGATGTACCTGTATACCACTACTGAAGGATACAACCCATGATTGGATGTACCTGTATACCACTACTGAAGGATATAACCCTTGATTTGTGTGACGGTGGGTCTATTGTTGCTGGGCTCTGCACAATTTATTGCTATTACCCACTCGTCCTTTTCTGCGGGGATCGGCTAGTGTAATCACCCTATGACTAATCTTAATACATTTATATGTTTAGCCCGGTCTGTGTGCGGATAGGGTTATAGAGATAGGGAGAAAATTGTAAAATCTTCACTGAGACACTAGCTCTCACACGGCTATGAAACATAGGTAGTCCAGCCATTTGTTAACAGTAAATATCACACATTTATTTCCTCTATACAAAATCTTCTAATCACTATACTAACTTAAATGTCCAAATTTGACTTGGAGTAGTTCGCTCCTTGATAGGTCTATTCAGCTACTGTCTCATCATTGGGCTAATAGTGCTTTCTGTCCTATCGTTCGTTTTTCTGGAAGAGTGGACTATCGCACAGTCCTTCTAGAGCAGTTTTGGTGCACGGTTTCTAGTGACTTAACTGTCTCGTCGATGAGCGGTGTTGTGGTCACGTTCTCTGGGTAGTAGACCATTCAGCCAGAGAAGCATACTGCTCTCGCTGCTCAAGGTTGCAGGCCACGTGTCAGGGTTGCCTCTCTGTGGAGTTTGTTGCCAGCCGTGGACCAAGCTGACTGCTCGTCTGCAAAATATGAGACGATTTTCTGCAACGCTTTGTTTACAAAGGTTGTGCAGAGCGTCTCACTGTTGGCAGAAATAGCCCTCAGTGAGATCATCTCCACTTATATAGTTAAGAGACAAACAGTTTTCTAAGTCCGAGGCCCACTGGAATCTCCAACATAACTCCTATACATATCTACATATATCAAGGCTAAAATAAATACAGGGAGAAGTAATTAATAATATACACATTCTCCGGTACAGCCACTGGTCTGCATTAATACAAATAGGTAAAACAATCGTTGGTCAGTGGTTCTACCTCGTGGTTGCGAAACCTGTCGGGTTCGACACGTGGTCAAGTAAAGTTTCACTAACAAAACATGGCAAAATTTCACAAACATAATCCAACAATCATATCAAATAATCGCAATGAAACAAACGATTGATCATTTACCTTCTTGACAATGTCAGGCTCTGGCTGTACTGCGATGAATGATTTAAATCCGTCACCTGCTTAGTCTTCAGCTAGAGAGATCTATCAACGTGCGTCTTGCTACGATGATGCTCGGACAAAGACTAACTATTGTCACGCTGTGATCAGCCCAAGCGCGAGAGATCTCAAGACTAGTAGCGCCACTGCGGGGGTGGCGGGTGATTGGTCAGCTGGGTGAGGTCACGGCTTATCTTATGAAGTTGTAGCCTACGTATGCTTAACACAACCTTCTGCTGTCGTCTGCTAGTCAGCGAATTAACTGTACACAGGTCAACGCAGACTGACCGTGTAGGCATGAAGCTTTAGTGCTGGGTTGAACTTGCCTATCGCGACAATTTGATGTACCTGTATATCACTACTGAAGGATACAACCCATGGTTAGATATACCTATATACCACTACTGAAGGATATCACCCATGATTAGATATACCAGTATACCACTACTGAAGGATACAACCCATGGTTAGATGTACCTGTATACCACTACTGAAGGATACAACCCATGGTTAGATGTACCTGTATACCACTACTGAAGGATATCACCATGGTTAGATGTACCTGTATACCACTACTGAAGGATACAACCCATGATTTGATGTACCTGTATACCACTACTGAAGGATATAACCCATGATTAGATGTACCTGTATACCACTACTGAAGGATACAACCCATGATTTGATGTACCTGTATACCACTACTGAATGATATAACCCATGATTTGATGTACCTGTATATCACTACTGAATGATATAACCCATGATTTGATGTACCTGTATACCACTACTGAAGGATATCACCCATGGTTAGATGTACCTGTATACCACTACTGAAGGATACAACCCATGATTAGATGCACCTGTATACCACTACTGAAGGATACAACCCCATGATTAGATGTACCTGTATACCACTACTGAAGGATACAACCCATGATTGGATGTACCTGTATACCACTACTGAAGGATATCACCCATGGTTAGATGTACCTGTATACCACTACAGAAGGATACAACCCATGATTTGATGTACCTGTATACCACTACTGAAGGATACAACCCATGGTTAGATGTACCTGTATACCACTTCTGAATGATATAACCCATGATTTGATGTACCTGTATACCACTACTGAATGATATAACCCATGATTTGATGTACCTGTATACCACTACTGAAGGATATCACCCATGGTTAAATGTACCTGTATACCACTACTGAAGGATATAACCAATGATTTGATGTACCTGTATACCACTACTGAATGATATAACCAATGATTTGATGTACCTGTATACCACTACTGAATGATATAACCAATGATTTGATATACCTGTATACCACTACTGAAGGATACAACCCATGATTTGATGTACCTGTATACCACTACTGAATGATATAACCAATGATTTGATGTACCTGTATACCACTACTGAAGGATACAACCCATGGTTAAATGTACCTGTATACCACTACTGAAGGATATCACCATGGTTAGATGTACCTGTATACCACTACTGAAGGATATCACCCATGGTTAAATGTACTTGTATACCACTACTGAAGGATATAACCCATGATTTGATGTACCTGTATACCACTACTGAAGGATACAACCCATGATTTGATGTACCTGTATACCACTACTGAAGGATACAACCCATGATTTGATGTACCTGTATACCACTACTGAAGGATACAACCCATGATTTGATGTACCTGTATACCACTACTAAAGGATACAACCCATGGTTAGATGTACCGGTATACCACTACTGAAGGATACAACCCATGATTTGATGTACCTGTATACTACTACTGAAGGATACAACCCATGATTTGATGTACCTGTATACCACTACTGAAGGATACAACCCATGATTTGATGTACCTGTATACCACTACTGAAGGATACAACCCATGGTTAGATGTACCTGTATACCACTACTGAATGATATAACCCATGATTTGATGTACCTGTATACCACTACTGAATGATATAACCCATGATTTGATGTACCTGTATACCACTACTGAATGATATAACCCATGATTTTATGTACCTGTATACCACTACTGAAGGATATCACCCATGGTTAAATGTACCTGTATACCACTACTGAAGGATACAACCCATGATTTGATGTACCTGTATACCACTACTGAATGATATAACCAATGATTTGATGTACCTGTATACCACTACTGAAGGATACAACCCATGGTTAAATGTACCTGTATACCACTACTGAAGGATATCACCATGGTTATATGTACCTGTATACCACTACTGAAGGATATCACCCATGGTAAAATGTACCTGTATACCACTACTGAAGGATACAACCCATGATTTGATGTACATGTATACCACTACTGAAGGATATAACCCATGATTTGATGTACCTGTATACCACTACTGAAGGATACAACCCATGATTTGATGTACCTGTATACCACTACTGAAGGATACAACCCATGATTTGATGTACCTGTATACCACTACTGAAGGATACAACCCATGATTTGATGTACCTGTATACCACTACTGAAGGATACAACCCATGGTTAGATGTACCTGTATACCACTACTGAAGGATACAACCCATGGTTTGATGTACCTGTATACCACTACTGAAGGATACAACCCATGATTTGATATACCTGTATACCACTACTGAAGGATATAACCCATGATTTGATGTACCTGTATACCACTACTGAAGGATACAACCCATGGTTAGATGTACCTGTATACCACTACTGAAGGATACAACCCATGATTTGATATACCTGTATACCACTACTGAAGGATACAACCCATGATTTGATATACCTGTGTACCACTACTGAAGTATACAACCCATGATTTGATATACCTGTATACCACTACTGAAGGATACAACCCATGATTTGATATACCTGTATACCACTACTGAAGGATACAACCCATAGATAGATAGATAGATTGTTGCTTTAGGTCCAGCGGACTCTTCCGAGCCAAATCAGGACCGGACAACAACCCTAGTGGGAAAATTGAATGCCCTCCACCGGCCAGTCACTTTACAATAAAGACATCCCACGCAGGGGACGGCTGAGGCTTTACCCCAACTACTCGAACCCCCGGTTACAAAAACAAAATAGAATACAAACATCATTATAAATTATCAACAAAACTTATACATATAAAATGCCTATATTGCTAAATACTAACATCATAGGAAGCCCTAGTGACCACCCGGCAGAAAGCGTCCAACACTCCCAAGCTGATCCAACAGATCTCATACACAAACAAGGAGTCTTGTCCAGGAAGAGTTTTCAAGAAAAAAGGTAGGTCATTGATCTAGCGAAGAAGAAGATAGTATAGCAGTGATAGGACAGAGCAGGAATGGGAAAGAGTAAATGAGGAAGACAGCAACAGTGGGAATTTAAAGCACTAAATTCCCAGAAAGTGGGGATACTATTTATACTGAAACCCCCGGCACCCCAACGGGGGTACTGTTGCCGCAGTGAATTGGTCATGCCTACAAAGGCAAGACAGGTTTTCAACTGGGGCTTTCCCTTTTCCCTTTATAGGTTAGAACAGTGGCAAGATCGCTCATGACCCCAAGGGGTTATACAACCCATGATTTGATGTACCTGTATACCAAACCTCAACAAAACAAAATCGCTTCGTCCGTTTTTGAGATATTGAGCAAAACGTATTTAGCAACGGACTCCAGTGACCTTGACCTTTGCGGTGTAGAGCACATATGATGGCACGGGGGCATGTCACTAACTTAGGTAATGCTCCTATGAATTTTGGTCGCAATCAGTTTCGTGGTTCTTGAGATGCGGACAGACCGACCGTAAGACGGACCGACATTGTGCACGTTCTGATCCCCAACTATTTCAAAGTATACGTCTGGAAATGTAAAAAAAAAAAAAATCAATGATATTGTGTTGCAGCAAAAGACGCGTATATCTATCTCTGTGCCCTCATTACATTTTATGTGCACGTGCACAAACAACAAGAGGGACATAATTAGTCTGTTATGTTTGGGAGATAGAATTGTCCAAAAATGCTTTGTAAAACCTAATACGCTTGTAATACGGAAAGTTCAACGCACTGCGAAGCCAGAACAAACGGATATATAACACCGGCGATCGAGACTAAAGTCCAGACGAATTAAAAGGAACTTAAAACAAACAGCACAACAAACTCATAAACGCATATTAAAGAGAGAGAGAGAGAGGGAGGGAGAGGGTGAGAGAGAGAGACGGGGGTGGGGTGGGGGGTGGGGAGTGATGACGTAGGAGCAGAAGAATTTTAGAAAAGACAAGGTCCTTGACACTTTAACAAGAAATCATTATACTCACATATTCACAGACTTCGGGTGAAGGGAACCAGACCCATTGACACACATCAAATGCCCGATCAATTTGTAATAGGGGTGCCAAAGGCGATCTCTTTCACAATGCTCGTAGGTCTCTTTCGTTGAATTCTCATATGTACTACATTCTCTGTACAATTATCAAGCTATAACCTACATTTCCGAAGCGAATTTTAGTTTGTTTGATCAGGGCCATATAAAACAGCCATACACGCTCAACCTTCGATGTGTTTAACGTGAAAAGTCGACTTTGTTTTCTACTTGAGCCCACCAGTAAAAATATCACTATGTAATTATAAAACCCATAATCTATAACCCTAAAAGTCATACTAGCAATGAGGAAAAGGGAAGCTCTTGTGAACAGTTTGGTACGTAAAGCGTTGTTTAGTCTCTGTTCTGAATGGCATAGAAATACGGGTATCTTATTTCCACAGGCGTTTGTATAGATAACCAAAAGGGAGACGCGTCAAAGGCATAGGCGCCCGCGTGTCTAGATACAAGCGCCTGTGCTTATTTCCCCCCCCCCTCCTCCCTCCCCCCCACAATGGTCAGCACGGTGTAAATTACACCGTCCGGAGTGTGTAAAATAATAGGCCTAGGAGTTCACAAAGTTGTGAAGTTGTGAAGTGTCGTTTTGTCTTTTTCCTGTAGTTTGCACTGCAGTTGTAAAGTCGCGTTTTCTCTTTCCCGCATTGCAATAGAAATGATAGTATCACTGGATGCTATGCGCGCTTTATTCCTACATCAGACTCAAAGCGCGGGGATCTGTAACCAACATACACGCTGACTTGTTACGGACACTCCTACGAACACAACCAACACAAATTCATCACTCTAACATGTGGTGTAAAGGAACGTCGCTATTACAGATGACGAAAAGGAAATCGAATTTTAGTTTTGATATTTTTAGATAGACTACATTCAATACTACCCCCGTTGGGGTGCCGGGGGGGTGTCAGTATAAATAGTATCCCCACTTTCTGGAAATTTAGTGCTTTAAATTCCCACTGTCGCTGTCTTTCTCATTTGCTCTTTCTCATTCCTGCTCTGTTCTATCAATCTGCTATACTATCGTCTTCTTCGCTAGACCAGTCTCCTACCTTTTTTCTTGAAAACTCTTCCGGGACAAGACTCCTTGTTTGTGTATGAGGTCTGTTGGATCAGCTTGGGAATATTGGACGCTTTCTGCCAGGTGGTCACTAGGGCTTCCTATGATGTTATTATTTAGCAATGTAGGCATTTTATATGTATGTGTTTTGTTGCTGTTTGTATTCTATTTTGTTTTTGTAAACGGGGGTTCGATAAGTTGGGGGTGAAGCCTCAGCCGTCCCCTGCGTGGGATGTCTTTATTGTAAAGTGACTGGCTGGTGGAGGGCATTCAGTTTTCCCACTAGGGTTGTTTCGGCAGATCTTTTATGCGGATTGGGGGTTGTCCGGTCCTGATTTGGCTCGGAAGAGTCCGCTGGACCTAAAGCAACAATTATGTAATGTAATGTAACATCCAATACTATTATTGAAGGGAGGAAGGAAACCGGAGTACCCAGAGAAAACCCTCGGTGATCTTGCACACAAAAAAAAACGAATTGGGTCGTGTTTGGTCTCTGTCCCATACTTTACGGAAACACATTACACTGTTCGGTGTGAAAACATCATTTGACAATGTTGTACACGTGCAGTAACTAGTCTAATTTGTCTCCTTTTCCGGGACATTGATATGGTTTATAGACTATGTAATTTAAAATTGTCCCAGTGTATACCGTCTGGTCTGGGTCAATATGAGCCATGAAACGGGACTTCTGGTGCTATTGACAATCTGACAGAAATGTTTTACAGACTATCAATCGCAGAAATATATCATTTACGCGCCTTCGGTGGCGTGCCCGCTAGAAGCCTAAATGAGAGAGTCCGGAATCATTATGTTCTCAAATTTCTGTTTTATCAGCTACAATAGCTTGATTTCTTAATATTTATTTATTTAGTTAGTTACTTTACTTTATTATTTATTTATTTATCACTTTTTCCACCCACGGTATTGAAGGTAAGTTTACTCTAGAATGTTGAAGTATTATTCCAGCTCAAATAATTATCTGTGATAAAGGACACACTAGTTTAATGGACTTTCAAGGTGCTGTTGAGATACACGGACTTTCATGCCGACTGTTGAGGTTACAGAACAAACCCTTGCCTCCCACGACGTCCACCACGTAAATCTGCGCACTAGGTAAGGATAGGTTTCTATATGGCGGAAACGGCAGCGAAGCGAGGTGCCGTTAAGGAATGAATACTGATCCTTCTTTTGTATGATTACAAGCGAAACGACACGCACAGTGAAATATATACCCCTCGTTTTGCTGCCGCTGCCCTGCCGATCCTGCCATATGGATACGCATACCTAACACCTTAAACCGTCTGGTCACCCCGAACAGAAGTTTTAACACCCTGACAAAGCAATTCAATTGAATACATAATTGAACTGAATTCAATACAAACATGTAGCGAATTAAAATAAACTAGTGCAGGACTCGATTTTAATAATTGTAGTTTCTTCCCCCAAATCCAAAGCAATGCAATGCAATACTATACTATACTATACTATACTATACTATACTATACTATACTATACTATACTATACTATACTATACTATACTATACTATACTATACTATACTATACTATACTATACTATACTATACTATACAATTTTCAGGGATGTGTGACTGATCGGGTGTTCAATTCTTTGTGCGAATGGTAATATTGAAGTCGAATTTGCATTCGTACACGTAACGCGGGCGGAAAACATGACAAGGACACAATCTGGACACCACATTTTCAAATTACAAAGCATGCTTGGTTGTCAATGTTCACGACAATAGCAGTAATAGAGACATAAAGACTGGAAGATTGAGAAGATGGTGCAATTTGCACGCAAGCTGAAGCAAGGGAGGGGGGCACTGATGTAATTTACTGGATCGTCATTCGTGCCCAATTCTACAGCATAGAATTACAAAAGTAGCATATTGAATGTATTATTTTTCATGTGAATTTTTTTTCCAGACTGCTAACTTGTTTTTGAACAGTTCTAAGACTGGGCAAAGGATGATTTATTTTGTTCGCTCCATACACAAATACTTAGGCGCTCACACAGACACACACATACACACACACAGCGAGACAGAGAGAGAGAGGCACACAGACAGACTGCCACACATGTACCTTTTCATAATATATGAGGAAAGGGACATACAAAACAGCACTAGGTCTGCATATTATTCTACAAAACTCAATGAAATATGAACATTTGCCAAAATTTGAATAATCCTTTCTTTCCGTATTATCAAGACAGCTTCAATCGTTTGCTGCCTATTTTAAAACTCAGACGCGTGAGCATGTATACTGTAGTGGCTGTCGTTGTGTAGTTTCAGATCAAATAGCTGAATCACGTGGGAGACTCTAAAGAAACGACAAGAGAATAGCAGTTTTCATTAAACTTAAAGTAATCCTGTCACTGTGAGCTGCCTATTAGAAGTGCTGCATAGCATGCTACCGCACAATCAGTCCAAATGCTACATGTGCCACAGAGCAAAGACGAGGCTGCACAGTTAAATTGGTCAAACGAATTAATATTGATTTGTAAGCGTTTGTCCAGTGGCCAACTCAATTTATTTAGGCAGAAATTAAAACTTAAAAGAGACAGACTTACAAGCAGCTTATAGATCAGATCGACAGAAATGCAAAGAAATCAATGATTTTTGCAGACGCGCGGAAATGCAGAGACATAGTCCTATCACTTATGCCGAGAGACGGGAAAAGCAGAAAGATATTAGCTATTACGTTGACAGCCAGTTTGACAGACCGATAGTAGAAATATGCCTAAAAGAGATCACAGAAAGATGGTAAGTATGCAAGTCGCAACGCTGCAGACAACTAGAGTATTACATGCGAGTCCGATAGTACTACCTGCAACTAGTACTACTTCATAATGTACCTGTACATAACTGTTGTGCGTCTTCTCTGATAGGTCAGAAAATATTGAAGTATCGTCTAGCCCGAACGAACAAACCATGCCCGACAACGGTGTACAGAAAATACGAAAAGAGCGAAAAGGGCGAAAAGGACAGCGAAAAGAGCGAAAAAGGGAACCAAAAGAGCAAAAACAAGCGAAAGGGACCCCAAAATAGCAAACAGAAGCCTAATTAAGCTCCACACGTATTAAAAGAAGCGGTTAAATGAAGAATTATTGATAAATAATGTAAAAATTTCCTCGATCGATTCGGGGATTTCCCTTTGTAATGGAGCCCATCGATCCAAGACCAGCAAAAAGAGGAATGTAAAGCGCGAAAAGGGGATTAAAAAAGCAAAAATGACACGTAATAAGCAAAATGGATTAAAAAGGCTTTCAGTGAATATCAAAACATGGTTTTAATTGGTACATTGGATTGCATATCACTGATAAATCAGCTTGATGCGTCAGATTTGGAGGCAAAGTATGTGAAGGGACACTACTCCGAGACAGAAAATACAAGCCAGTTTGACAAAACCGGGCATAAAATGAGCGAAAATGGAAATAAGAGAGCGAAAAGGAGCTTAAATATGCAAAAGAGATTCAAAAGAAGTTCAATGCCTATCAAAAGATGCGTTTAATGGGTAAATTGGATTACGTATCACTGAAACATCAGCCCGGTAAACGGTTCGATTCGGGAATTTCCGTTAAGAGTTGCCAAGACGAGGAAAAAAATGAAATAAAGCAGCGAAAAGGGAATTAAAAGAGCGAAAAGAAGCAAAAATAAGCAAACGGGATTAAAAAGGAGTCTAATGCATATCAAAACATGGTTTTAATAGGTACGCTGGATTGCATATCACTGAAAAATCAGCTTGATGTGTCAGATTTGGGCGGTGGCAATTGTCAAGGGACAATACTCTGAGACAGAAAGTACCATTCAATTAGACTACAAAAGAATACAAAGAGCGAAAATGGAAATAAGAGCGAAACGGAGCCTAAATATGCTAAAGAGATTCAAAAGGAGTTAAATGCCTATCAAAAGATGCGTTTAATGGGTAAATTGGATAACTGAAATATCAGCTTTATGGTGGGTGACGGGTAGAGGAGAGGGAGGGGGGCATTACAGGAACAACTCACTATAGATAGTATAACTGTAAATAATTCCAAGCAGATATTTATTTCCAAAAGTTATATATAATAAAGTATATTATCACCCCCTCTGCTTCCTCCACACTACCACCGGCGGTATGTTTATCTCCTGAATACAAGAAGAATAACACATACAATACAACACTTTGTAACGACAAAATGTTATCCCTCAATTTGTATATCCTTGATTTTGCCAAACTTTCAGTTTTCAAAAACCTTCTTCAGGGCATTAACTGTGTGAAAGTTTATTTATAATACCCTATATTAATATTAATTATTGTCTATCTACCTTGTTGTATTCAGGTTATATAATTAATATTGTTATCGGGTATTATATATATATATATATATATATATATATATATATATATATATATATATATATATATATATATATATATATATATAATATATATATATGTTTAGTGGCTTTATAAGTGTTTTATTGTATGTATATATACACTACATACAAACAGACGCTGCAAGCAAAACATAATTATGTGTGTGCTACCATTGTGCATTTTAGTCCAGATTTATTTTGTACAAAGAAATATTTTACCATGTTATAATGTGTAATAGAAAGTGTATTATTTCTGTATGCATGATAGTGGCAAGTGTTTGTGTGTGTTGGTTGCTTGTTTTTTTAACGTCTTCTTTACCTCTGCATCGAATTGATAAGATGCATAACACATACACTCCCCACAATAAAATAAAAATTAAAAAAATCATAATTTAAAAAACAAAGAAAACTTATTAAATAAATTGAGCCACTGGACAATTAATTAAAGCTTTTGCTAACATTATGCTTATCTTAACCTTACTCTCATATCAAAATTTGGAGCTAAATGAGGTTAATTAGTTATTCATTGCTTACAGGGTCCAGCGGACTGCAAAGACCTGAATAAGGACCACAAAATCAAGACCACAACTTTGCTAATGCCTAAAAGAGGACTCACCCCTGCTCCATATCATATATCTGCTGAAACAACCTTAGTGGTAACACTGAAGGCACTCCACCAGCCAGTCACTTACAATAAAGGCATCCCACGCAGGGGACGCTGAGGCTATACTCCTAATTTATCAAACCCCGGGTTACAAAAATAAAATATAATACAAACATCATTATAAAATATCAACAAAATACATACATATAAAATGACTACATTGCCAAATAAATATATCATAGGACGCCCCTGCTGGTTAAGGCATTGTACAGACCTTGTTTCCTTCAAGAGCTGCTTAAAAACGCCCTTGTTCCGCAAGGCGTTTTCTGTGTAAATAGTATGAACAGTAATAATACTTTCTGAATGATGCTGTACATGATGTAGTGCAAATGTTGTGTTGATGCGTACGAACGATGTGTGTAAGCGGATTGAGTTGTTATTCTAATGAAAAATGCGTTGTCCTATCCTATCCTATCCTATCCTATCCTGTCCCGTAACCCGGAGGTCGTAGGGGCACCACAGATGATCGTTTAACCAGCATACTCCATCTTTCTCTGTCCTCAGCAGCCCTCATGGCTTCGCTCAGTGTCAAACCAGTCCATTCTCGAATGTTGTCCTCCCACCTCTTTTTCGGTCTCCCTCTTCTTCTACCTCCTTGCACTGTGCCTTGCAGAATAGTCTTTGCAAGGCCTGATGATCTGGTGGCGTGGCCATACCATCGGAGTTTCCGTTTCTTCACCACTGTGAGCAGGTCATCGTGTTGTCCAATGGCTTGTGTGATGGTCTGTCGGACTTCGTCGTTGGTGATGTGTTGGGTATAGGAAATGCCCAGAAGTTTTCTGTAGCACCTCATCTCCATGCTTTGTATTTTTCGTTGGAGATCTGCTGTGAGGGTCCATGCTTCGCAAGCATATAGGAAGATGAAGATGACAAGGGAGCGCAGCAGTCTTACTTTGGAATGTAGACTGATGGTCCTGTCTTTCCATATGGGCTTCAACCTTGTCAGGGCAGAAGTTGTTTGTGCGATCCTGGAGAGGACTTCCTGTCGGGACACATTGTTTGATACAATGGCTCCTAAATATTTGAAGCTATGCACTGTGTTGAGGGATTGGCCTTGGACTTTGATGTCCGTGTTGATGCCATTGGTGTTGTTGGTCATCATTTTGGTCTTCTCTGCACTTATTTCCATTCCATAGGCTCTGGAGATGGTGTCAAGCCTCTGTACCAGCTGTTCAAGTTCTTGTTCCTCTCTCGCCAATCCATCAATGTCATCCGCAAAACGAAGATTGGAGATTGCTCTACCCCCTATGCTGACTGTGACTTCATGATCTGCAAGAGCATCTGACATGATGCGCTCTAGGAAGATGTTGAAGAGTGTTGGAGAGAGTAGGCATCCTTGACGCACACCGATTGTTGTTCTGAACCAGTTCCCGATGGCGCTGTTGTGGAGGACTGCACTGGTAGCCTTGTCATACAGGCTTTTGATGACTTCAATAATTTTAGGGCAGATGTTGTACACTTTCATTGTTGCCCATAGAGCTGCATGCCAGACTCAGTCAAACGCCTTCTTGAAGTCTATGAACACATGATATAGATGTTGTTCGTGCTGTAGGTATTTCTCACAGATTATTCGGAGGTTGAAAATCTGCTCAGTGGTATTTCGCCCTGCTCTGAATCCTGCTTGTTCTTCAACTATGATTTGTTCAGCTTGGGGTTTTAACCTTTTGAGTATTATTTTTAGGAGGACCTTGCTGGGATGGCTGATGAGGCTGATGGTGCGGTAATTTTCACATTCCTGGAGGTTACCTTTTTTGGGAAGAGTGGTGACAAGCGACTGGGTCCATGGTATAGGCGACTCCCCACTCTGCCAGATCTTGTTACAGATAATAGTGAGAGCATCAATCATCGCTTCTCCTCCTGCTTGTAGCAGTTCCGCGGGTATGTTGTCCACTCCCGCTGACTTCCCTTTCTTTAGCGATTGCACTGCTGCCTCAACTTCTTCCCGGAGAATTGGGAGGATTTCTTCTTCTTCTCTGTTCTCAGGACATGCTAGAACTGATGGGTCTCCATTTGGTGTATGGTTGTAAAGGTCAGAACAGTACTCTGTCCATCTGTCCAAGACTTCTTGTTCTTCTGTAAGGCATATGCCAGACTTGCTTTGGATCGTGGAGACTGGGCGGTTTGGCACTTGTCAGCCGCTTCACAGTCTGGTACGCCTTCTTGCTGTTGTTCTTGTTCAGACTGTTCTCTATTTCCTGGCATTGATCTTCTATCCAGTTCTCCTTTGCTGTGCGCATGCCATTTCGGATGTCATTGTTGATTTTTGCGGTAGACGTTATCTCCCTGTGAGGTGTTCTTTTTCTTTGTTATCTCTCTTCGTTTATCACACAGATCCAAAAGTTCAGGTGTGATCCACGGCTTCTTCTTTGGTCGGTGCTTGCCAAGGATCTCAGTGGCGGCATCTGTCACAGCTGAGTTGAAGGTAGTGGTCATGGTGTTGACATCTACTTCACCAGCCCCCAAGATGAGCAGTGCTGCAAATTTCCCTCCAATTGTGGCCTGAAATAGTTCTGCCACCTCCGGGTCTTGCAGTTTGTCCAGGTCGAACTTCAGTCTAGTGCACTTTGCTGTATTTACTCTCTTCAAGTGGAGCCGGAAAGACATCATCACAAGATCGTGGTCACTTCCGATGTCTGCTCCTGGATAAGTGCGTGTCCTGCCAATGTTGATGCTTGATCTGAAGCGTTTCTTGACCATGGTGTAGTCTATTTGGTTGTGATGCTCCCCGCCGGGACTGTGCCATGTCCATCGTCTGGAGTTTTTGTGGAGACCAAGCGTGTTTGCCAGTACCAGATTGTTGTATCTGGCAAACTCCAAGAGTCTCAGACCCCTGTCATTTGTCTCGTTGTTGCAGTAGGGTCCACATGTGTCTCTCCAGTTGTGGTGTGCATCTTGGCCAACCTTGGCATTCCAGTCGATTTCATAAAAATCCTCCACTTCGCTGTCGTCATAGTCTGATGTTGGGGCATAGGCCTGGATGATGGTGATGTTGAAAGGGGTTGCTCTCAGTCGAATGGTAATGAGTCTACTGGAGACTGGGCGGCAACCCATGACAGTGGCTAGAATGTTCTTGTGGACCAAGAATCCAACGCCGTGTTCGTGCCTGTCATCTCTACCGCTGAAATAGAGCCTGTGGCCTTTGTCGGTCGTTGTTTCACCTAGGCCTTTCCAGCGCAGTTCGCTGATGCCTAGAACGTTCCATCGATAGTGGTCCAACACGTGGGCCAGTTCTTCTAATGTTCCTTCCGCAGTTAGGGTCCTGACATTCCAGGTTCCTATGACGATGTTGTTTCTCGTGCGGATCTTGCTAAATTGTCCATCAGTAGCATACTTAACACCTCCGTCCTGGTGGCCAACGGAAGGCGCGGTCCTTGTGCCGGGCGACGACCGATCCGGTATGGAATTAGTGGATTGTGTCATCATGTAGTGTGTCTTGGGCAAAAAAAAAACTGGCGCTGCCCAATCCTCTCCAGGCTGTTGGCCACGGCCGAAATCCACGAATACAGTGTGACTCGCCTTGGCCCTGAGCACGTGGTCGTTGAACCTGTAGTAACGTGAGGTTCCTCCGCCCTGGCCGGTGACTTCTGTGTAGAAGACTTTCGCCCAGTGATGCCGTGCTAACATCACCCCTGTTAGTCGCCTCTTACGACACGCCGGGAAACGTTGGGTTTATTCTATTTAATGCCCGAACCCACATTTTATTATTATTTGGCAGAAAGCGTCCAATATTCCCAAGCTGATCCAACAGATCTCAAACACAAATGAGTTTTATCCCGGAAGAGCTTTCAAGAAAACAGGTAGTCTATGTGACTGGTCTAGTGAAGAAGACAGTATAGTAGATTGATAGAACAGAGTATAAATGAGAAAGATCAAAGTAAAAAGACAGCGACAGTGGGAATTTAAAGCTCTGATTTTCCAGATTTTTGTGTGTTTTGTTTTGTGCAGACCGAGCGTGTTTGCCAGTACCAGATTGCTGTATCTGGCAAACTCCAATAGCCTCAGACCCCTGTCATTTGTCTCGTTGTTGCAGTGGGGTCCACGTGTGCCTCCCCAGTTGTGGTGCGCATCTTGGCCAACCTTAGCATTCCAGTCGCCTTGCACTATGACTATGTCCTTTTTCGGCGCTTGGTCAAGGACCGCCTGTAGATTTTCATAAAAATCCTCCACTTCGCTGTCGTCATAGTCTGATGTTGGGGCATAGGCCTGGATGATGGTAATGTTGAAAGGGGTTGCTCTCAGACGGATGGTAATGAGTCTACTGGAGACTGGGCGGCAGCCCATGACAGTGGCTAGAATGTTCTTGTGGAACAAGAATCCAACGCCGTGTTCGTGCCTGTCATCTCTACCGCTGAAATAGAGCTTGTGGCCTTTGTCGGTTGTTGTTTCACCTAGGCCTTTCCAGCGCAGTTCGCTGAGACCTAGAACGTTCCATCGATAGTGGTCCAACTCGTGGGCCAGTTCTTCTAATTTTCCTTCCGCAGTTAGGGTCCTGACATTCCAGGTTCCTATGACTATGTTGTTTCTCGTGCGGATCTTGCTAATTTGTCCATAAGTAGCATACTCTTCACCTCCGTCCTGGTGGCCAACGAAAGGCGCGGTCCTTGTTCCGGGCGACGACCGATCCGGTATGGAATTAGTGGATAGCCTCATCATGTGTTGTGTCTTGGGCAAAAAAAGACCTGGCGGTGCCCAATCCTCTCCAGGCTGTTGGCCACAGCCGAAATCCACGAATACAGTGTGGCTCGCCTTGGCCCTGAGCACGTGGTCGTGGAACCTGTAGTAACGTGAGGTTCCTCCGCCCTGGCCGGTGACGTCTGTGTAGAAGACTTTCGCCCAGTGATGCCGTGCTAACATCACCCGTGTTAGTAGACTCTTACGACATGCCAGGAAACGTTGGGTCTATTCTATTTGCCCGAACCCACACAGTCCTGGCGGGGAGCATCACAACCAGATCGACTATATCATGGTCAAGAAACGACAGCACATTCTCGCGGCGTTCGTCGCTCGAGCAGGAGTGGCAGTCTTGCTCTGCGCAGGGGCGCTATCCACTCTGGCTACGGACTTAGCCGAATTTCTTGCCATTCTCGCGGTCGAGAGTACTGGCGGTCCCATGTCAGTCCGGCTTTGCTTCCTGCGGGGAAACTACTAGGAGTATCGTTCAGTCCCGCAGCTATGGCGGCATGAGACGATGAGGACGCACCGTCCCATGGGTGGCAGTCTGGAAGTCAACACTGTCTCCACTGCCTGCGGGTGATTCCGAGACGTATCTCCGACTCAACTTTCAACATTCATTTTCTTCCAGTTGGGCTCCCTAGGCCTGGCGGCGTGGATCTTGCGCGGAGGGGCCCGCCTCGCCTTTTCTGCGTTTGCCTGGTCTTCGGCTGCCTACCCTTCTTTCACTACGACAGGGCAACGAAGGGTACCCTGTGGAGATTGGCAACCTCCGGACAACAGGTGATTCACCGCCAGTGGTGCCCCGCGTCTGCCTTCTAACCCTCTCACGGCCTGTGCTTGGTCACCTCTATGCAGTTTCATCGGCACACCTCTTCGCGGACGGTCATGGTGTCCTTTGGCACCCCCACTACAGTTTGACTTCTTACTACAGCATGACTCATCACAACACCTTATTCATCATGATGTTTCGTCCTTTGTCGTAGCGGCGCCACGCGCTCCATCATCATACGATTTCACAACGTCTACATGACTCCTTTACCAACGGACTGTCAACATTGTCTCCTATACACAGTGTGTCCGGAGACGTTAATCTACCCAACCAAACCAACCAAACTTCAGATCAAGCATCAACATTGGCAGGACACGCACTTTTCCAGGAGCAGACATCGGAAGTGACAACGATCTCGTGATGATGTCTTTCCGGCTCCATTTGAAGAGAGTAAATACAGTAATGTGCACTAGGCTGAAGTTCGACCTGGACAAACTGCTAGACACGGAGGTGGCAGAAATATTTCAGGCCACAATTGGAGGAAAATTTGCAGCACTGCTCATTTTGGGGGCTGGTAAAGTAGATGTCAACACCATGACCACTACCTTCAACTCAGCTGTAACAGATGCCGCCACTGAGATCCTTGGCAAGCACCGACCAAAGAAGAAGCCGTGGATCACACCTGAACTTTTGGATCTGTGTGATAAACGAAGAGAGTTAAAAAAAAGAAAAAGAACACCTCACAGGGAGCTGATGTCTACCGAAAAATCAACAATGACATCCGAAAAGGCATGCGCACAGCAAAGGAGAACTGGATAGAAGATCAATGCCAGGAAATAGAGAACAGTCTGAAAAAGAACAACAGCAAGAAGGCCTACCAGACTGTGAAGCGGCTGACAAGTGTTAAACAGCCCAAAGTCTCCACGATCCAAAGCAAGTCTGGCATATGCCTTACAGAAGAACAAGAAGTCTTGGACAGATGGACAGAGTACTGCTCTGACCTTTACAACTATACACCAAATGGAGACCCATCAGTTCTAGCATGTCCCGAGAGCAGAGAAGAAGAAATCCTCCCAATTCTCCGGGAAGAAGTTGAGGCAGCAGTGCAATCGCTGAAGAAAGGGAAGTCAGCGGGAGTGGACAATATACCAGCGGAACTGCTACAAGCAGGAGGAGAAGTGATGATTGAAGCTCTCACCATTATATGTAACAAGATCTGGCAGAGTGGGGAATGACCTACACCATGGACCCAGTCGCTTGACACCACTTTTCCCAAAAAAGGTAACCTTCAGGAGTGTGAAAATTACCGCACATTCAGCATCATCAGCCATCACAGCAAGGTCCTCCTAAAAATAATACTCAAAAGGTTGAAACCCCAAGCTGAACAAATCATAGCTGAAGAACAAGCAGGATTCATGGCAGGGCGAAGTACCACTGAACAGATTTTTAACTCAGAATAATCTGTGAGAAATACCTACAGCACCAACAACATCTATATCATGTGTTCATAGACTTCAAAAGGTGTTTGACCGAGTCTGGCATGCAGCTCTATAAACAACAATGAAAGTGTACAACATCAGCCCTAAAATTATTGAAGTCATCAAAAGCCTGTATGACAAGGCTACCAGTGCAGTCCTCCATAACAGCGTTATCGGGAACTGGTTCAGAACAACAATCGGTGTGCGTCAAGGATGCCTACTCTCTCCAACACTCGTCAACATCTTCCTAGAACACATCATGTCAGATGCTCTTGCAGATCACGAAGGCACAGTCAGCATAGGGGGTAGAGCAATCTCCAATCTTCGTTTTGCGGATGACATTGATGGATTGGCGGGAGAGGAACAAGAACTTGAACAGCTTGTGCAGAGGCTTGACACCACCTCCAGAGCTTACGGAATGAAAATATGTGCAGAGAAGACCAAAATGATGACCAACAACACCAATGGCATCAACACGGACATCAAAGTCCAAGGCCAATCCCTCAACACAGTGCATAGCTTCAAATATTTGGGAGCCATTGTGTCAGACAATGGGTCCCGACAGGAAGTCCTCTCCAGGATCGCACAAACAACTGCTGCCTTGACAAGGTTGAAGCCCATTTGGAAAGACAGGACCATCAGTCCACATTCCAAAGTAAGACTGCTGCGCTCCCTTGTCATCTTTCTATATATATGCTTGCGAAGCATGGACCCTCACAGCAGATCTCCAACGAAGAATACAAAGCATGGAGATGAGGTGCTACAGAAGACTTCTGGGCATTTCCTATACCCAACACATCACCAACGACGAAGTCAGACAGACCATCACACAAGCCATTGGACAACACGATGACCTGCTCACAGTGGTGAAGAAACGGAAACTCCGATGGTATGGACACATCACCAGATCATCAGGCCTTGCAAATACCATCCTGCAAGGCACAGTGCAAGGAGGTAGAAGAAGAGGGAGACAGAAAAAGAGGTGGGAGGACAAAATTCGAGAATGGACTGGTTTGACACTGAGCGAAGCCATGAGGGCTGCTGAGGACAGAGAAAGATGGAGTACGCTGGTTAAACGATCATCTGTGGTGCCCCTACGACCTTCGGGTTACGGGACAGGATAGGATAGGTTAGGATTTTCCAGAAAGTGGGGATAGTATTTATACAGAATCCCTTCTCCCCAGAGAGGAATGGGGAGGAGTGGGGGGGGATATCCAAATGACGTCCCTATTTTTGAACACCCATAAAGTTTTGAGAGCAATATGATGACTGTTGTACTGATAAATCATTTGTTGGAATTGGTTGTATTGTAGACTATTAGATTCGGTTTAAAACCAGGATAACTCTGTCTGTGAGAGGAGAACAAAATGGAAAAGGGTTATTTGTTGTTAAAGAACACAGAATGAAGAATTGTTGCCTGCTTTTATCAAGGAAGAACCTGGAGATTTGTCAGCGACGGCAAATATCATAGTTTTGGTATGACAAGTTAAAATCCTCAAATTGCACCAACGCATTGAAAATGTTCCACGAAACGAGATTAAATTGTACTGTGTCATTCTTAGCCAAGTATCTGTTTGCAGGCTGTTGTGAGTTTGTTGCTTAACTAGTTTTTATCAAAAAGCTACGTTTACTTTGTAATACGTTTTTGTTCCAGCTTATAGAAGACACCTTGGATGTCGTAAGTTATAAACTAAATGTATTCTTTCTAATTTATTACAGTGTAAAAGAAGAACAACAGATAAGTCTGCTCTTTACTCGTAAAAGATGTGTGACAAAGGAAAAGTTGTTCATATACTATATTCAAGAAATTAATCAAACAAGTTTTATGATTTTTAACAGATTTTTACTTTGCTAAGTGACATTTTATAAACAAACTAGGAATATGGCAATTGAATAAAACATTTCAGTATGAGAAAAATAAGAAACAAAACACCCAAGAACCCTCCTTTTTGGTTTTCATTAAACACAAAAATTGTGAACAGCTACTAGGAAAAGATAGAGTTTAAAGGTTAAGTGAAAGACATTAAATAAAAGTTAAAAAGTAAAAAAAAAGTATTAAAATAAAATATAAAGTTTTTAAAATATAAATAAAACATATTACATAAACAATTAACATTTATAATCACAATTAAATATATGCTTAACAAAACTATTGCGATCAGCTGCACCACACACACACAAAAATGGTCTATCTCTTACTCCAAAAACTATATCATACATCAAAAAAAATCTATTTTTACACAAAGGTAAAATAAAGCCAGGTAATTTGAGGGTGTCAGCCCTTCTGCTTAGTTAGTTATTAATGTTTTTTTCTATAGTTATTTTATTTTATATCCAAACAAAATTTAACACCAAATAAAAACAAAAATGTCAGCAAATAAAAAAAAATGACAAAAAATATTCAATATATCATTTTATTCATCTGTATTTATCAATCCTTTTATTTTGTGGTTTTTTTTTAGATTAAATTTGTGGTTTTGGTCTTATAAAAAATTGTACACACCAATGATCTTATTCCGCACCTCCCTTTACATTAATAACATAAAATCAGGTGTGTACAATAAGACCCCAATATTCTGGTGTGTACAATTAAGGAAGGTGCGGCAAATAAGACCCAAAGATCATTCTGGTGTGTACAATTTTTACTGCCTAGCCACGACAGAGCCTTTCCAGATTAAGAGCTGCTCAAGGCGCTGGCCGACACAGAATCTAACTCAAAGTAGCCCAAGGCGCCGCTTTCTTCCTAGGCGCATCAGCTGATCCCTAAATGATTTAACCCACTCTTGTGCGACCGGGGATGGTAAGAAAAAGGACCTAGTGCTTGATGGGTGCATATGTGGAACTGGTACTCACCCGTCTAGGACATGAGCATCAGCAGCTTTGAAGTAGATGGACAGTATCTAGAACAATCGCAAATAGCTATTCAATTATTACGCTGAAGTGTCCTTCTTTCTTTGCTACAAGTAGCCGTCTTTATGCGATGTATTGCACAACGATCAATACTCAATCAAGAAGCTCTTTGGCTCAATCTGTTTTCCCAAGACTGATAGCCTTGGTCAGGTACCTGTAAACAATCCACTTAAATTCCATTTAGTGGTATCTGCTAAGGTGTTTTTGAGGTGAGTGGAGAAGATGGGAAAGGGTGCCTGCGATTTTTGTCAGGGGGGGGGGGGGGACGTTTGTGTGTGGGAGTGGAGAAACGTTTGTGTGTGTGTGATTGTGTAGGTGCGAGAGAAAGAGAGGGGGAGAGAGATGGAGAGACAGAGAGAGACACACAAATAGAAAGAGACAGAGAGAGAGAGACAGTGAGGGAGAGAGACAGAGAGAAATTTTGATATGAGAGTAAGGTTAAGATAAGCTTAATGTTAGCAAAAGCTTTAATTGATTGTCCAGTGGCTCAATTTATTTAATAAGTTTTCTTTGTTTTTTTAAATTATGATTTTTTTAATTTTTATTTTATTGTGGGGAGTGTATGTGTTATGCATCTTATCAATTCGATGCAGAAGAAGACGTTAAAAAAACAAGCAACCAACACACACAAACACTTGCCACTATCATGCATACAGAAATAATACACTTTCTATTACACATTATAACATGGTAAAATATTTCTTTGTACAAAATAAATCTGGACTAAAATGCACAATGGTAGCACACACATAATTATGTTTTGCTTGCAGCGTCTGTTTGTATGTAGTGTATATATACATACAATAAACATATATATATATATATATATATATATATATATATATATATATATTATTTATATATATATATATATATATATATATATATATATATATATATATAACAATATTAATTATATAACCTGATTACAACAAGGTAGATAGACAATAATTAATATTAATATAGGGTATTATAAATAAACTTTCACACAGTTAATGCCCTGAAGCAGGTTTTTAAAAACTGAAAGTTTGGCAAAATCAAGAATATACAAATTGAGGGATAACATTTTGTCGTTACAAAGTGTTGTATTGTATGTGTTATTCTTCTTGTATTCAGGAGATAAACATACCGCCGGTGGTAGTGTGGAGGAAGCAGAGGGGGTGATAATATACTTTATTATATATAACTTTTGGAAATAAATATCTGCTTGGAATTATTTACAGTTATACTATCTATAGTGAGTTGTTCCTGTAATGCCCCCCTCCCTCTCCTCTACCCGTCACCCACCATAAAGCTGATATTTCAGTTATCCAATTTACCCATTAAACGCATCTTTTGATAGGCATTTAACTCCTTTTGAATCTCTTTAGCACATTTAGGCTCCTTTTCGCTCTTATTTCCATTTTCGCTCTTTGTATTCTTTTGTAGTCTAATTGAATGGTACTTTCTGTCTCAGAGTATTGTCCCTTGACAATTGCCACCGCCCAAATCTGACACATCAAGCTGATTTTTCAGTGATATGCAATCCAGCGTACCTATTAAAACCATGTTTTGATATGCATTAGACTCCTTTTTAATCCCGTTTGCTTATTTTTGCTTCTTTTCGCTCTTTTAATTCCCTTTTCGCTGCTTTATTTCATTTTTTTCCTCGTCTTGGCAACTCTTAACGGAAATTCCCGAATCGAACCGTTTACCGGGCTGATGTTTCAGTGATACGTAATCCAATTTACCCATTAAACGCATCTTTTGATAGGCATTGAACTTCTTTTGAATCTCTTTTGCATATTTAAGCTCCTTTTCGCTCTCTTATTTCCATTTTCGCTCATTTTATGCCCGGTTTTGTCAAACTGGCTTGTATTTTCTGTCTCGGAGTAGTGTCCCTTCACATACTTTGCCTCCAAATCTGACGCATCAAGCTGATTTATCAGTGATATGCAATCCAATGTACCAATTAAAACCATGTTTTGATATTCACTGAAAGCCTTTTTAATCCATTTTGCTTATTACGTGTCATTTTTGCTTTTTTAATCCCCTTTTCGCGCTTTACATTCCTCTTTTTGCTGGTCTTGGATCGATGGGCTCCATTACAAAGGGAAATCCCCGAATCGATCGAGCAAATTTTTCATAATTAATCAATAATTCTTCATTTGACCGCTTCTTTTAATACGTGTGGAGCTTAATTAGGCTTCTGTTTGGTATTTTGGGGTCCTTTTCGCTTGTTTTTGCTCTTTTGGTTCCCCTTTTCGCTCTTTTCGCTGTCCTTTTCGTCCTTTTCGCTCTTTTCGTATTTTCTGTACACCCCCCGACAATACCAATTCAAAGCAATTTTCAGATGCTATGTGACATAACATTGGCTGCTGTGTCGTACTGGAAGGTTTACGTGTCACGTTGCTAATGAAACTTCCTAACCTCATTTACTAAAGGATTTACTGCTGAGCCTGACAGTACATTGATCAGACACTAACCTCCAAGCTGTGCGCAAGCGTAGCAAATCGATGAAGCGAAACGACCCAGGTCTTATTGTGCACACAATATTGTTAACGAAATTATTCATGGCTATCGGGTACTCTCTATTATTGCACAGATCTTATTGATTTTGTCGAACAGGATTATTGAGAAGGGACGCCTAAATGAAAATAATTAGACCTTCATTTTCTTTTTCTTCTTCTTCTTCTTCTTCTTCTCCTCCTCCTCCTTCCCATCCTTTTCCTCCTCCTCCTCCCGTCTTTTTCCCCTCCTTCTTCTCTCCTCCTTCTTCTCCTTTATCTTCTTCTCCTTCTCCTTCATCTTCCTCTCCTTCTTCCCGTTTACAATCTCCTTTATCTTCTCCGCCGGTAGTTGTGTCTTCTTCTTTTTTGTGTGTGTTCATCTAATTTTCCTCCTCCTGCTCTGTCTTCTCCTGATGATGATGATGATGATGATGATGATGATGATGATGATGATGATGATGATGATGATGACGAAGACGAGGTAGTCCTGTATAAAGCAGATATCAACGGATAAAGTTAATGCTCATATGCTGTTCTCTGCTATTCATCTCTTCTTTTTCTTGTTCTTGTTCTTGTTCTTGTTCTTCTTGTTCTTGTTCTTATTCTTGTCCCTTCATTTATTTCGTTCTCAACTTCATCATTTCTCCTCTCCTCTTCTTCCTCCTTCTTCTTCCGCTTCAAATCCGTTATAATTTCTTTATCTTTCTCTTCCTCTCTTTCTTCTCCGTTCTTTGGTTTCAGCATCACACAAGAATTGTAGTAAACTTGGTGCATCAAATAAGCGGATGAGGATGCACGACATTGATATTGATTTTTAGGAAATTGTAGGAAATGATTCATCATCATCATCATCATTATCATCATCATCATCATCATCATCATCATCCTTATTATTATTATTATTATTATTATTATTATTATTATTATTATTATTATTATTATTATTATAACAGGATAACAGGATAACAGGAATTTATTTCGCCAATTGACATGTAATAGATACAACAATCGGAATATTATTTGGTGTTGGACAATGGCAGAATGTTTTAGATTTAACATCTCTCTCTCTTTCTCTCTCTTACTCTTTCTCTCTCTCTCTTACACACACGCACACATACCTACATACACAAATACACATATGTATGCACAACCACACGCACTCGCACAGCATACCCAACAATAACAGATAAACAGAAAGATATAGTAAAACACAAATGACTAGTCTAAAGTGATCACAAAAACATTCTAAATTATAGTAGTCACTGTAGTATATAGATATAGATGTACGAGCATGTAGGGAGAAGCAGGGCGTGCGCACGGCATAATATAATGATTATAATGATTATAATAATAATAATAATAATAATAATAATAATAATAATAATAATAATAATAATAATAATAATAACAAAAATTATTATTATTATTATTATTATTATTATTATTATTATTATTATTATTATTATTATTATTATTATTATCTGTGATTATTATTATATTATTATTATTATTATTATTATTATTATTATTATTATTATTATTATTATTATTATTATTATCTGTGAGGAGTAGTAGTAGTAGTAGTATAGGTCTATTGTGGATTGTCACGACCTGCAGTCATAAATATCGACCCTGCAGACCTCGTTGGCCTATGTAACCATCCAAGCACCACAGGTGACCGCTGCAGTTATGGGTAAGAACAATAATTATTTTTGACACGTTTCCCGAGCGGTATTGGCCTGGCTTGGCAATAACGTTAATTACAATATTTCAGTTCACCGAGTCACTTTTCTGGACACAGGAAATTCAAACACAACAGTTGAAAGCGTATTGGTAATAGTGAAGCTCACAAACACTACTACCAGTCGAATTTCCATGTAATTGTACACTGACAATTAAAAGCTTTAAGTATCTTTTATTGGTGTAATTCAGTCTTACTGGCATTACAGATATTTAAAAAGATGAAGGGAAAAGAAACGGGGGGTGGGGGGTGGGGGTGGAGATAGAAAGAGAGAGAGAGGGTGACGGGGAGATAGATCGAGAGACGGAGAGAGAGGAGGAGGAGAAGAAGAAGAACAACAACAACAACAACAACAACAACACTACTACTACTACTACTACTACTACCACAAGAGAGAGAGAGAGAGAGAGAGAGAGAGAGAGAGAGAGAGAGAGAGAGAGAGAGAGAACATCACAACCCCACATCAGCGTAACATTAGCCTTCTTCGGGTGCTTAAAGGGAAAGAAGAGAAAGAGATAGATAGACAGACAGACAGGGGGAAAGACAGAAAAATATTCAGTTAGTAGGCCTACTGATAGGACATATAGAAAGAGAAGGGAACGAGAGTCAAAAGACGAAGAAGAACGTCATGAAAAGGGTTTAAAGTATGAGTATGTTGTGAATAAAATGTTAAGACAAAATAAAATAAAATCAAACGATTACCTACCTCGTCACAATTCACATCAACACTATGGTCTTTGTTGTAAGATAGTCTGCTGTTGTAATGCTGCTGCTATCCCCAGTGTTACTCGAAACGCGTGCTGCTGCTATTCGTACCCCTGCTGCTGCTGCTATTGCTACTGCAGTTACTGAAGATGAGAAGAGATCTCCACGCGAACTATATCAGTTACCGTGGCAACAGGCACCCTGTGTTCTCTTAGACCTTCTTTCTCTTTTCACTGTTCCGGAACGTTCGATTAAGCAATCAATCAAACTGCAAACATTGCAAGCAGCATCGCACAGACACGCGCCATGAAACACAACGACGCTTGAGCACCAAAGAACATGCGCAGCAGACGATGTCAGTGCGTCACTTTTATCATGGTAGCACCAAACGTCGCGTGCCATGGGAGAGTCAATAATATACTCCAACCATTCAACGTCATAAACAAAATTTCCAGACTCTCCTCAAACCAACAGGCATCTACTAATCTGTAGAAGCGCTCTCCAAAGTACTCTTGTGTCCAGTGGTATTGTCGGAAGCTCAATAGGATAACATTTGACCTACAGGGCATTAATAACAGGATATCATAGTATCAGTTAACTAGTGGCCCTCGGAAAGACTTTCTAATTAGTATCTTCCGCGTATCTAGTTATTTATTTAGACGCTATGCCATCTATAGTCTTTAGTATTGCTATCCGCAATATGGCCACGTCAAAAGCGGGATAACAGAGCTGATCATTATTATTAAACTGTGAGATACATTTATGAAACACCTCATCGTACGCGTACATGATTTCTTTGAAGGGACGGGAACGACCAAAGTCTAACAATTATTTCATCTTGTTGGATAAAAAAAACATCAACAACACAACAACAAACATTGAACATCAACTGAGATTTTAAACAACAGAATCTTCGTGAAGAGGAAGAACACATAACTAAACGTTTGCGTACGTACGTCTTTATTTTTGGTTTCTTCTTCAGTAAAATGACCATGCTCCTTACACTACATCTTAAGGAGTACCATTTCAAAACCAAGTATCGCTTTAGTCCTACGCGTGCTTCTAGCAGCAACAACACACATCAAGGTTCATCATAACATCAGTGGAGGTGCAACTTTATCATAGTGTGTAATCCCACCCAACTTTTTTTTTTTTTTAATTTATCGGTCTAAAATCACGATGTATATAGACTACAGACTTTAAACGAAATACATGTTGATACTTTCTTTTTATTTCGAGTTTACCTTATTTCAAGTTTATTTACGGCTCTAGCATCTGAGGGGGCTTTCAGCCAAGTCGGACAAACATAACGTGATAGACAAAGCAAGATCAAAAAAGCTGTGATTACATTATTCCATGCATTCAATACATTATGTACACGATATGAATACTATTACAATTCTGACAGGCACAAACACACACGTTATAATTATAAAAGTGAGATAACAAAATACAGATACGAAAACAAGTTATTCAATCCTATCATACTATTTGAACAGTGAACAAATAATATCGATAAACCGAAATAAATTTTCCCTCTCCTTTGAACAATTTGTGTTCATTAGATCATTAAGTGTATTTATATTTGGATGGTGGCTATAATAATTTAGTAGCACAACGTTACGGTTGTCTGTTAATAATGGTATATTACAAGAGAAAATGTAGTGGAATTCATCGCCATATTTCATTCAAGTTACATGCACTAGCAAATAATTACAACTTAATCTGAATTTTGTAAAGCTTCTCGTATATTGTTCAATAAACATGTAGGGTATTTTTAAAAACAAAAATCATGTTTGAACATCCTATATGTTACACATAACTTATTATTAAAACACATCATTCTGACAAGACTGAACAAACTGATCCTCCAATTTCTGCTTCATTAATCATTTAAATTGATCTACTAAAAGAAAAGCACAATGAACCTCTAATATCTAGCCAAATATGAGACATACCAAGATCGTCTAGAGTTGAACGCACCGTTTCCAGTCAGGTTAATCTGTACCGAGTATCATTATACAAAACCTGACATAGACGTAACATAAGCACTGAGATTTTATATGAGCCTTGACACAAAAATTAATTACAAAATGTGTACCCAAAACTAAGCAATCTACATTTTGCATATAATAACACAAGGAATTGAGCGACCTCTTCGAAAATCATACAAGAAGGTGTGCTAGGTTTCAAATTGTACAGCAGCTTAAGAAATCGTTCAACAAACAGACCCATAGCCGTGGTGTGTAAGACAGAATTCCTGCTCTATGTTCTGAAGCTTAGCTATGAAAAAATCAAAGGCACTACATACGTCTAACAAACGACATCGGCGGAAACACGAGTGGAGCGGTAAAGATTGGAACCATAGGGTATACTATTTATTTATTTATTTATTATCGGATACCGTTAACCGATATTAATTCATACCTTTAGTACAATACTATTATTGCATGCTCAGGTAGATTGTATACCCCTGTGGGCATCTCTATGTATGTATTCGCCGCAGGCGCTTGTTTCTGGGCACGCGATAAATACAGATACCCAGACAGGAGACGCGTCACAGGCATAAGGGCTCGCGGATCCAGATACAAACGCCTGTGGTATTCACATATGGCATTTGCAAAATCACCGTGTGTATGTGTGTGTTAGGTGTGTGTGTATCTGTGTTTCTGTCCCTCTCTGTCTGTCTGTCTGTGTGCTACCCTTTTGTTCATTTGGCTAGGCATAATATTATACACTTTTCTCATACTAAGCAAAGGACACATTATATACATTACAATGTACGAGGAATAGTCTTCTTCTTCTTTTTCTTCTTCTTCTTCTTCTTCTTCGTCTTACCACAGTCAATCCCTAACAATTTTTTAAACGATGACAAAATCAAAAGACGCCATTAGGCCTACATTGCTCTTTCCAGTAATATCGTATTTGTACTTCTACTAATCCAAGCAACCATTAAAAAATAAAAGTTAAGTAAAAAAAAATATCACACATGCAGGGACATTCCAAATTTTAAAAAAAACACCTGCTACTACTCCGACTACTTCTTCTACTACTTGTACTATTATTTCTTCGTCGTCGTCTCCTATTCGCTATTAAAGAAAATGAAATCTCTCCCCCATTGCAGTTCTTTTCTGTCGTGTTCCACACTATACTACTATACTAGTACTACCACTTCCAAGTCAAAGCATACACGCCGATTTCAGTGCAGTGCAGTATTTGTTCACTCGCATATTGGCCTAATAACACTGGTTGGCAGAAGTTACAGTCCTCTCAATACCGAGTATATGTACAGACTTCCAAAAGATAGGTGCCAATCAACGATCTTGTGTTGACAGCCTCTGGACAACGAGAAACAAGCGGTGATGTGCTTGAACGATTCAAGCGCCTATTTGCGGACACACGACCCACGTTAATGAACGTGCAGAAAGAAAACGTGAGCCTGTGTGCATTTTAGCCCTAAGACGGCATGGTGGTCTAATGGTAGCGCTTTGGCTTGCGGATCTGAAGGTCCCGGGTTCGAGCCCTGTCATGGCCATTGTGTTGTGTTCCTGGGAAAGACACTTTACTCCCGTTTACCTACTCCTTCGGATGAGAGCATAAACCGAGGTCTAGTCTATGTGTCGCATACATTCCATCATAACGGACTTTAAATATCCTGACGCTCATGCCCTAGACCGTTGAGTGCCGGTAACAAGAACACACCCAGCATGCACTTGATAGGCCAGGATAGTGCTCAGTTGTCCGGTCGTCAGACCATGCGCCCAAAGGCTGCGGGTGGGCGTCTCGGGCGGTTTGAGTTAGATCCTGTATCGGCCAGCGCCTAGAGTCTGATCAAGTACGGCGAGATAAGTGCGCTATAAAAATCCTCAATAATAATAATAATAATAATAATAATAATAATAATAATAATAATAATAATAATAATAATAATAATATGTTTAGCGTCGTAAACATACAAGAGCGATCTTGAACGAACGGGAAGTATATTTTATTATCACTCGATCGAGGGACGCGAGCGGTGTAGTATTAAGCCTACCCCTACTGCGGACGTCAAGAATAACGAAGAAAAGAAACCGTACTTGCTCATTGAATCGAACTAGATCGACTTGTCGTGACGATTAGCAAATACAACAAGAGCGACCCGTTCAATCGTCTACGTTGTTGACAAGTTAGGAAAATATTAGTGCAGTTCAATGAAGGAAAAGAAATAGAAAACAGACAATAGGTAAGGAGAAACTAGCAGAAGCGGGGGATGGAATGGGGGTGGGTCAGAACCAATGGGGACGAAAGCAAAAATAATGTATCCAGACCATTAACCCTGTCGGGCCCAAACGATCGAAGGAATCAAAATCAGTTCTGATACCGAGATGAAAGGCCCTTGAAGCAATGAATGGCAAGGGTAAATTATAAGCTGTATTGTTGAGTGCAGGAATCTTGTTTAAGGCTATTATACCTGCTAGCACCTGGTCTAAACACATTAATACGCTTGCAGTCAAAGAATATTAATGCCCGAGTACAAAATAATAATATAATAATAATAAAACTTTACAGCTAATGCATAAGATTACAGAATACAGAATTTATTCCACCAAGTGACATTACATAAGGAATTTGCTCCGATGTTGGTAAACTGACACACCACAGGCACTTAATCCATTCGTACATGCACTTTGATTGATTGATTGATTGTTGCTTTAGGTCCAGCGGACTCTTCCGAGCCAAATCAGGACCGGACAACCCCCGATCCGCATAAAAGATCTGCCGAAACAACCCTAGTGGGAAAATTGAATGCCCTCCACCGGCCAGTCACTTTACAATAAAGACATCCCACGCAGGGGTCGGCTGAGGCTTTACCCCAACTACTCGAACCCCCGGTTACAAAAACAAAATAGAATACAAACATCATTATAAATCATCAACAAAACACATACATATAAAATGCCTATATTGCTAAATAATAACATCATAGGAAGCCCTAGTGACCACCCGGCAGAAAGCGTCCAACACTCCCAAGCTGATCCAACAGACCTCATACACAAACAAGGAGTCTTGTCCAGGAAGAGTTTTCAAGAAAAAAGGTAGGTCATTGATCTAGCGAAGAAGAAGATAGTATAGCAGAGTGATAGGACAGATCAGGAATGGGAAAGAGCAAATGAGGAAGACAGCGACAGTGGCAATTTAAAGCACTAAATTTCCAGAAAGTGGGGATACTATTTATACTGAAACCCCCGGCACTCCAACTGTTACTGTTGCCGCAGTGAATCGGTCTTGCCTACAAAGTCAAGACAGGTTTTCAACTGTGGCTTTCACTTTTCCCTTTATAGGTTAGAACAATCTACAGTGGCAAGATTGCTCATGACCCCAAGGGGTCATGCACTACATGCACTACACCATTATAAAATACACAGCTTTGATTAAACACTTGCAGTGACATGCTATAAAATCTCATGACTCTTGCGTGCATTCATATATTCAGTGACCCTCTCTCTCTCTCTCTCTCTCTCTCTCTCTCTCTCTCTCTCTCTCTCTCTCTCTCACACACACACACACACACACACACATATTTGCAATACATCACAAATGGGTTCATTTAAGAATGTAGGAATCGGAAAGTCAGTTTTTGATGGAAAAGGGTTAGGGTAAGGTCTAGGGATAGATCTACAACTAACCCTTACCGGAACCCTTTGCTAAAAAGTTGACCTATTTCGACTCCTATAGGCGACGAACTAGGTAGAATTTTCTTCAAAATTTCTCCGAAAATTGACTGTATTTTCTCCGTCCCGGATAGAGCACTCCTGTGTACTTAAAACACTCTCATGCACTACAACTGCACTCCCATGCACTAAAAGAGCACTCCCGCGCACTTAGAAAAAAGTGGGTTCCTATAAAAAAAAAAGTGGGTTCCAAGCAAATAAACCCATTTGTTACTAGAAAAGACAAGGTCTGAAACCCATTTGTGCGTTTTTGTACGTACACAAACACTCTCACACACACACACTCGGCAATGCATTAACACAATCAACGGCTATACACTCACACAATCAACGCAAAACTAATTACTAATCTTTAGACGTGTGTTATTTGTTATTCATAAAGAGAGAGCTAGAGAGAGAGAGAGAGAGAGAGAGAGAGAGAGAGAGAGAGAGAGAGAGAGAGAGAGAGAGAGTACTTTCATCTCTGTCTGTCCCTTTGTCTCTGTCTGTCTGTCTGTCTCTCACACACCTCTCTTCCCTCCCATCCTTTCCACCTCCTGCTCTTCGTCTTCCTCTCCTCTCTTCATCTCTCCTCCTCTTCTCTTTTCCTCGTCTTCACTCTCCCCCAACCCCTACATGCCTATTTCAACTACTTCTGCACCTGCCTGCTTAGGATCAAATTACACCTGCTCTAATGATAAGAACTATACCGACATTATCGTACAACTGTTTTACGTCAATATGGTATACGCGGCATTCACAGCGGACTATGCTCATTTGTTTTGCTGTATGATATAGTGCAGTTATACAGAAGATGAGTTACTGATGACGATAATGAACAATGGATACAACTACTACCTAAACGTTTTGTCTCTCCTGTTTAAGTAATGCAGCCTGTTCTTTTTTGACCTACCCATGTCGTTGAAAAAAAAACACACACCAACAGATTGTAACATTATTTTAGAATGACCGTTTAAGTTTTGGTGCCTCCAAAATATTGCTATAATTTATAAAGTTTACATTTAAGTTTGCTTTACGTGAACAGATTCAAAATGATTTTAAACTTCTTTAGTTATCTTCTTCTGCTGCTTCTTCTTCTTCTAGTTGTTGTTGTTGTTCTTCCTCTTCGTCTGAGTTTTGTGGCCTCCAAAATATTGCTATTTATAACGTTTGCATTTAAGTTTATTTTGCGTAACAGATTCATAATGATTTGTACTTTCTTCTTCTTCTTCTTCTTCTTCTTCTTCTTCTTCTTCTTCTTCTTCTTCTGCTTCTTCTTCTTCTTCTTCTCCTCCTCCTTCTTCTTTTTCTTTTTTCTATCTCTCGCTCGCTCTCTCTCCTCTCACTCTCCAAACACGAAAAGTTCAATGAATGTTACGCTGATCAGTTAAATAATTATACAAATCTGATGCACTTTGCAGTAACATGCAGTAATAGATAACATCAGAAACAAAAGCTTGCGTCGCTTTTATGTGGAGCACAAACTCACTGTAAATGTCATGTAAAAGGATTTTTTTTATTTTTTTTAGTTTAAATAAATCCGTCTATTACAGTGTCAGAGAAAATTGCATAAAAATGATAGCCGACTACAATACAATACAAGGTTATTGCTTTAGGTCCAGCGGACTCTTCCGAGCCAAATCAGGACCAGATAGCCGACTCACGAAGGACGAACAAAGCCAAAAACAATAGCTCCCTAGCTTACGCTTCGAAAACTAACAACACTACTACGTATCCTTTTTATTTTCAGAAACTATTTACACAAAAATCTGATGCGTCTCACAAAAGCAAACACATAATTCCGCTAACACTTTAAACCTTATCTCAATGGTGTTCTTTGTTTTTTCAGCAGCAAAACACGCTTTCCGTTTTAAGTAGCACAAATAACGGACAAAAGCCAAGGAACAAAGTCAGCCATTCGTACAGCAAAACAAACTTCCACTTCCATAGTATAGCTAGCAGCAAACTTGTTCATAGAACTTCTTTCATGGATTGTATTAGCATTATTAAAAAAAGAGTGCTCAGTCTAATGCCAGCCAACAGTCATGCAAGTAAGTAGACTAGTAACCGGAAAGTGCGCGATATTGGCTGACTACAAGTCTCGCTACGCAAGCTTAACCTGGCTTGTAGTATTGATTAAAAAAAAGAAGAAGAAAAAAAAACCGAAAAGGAGGAGTAATTTAGCCTCTGTAAGGTCTTTCTTTTCTCTACACGCATCAGTGCTACAAAGATGTCGGCTTTTAATAATGCGCTGTAATTTTTTTTTTAAAGTATCTCTCGATGGAAAAGTTTTGCTCTTGAGATGAATCACGAAGAAACACCTTTGCAGCATCCGATAGTAGTAGTAGTAGTAGTAGTAGTAGTAATAGTAGTAGTTGTAGTAGTAGTAGTAGTAGTAGTAGTAGTAGTAGTAGTAGTAGTAGTAGTAGTAGTAGTAGTAGTAGTAGTAGTAGTGCATCTGCCACAGTCATAAACTATTTAGGCAGTAAAATCATTAAATGTACATAAAATAATAGGAAACTTTAAAACTCAGATCAAAGAGCAAGGAAGTGTACAGTATATACATATTCAGATAAAATGCATCGGTACAGAAAGAAACGAAAAAAGACAGCTTTGAATATTATAAGAATTCCTCATTTGTTTGTTTTTTTTCCCATTATAGGCTCATTTAGTAGTAGTAGTGATAGTAGTAATAGTAGGGTGGTGGTAGTAATAGTAGTATCAGAATTAATAGTAGTAGTGACGGTGGTGGTGGTTTTCCAAGTGAAGGAGCGGGATGAGGGAGTTGTTCTTGATTGTTTTAGTTAGGAGGAAGAGAACATGAGAAATATAATAACGTTGGTGGGGTCCGTTGTGATGGGGATAGTAGTACAGGTTAGTCAGTTAGTTAGTTAGTCCAAAGTCGTTGTTTATAGGGTCCAGCGGACTGCAAAGAGCCGAATCAGGACCACAGTGATTCAGGTGATTACTGTAGTTGTGTGCAGGTCGATAATTAGAGTAACGCTTCTTGCGTCTTTTGCTCGTTTTCTTCTTTTTCTTCTTTTTCTTCTTCTTCTTCTTCTTCTTCTTCTTCTTCTTCTTCTTCTTCTTCTTCTTCTTCTTCTTCTTCTTCTTCAGCTCCTCCTCCTCCTCTTTCTCTTGCCCTTTTTCTTCTTCTTCTTCTTCTTCTTCTTCTTCTTCTTCTTCTTCTTCTTCTTCTTCTTCTCCTTCCTTTCTCTTGCCCTTTTTCTTCTTCTTCTTCTTCTTCTTCTTCTTCTTCTTCTTCTTCTTCTTCTTCTTCTTCTTCTTCTTCTTCTTCTTCTTCTCCTTCCTTTCTCTTGCCCTTTTTCTTCTTCTACTTCTTCTTCTTCTTCTTCTTCTTCTTCTTCTTCTTCTTCTTCTTCTTCTTCTTCTTCTTCTTCTTCTTCTTCTTCTTCTTTCTCCTCTTTCTCCTTCTTCATTTTCGCCCACATCAGCACCTTTCGCAGTAGCAGCAAACGCAACATCGTAGCAGTATTTTTTTAAATATAAAAATGGCAAAAGGTCTGGAGTTCCAAGAACATGCAATTCAATACCATAAAAGTATTGACAAGAAGGTGAAGCACATGACATGTCACTTCACTAGCCCTCTGTCTTCCCGATGTGGGAAAGTCCCCAATACACTGTGCGAGGAGCGCTATAATATTTGATACGAATATTTGTGAGAAATGATTATTTTTGTAGTATAAAGATGGAGAGAGAGAGAGAGAGAGAGAGAGAGAGAGAGAGAGGTAGACAGACAGACAGACGGACAGAGAGAGACAGACACAGACAGAGAATGTGTAAACTCATAGCAGCTGATACTTGTTGAGAGAGGGAGAGAAACAGACATGGATAAAGAGGGGGAAAGAGAGAGAGTGTGTGTGTGTGTGGGGGGGGGGGGGGGGGTGCGTGTGTGTGTGTTGTGCTTTGAAACGTGCGCGTGTATGTGTATTTGTCAGTTTTGTCTGTCTGTATATTAGTACTTGGACTATTGAGTTGCATAGCAACCATTGTAGACCTCTGTGGACTTTTCATGAAACTTTTGTTGTATAAAGAACCTCAGTAAGCGTTTCATTCAATGTCTCCGTAAGGTATTATGACTTAATAATGCATGCACGACCTTTCAAATGTATGCCCTTTCCGTCAATTGCCCTCAAACAGCTTATGGCTAAATAATTCAGAGTCAGATTTTTTAAAAAGATCTGGCATCTTAAAAAGACAAATTTTGACATGCCACTGCTGTCAGTAAAAAGTCATAAAAAGGTAACAATAATAATTATAAAACATTTATAAAGATACATCATGCACTGGCTTACGCGTATGTACATAGTAAACATTCGGGACGCACAGCATGCCCACAATACATATCACATGCACACTGCACCCCGCATTTTGGAAACTAAACATCACCTCATTGCACATTATCACTGCATCACCTCATTGCACGTCAGCATTATATCACCTCATTGCACTTCATCATCTTAATCAAACACGTACAAATGCGCGCACACGCACACGACTTCGAAATATATTGCACTAAATATTATGGAACGTATTTTAATATAATGCAAGAGCCGCTCAAGGCGCTGTCCAATACAGAGTCTAACTCAAGGCGCCCAAGACGCCCACTTGCAGCCTTTGTTCGCATAGTCTGACGCCCAGACAATTATGCAGAATCCTGGGCGACGGGTATGGGGCAGAAGGGTAATAGTTCTTGATTGAGTGCACTTGTGTAGCCGGCATTCACATATGAGCCGTGACGATCTTTAAAGTCCGTGCTATGGAATGCGTGCGTGCACATACTAGACCTCGGTTTATACTCTCATTTGAAGGAGTAAGGGCGCATTGTCTCGTTGTCATTTTTTCCCCTTCTGCACTCCAGGAGCAAACCTAAAGTATTTATTTGAACAATGTCAGCTGCATGCATTTGCTCAGAAAATACCAGTTACTATAATTAAAGTATAAAACCATTAGTAATTTTTGGAATATCAGATCGCGACGAAGTTTCTTACCCCAAGCTGAGAGTATATAATGTCTTCTCCAGCGCAAAGTTGCAGTAAATGTAAATAAGGCATGAAATAAGACCTTTGTCATTTAGTGAAACGAAATAATGATATAGGTTTATAGGGCTGTGTGCTATGTTAAATTGTACACACCCACAAAGCACAGGAAATACAACATGCGCACGCACGCGCCCACACGCGCACTTCCTGCCCCACCCCCACTATCCTCCATACACACACGTACACACACACACACACACACCTACATGTATATATATATATATATATATATATATATATATATATATATATATATATATATATATATATATATATATATATATATATATATATATATATATATATATATATATATATATATATATATATATATATATATATATATATATATATACCATCAAAGTTTCCGTTTCTTCACCACTGTGAGCATGTTATCATGTTGTCCAATGGCTTGTGTGATGGTCTGTCGGATATCGTCATTGGTGATGTGTTGCGTAAAGGAAATGCCCAGAAGTCTTCTGTAGCACCTCATCTCCATGCTTTCTATTCTTCGATCTGCATTGCATAATGCTATCCTCCACTGTTAACCATCAACCTCACCGCCCAACACGCAAGCACAAGCGAATCATCCACACGGTTTTGTGTGGACAGAGTGTACTAACAGGAATGCTGACGACCAAGATGTTATAACTTAGCTTAGAGATAAACAGATAGTACTGAACAAAACCAAAGGTTAATTTACCAGCTTTCTAAGAGAACGTCCGCCTCTAATAAACTAGCCTCCTTAAGACGTTCACTCCCGATAGTATCACGTAGGACGAGCCTTACAGAATTTAACTTATCTCCCTTCAGACTTTTGGCTGGAATTTCCTGGAAAGCCATATCTCTCATAAATCTACTTTACATCTCTCCCTTTACCCTCGGGGTGAGACGCACAAGTACGTAAGACCAAAAAGATCGTGTCCAAGATGCGTGACGAGAGAACACGAAGCGAGAAAAGACCCAGTGCTCGCGAGAACGATGTGACTGGTCGGGAAGATGACGTGGATTCAGCAATATACTGTACTCCCTGCACCCCGAGACAAATATTCAGTCACACACGAAGCATAGTACTACGAGGGTCAAGGAGCAGACTGCAGTGAAAGCCCTCAGCCATCACCAAAGTAGCGATAGACTTGAGATAGCTTTACGTTTCCCTGAGACTAGAAGTAAGTTAACACTAGGAGTTTTATAGTACTTTCTTGTTTACATATTATACTGATTCCCATCCCATTCTATTCCGTAACTCGAAGGTCGTTAGGGCACCACAGATGATCGTTTAACCATCGTACTCCATCTTCCTCTGTCCTCAGCAACCCTCATGGCTTCGCTCAGTGTCAAGCCAGTCCATTCTCGAATGTTGTCCTTCCACCTCTTTTTCTGTCTCCCTCTTCTTCTGCCTCCTCGAAACGTAACTTGCAGGATGGTTTTTCCAAGACCTGATGCTCTGGTGACATGGTCATACCATCGGACCATTCCGTTTCTTCACCACTGTGAGCATGATATCATGTTGTCCAATGGCTTGTGTGATGGTCTGTCGAACTTCTTCATTATTCAATATTTTCAGCTATGCACTATGTTGAGGGATTAGCTTTGGACTTTGATGTCCGTGTTAGATGCCATTGGTGTTGTTGTCATCATTTGTGTCTTCCCTGCACTTCTTTCCATTCCATACGCTTTGGAGATGGTGTCAAGCCTCTGTAAAAGCTATTCAAGTTCTTGTTCCTCTCCAGCCAATCCATCAATGTCATCCGCAAAACGGAGGTTGGAAATTGATCTACCCCCTATGCAGACTGTGCCTTCGTGATCTGCAAGGGAATCTGACATGATGCGCTCTAGGAAGATGTTGAAGAGTGTTGGAGAGTGTAGGCATCCTTCACGCACATCGATTGTTGTTCTCGATGCCGCTGTTGTGGAGGACTGCGCTGGTAGCTTTGTCATACAGGCTTTTGATGACTTCAATAATTTCAGGGCTTATGTTGTACACTCTCATGGTTGCCCTCAGAGCTGCATGCCAGACTTGGCCAAACGCTTTCTTGAAGTCTACAAACGCATAATAAAGATGTTGGTGCTATAGGTATTTCTCGCAGATTATTCTGAGGTTGAAAATCGTTTCAGTTGTACTTCCTCCTGCCCTGAACCCTGCTTGTTCTTCAGTATGATTTGTTCAGCCTGGGGTTTCAACCTGTTGAGTATTATTTTCAGGAGGACCATGCTGGGATAGCTGATGAGGCTGATGGTGCGGTAATTTTCACACTCCTCAAGGTTACCCTTTTGGGGAAGAGTGATGACAAGCGACTGGGTCCATGATGTAGGCCACTCCCCCACTCTGCCTGGTCTTGTTACAGCTAATGGTGAGGAAGTCCGTCATCGCTTCTCCTTCTAAAACCACTCGGAACACTATTAGACCAACATAAACTATATACTGTAGAACTTGATGAAGAAGTCTTGCTAAAGAACTTCCCCAGCACTTTGGACAGCTTATACAACTATTAATTACATTTAATGAAAACTATTTTAGAATATGTGTTGAATATAACAAAGTTGAAATCACATAAATACGACTAGTGTCATTCTATTTGTATTGTTGTGTGACTACTAGCTCATCTTCTCTTGATACCAATTAAGCCAGATGCATGACTAGCAAAAATCAATTCTTATTTAAGCCACTGATACTGTAAAACCCGAGAACAAACATAAATTATTATGTGACCCGTGATTTAGTCTCTCACATCGCTTACAAATCTTGGTAAATAACGATAGATACAGAGAGCTAAATGCCTCCTATTCTATCCTATCCAGTAAATCGAGGGTCGCATGGGCACCATAGATTATTGTTTAACCAGCGTACTCCATCTTTCTTTGTCCTCAGCAACCCTCATGGCTTCGCTCAATGTCAAGTCAGTCCATTATCGAATGTTGTCCTCCCACCTCTTTTTCTGTCTCCCTCTTCTTCTGCCTACTTGCACCGTGCCTAGCAGGATGTTTTTTGCAAGGACTGATGCTCTGGTGACGTGGCCATACCATCGAAGTTTCCGTTTCTTCACCACTGTGAACATGTTATCATGTTGTCCAATGGCTTGTGTGATGGTCTGTCGTCATTGGTGATGTGTTGCGTAAAGGAAATGCCCAGAAGTCTTCTGTAGCACCTCATCTCCATGCTTTCTATTCTTCGATCTGCATTGCATAATGCTATCCTCCACTGTAAACAATTTGTGTCTGTCCTAAGAGAGCTTTCAGTCCAGCTTTGAAATCCAGCTTTTCTGTGGTTAAGTTTGTGAGCGTGGGGTGGGGGATAATCAGAGGATGTTTATGGGTGTGAATGTGTTCGTCTGTAGACAGATGTAGATAGCTTTGAAAAAAAAAGTTTTTTTATGGTTAAGCGTGGGGGAAGAACAGATTGTTTATGGGTGTGTTCGTGTGTGTGTGTCTGTGTGGATGGGGGAGGGGGGTTAATGTGTGTTTGTTTTTTGCGAGTATTTACACTCTTTGGTATTTATGTGTTCGCGTTGGTGGATAATAGATGTGCAAGCCACTGTGTGGGTGCGTGTGTGTCTATGTGTGTGTGTATGTGTCAGTATTACTACGAAACTTGCGTGTGTGCGTGGGTAGATAATGATCGTTTATTTGTATATGTGTGTGTATGTATGGGGGGTAGGAGAAGGGTATTGCCATTCCTAAAATACAGGGACTTAATTTACTTTTTTTTAATTATTTTCTTTTTTCACTTTCATTTTAGTTTGAAACAATATTAGCAGCTTCAAACAGCCTTCGGAATATAAATACATTTTTAAAAAATAAATACATTTTTTAACAAATTTTAAAAGTATTCAAGCTATAAATGAATTGAAATTATAATACCTTCACATAAAGCAGGGCTCGAAATTAGCGGGGACCCGGGGCCAAAACCCGCAAAGTTGATTTCGGGCTCGGAAAGTTGATAAACGAAGGGCCCGCTTGGCCCGCTTGGCCCGCCAAAAACCCGAAAAGTTGATTTCGGGCTCGGAAAATAATTCGTCTGCTACAGCTAGCTCTACTCGGCAGTTTCGTATTTGGGCTAAGGGAAGCAACCCACGCGGTGCCCTAAATTTGGACAGGAAAAAAAAACAGAGAAAAGAAGCAAAAACCCTTTAATTTTGCACTCAAAAGTGTTAACTCAAGTGCACATAAGTGTAATATGAATAGATGATTGAAATTAAAAAAAAAAAAAAAAAAGGCAAAATCTGTTTGTTTTAGTTTATCAGGAAGAGTACTGTTAAGTTTAGTTCCCTTTCATGGTTTTGTTTTGAACTTTTGTGCATTGAGGTCAGATTTTTTGTTAGGTTACTCATATTAAAAATTTAATGATGTGTATTGTGCAATACTCAGTCACAAAACTGAAAAGTATTATACAAGAGACTCACTTGATTTTTTTCCTATTTTGTTTAATGGCCATTTCAGGCTCACTAGTCACTGGAATATGTGTGTCACCAAAGAGCTTATTACGGAAAGAGGGAACTTCCATTATGTCCTATTCAAAAATGCGAGACGCTCTCACGGATTATTTCCCTTTGCTCGGGCTGGCTATATTTCATCATCTGCTATATGAATGATCTGTGCATGGTAACTTATTGAGCCTATGCCATTGCAAAAGAACATTTTTATGGCAACGTTTGCAAAAACCAAACTTTTAATAATCATTATTATTAACATTCCGCTACTGCTGTCTTGTTTTTTGTTTGTTTATGTTTACTTATTGACATTTATTAGGTGCTTTTATGCTGCTTATGTGTGTATGTCATAGGTTCGTTTTCTGCCCTGGAATTTATTATTTTTTAATCAACGACAGATATTTTAAAATTAAAATATGCATGACAGACTGTATCATTTATCCGAAACTGTGTAAATCCGTAACGTGAGAGAGAGAGAGAGGGCGGGGGGGGGGGGGGGTAAGAGAGAGCTCTGTCATTCAATCAATTAATCACAATAAAGCACAATAACAAAATGTTTCACTGATAGTGTGAATTTAATTTGTATCAGGTGTCCCCCTACCCCCCAACCCTCTCACCTCCCACATCACTGGCTTAATAACATCAGTAACTTCATGGAAAATAATTAATTAATCAGACAGAACAATCAGAACCTAGACTACAACATTCCACGCAATATAGATCTAATGCGCAGAAATTCACAGATCAGAACAAGGACTGAGTATCTACATTACATTTTTTCCCCTGTTTACACTCAAACGAAAAGGGATTACAACAGATCAAGGACCATTTTTGTGCCTAGGTAAGGGGTTATCTTGCACAGTATTTGATCACGAGGAGAAAACAGACTTAGTCTAATTTAACTTGTTAACATAAGCAGTTTGACGAAGCCAAACTGCCAATCTGACATCTACTTTTGAAATATAAGCACAAATATAGTCAAACAACCTAGCAATAACGTAAACAGTGAGCGACCTGTTGAACGTAAACTGTCAGCAAGCAAATTGTTTTGGATTTAGCACATAGGTATAACATGAATCATTCAAGCCGCTCTCCGTTTGTTTTAACACTGACAACGCTGCAGCGGTCTTAGTTTAGGCCTACATAAACACAAAAAAATGAAGTTTTTCAATTGCAATTTACCTTTCTTTGTCTCTTGGAAATTTGAAAAAGGACTTGCCAACACAACTTTTCTTGTATCTGGCATTATGGCAATTGATGGCTGTGCAAAAGTCACCGCCCTGTTTCACTCGGTCGCCTTTTGACTTTCTGCCACGAGCCATTTTCAGCATGCTGACAAGGGAGCATAACTCGTACATTTCGTCTCGCGGTTCTGTACCAAGTTCCCCCTCTTTCTATCATTAAGCTCTTTGGTGTCACTGAATGTGTGTGTATGATAATAAAACCAACAACAACACCTGGGTAGTAGGCGTTAAAATTTTCGGTTTATTACACTAAAACCTTCATCAGTAAGACCCAAGGACTGTACAAAACAAAACAGTCTAAGCATATATATATATATATATATATATATATATATATATATATATATATATATATATATATATATATATATATATATATATATATATATATATATATATATATATATATATATATATATATATATATATATATATATATATAGTAAAGAAAGTGAATCGAGTTCATTAAAAAGAATAGTGTACGATTTAGAAATTTCTATTAATTATAAAGAATAATTATATTTAAAAGCTATCTCTGAACCGTATTCACCAACATCACCAAAACATAGTGTTCAGTAGGGAGAGGGGGTGGGGGGGAGGGGAAAGTAATATAACCCCACATACCAACTCCCTTACAATCGCATCATCGGTTCAGCCATAAAGAGTCATCTCCCCCTCTCTCCCTCCACCCGCGCCCAAAATAAAATAAAATAAATGTTTTAAATTTTAAAATATTTATATTTTTTTCTATAAATAAAATAAATAAATAAATAAATAAGAATAAAAAATATTCACCCTCAAATAGCCAAACATCTCAAGTTCTAAATAGTTCCGCTGAATAGTTCCACTGAATGTGTGTGTGTGTGTGTTTTTTCCCCATTTTTGTTGGTAATGTTTGAAAGTGAAAGGAAAGGCAAATAAAAATGACATCACTCAGCAAAATTGGAAATTCAATTGTTTTTATTTTAGATTATCAGACAAATTGTACTTTCTACTTATTATATTGTCAATAATTCTTTTTTTTTGTTTGCATTATTTTTCAAGTTGGGCCCCGAAAGTTGCTTGTGGGCCCTCAAATTTTTCAATCAAGGGGCCCGGTGGCCCCCAAAGAAAAAAATTAATTTCTAGCCCTGTAAAGTAAAATCAAATTAAAGAAAACATTGAAAGGAACGGCACGAGCTAGCGACGTTGGCAAAACAACATACAATTAAAATAATATCTTCAAAGAAAACCTGAAAAATTATTTAAATTAGCACAAGAATAACATTACACAAATTTAAAAAATACAATTTAAAACATATTATTTATTCTTGAAATACTAACTAATTAATTTCAAATCTTTTTATAGTAAATCGTCTAAAACTGCACACATTGTCTCTTTTATTTGAACACAAACGGCTAATAAAAGCGTGCAAGCAAATGTATTGTCTTCTTAGTGTCCTTCTTCACAAAGATGCAGAACATCTTTAGTCTACCTCTTTCTGTTTTAATTTCATCGCCGTCATCTTCATCATCATCTTCTTCTTCTTCTTCTTCTTCTAGTAGCTCAGTGATAGAAAGTTTGTCTTGCGCACCGTCGACCAAGGTTCGAAGTGGCCATCTTAGCAGTATGATTGCTCTGGTGGTTCAGTGTTCATTAAGGTTGGCTGCTCCCATCCCTCCTTCCCTTATCCCCGTCTGCCATATCGCCGATAGTGGGCGTAGACTTTACACTTCGAAGTTCTGTTTCTTCTTCTTCTTCTTCTTCTTCTTCTTCTTCTTCTTCTTCTTCTTCTAACACTGGCTGGAAGTGCGGGACATCTTACTGCTGCTATCAGTCCGATGGTGTTTGATTCACTGCATGGTGAGTCGAATTGGGTGAATAATAAAATCAGATGGAGCTGAGGAGTTCTATTCACTCTTCTCCTGGGTGGCGCCGGATTTTGTCTTTCTTTTGTGTTTTCTGTTGTTGTTGCTGTTGTTGTTGTTGTTGTAACACTACCTGGCTACCAATAGTGTCCTATAACTATCCTATCCCGTTACTCGAAAGTCGTTGGGGCACCACAGATGATCGTTTAACCAGCGTACTCCATCTTTCTCTGTCCTCAGCAATCCTCATGGCTTCGCTCAGTGTCAAGCCAGTCCATTCTCGAATGTTGTCCTCCCACCTCTTTTTCTGTCTCCCCTTCTTCTGCCTCCTCGCAGGATGGTCTTTACAAAGCCTGATCATCTGGTGACGTGGCCATACCATCGAAGTTTCCGTTTCTTTACCACTGTGATCATGTCATCGTTCAATGGCTTGTGTACAACATCAGCCATAAAATTATTGAAGTCATCAAAATAAGGTTTACCAGCGCAGTCCTCCACAGCAGCGTCATCGGGAACTGGTTCAAAACAACAATCGGCGTGCGTCAAGGGTGCCTACTCTCTCTAACACTCTTCATTTTCCTAGAGCGCATCATGCCAGACGCTCTTGCAGATCACGAAGGCACAGTCAGCATTAGGGGTAGAGCAATCTCCAACCTCCGTTTTGCGGATGACATTGATGGATTGGCTGGAGGATAACAAGAACTTAAACAGCTGGTACAGAGGCTTGAAACCACCTCCAGAGCCTATGGAATGGAAATAAGTGCAGGGAAGACCAAACTGATGACTAACAACAACAACCACATCAACACGGACATCAAAGTCCAAGGCCAATACCCTCAACACAGTGCATAGCTTCAAATATTTAGGAGCCATGGTATGAGACAATGGGTCCCAACAGGAAGTCCTCTCCAGGATCGCACAAACACTGCTGCTCTGACAAGATTGAAGCCAATTTGAAACCAATTTGAAATGACAGAACTGTTACGTTTGCGACGCGCACGATAGTACGTGTGAGAGGCGCACGATAAATCTGATCCTTTTGTTTTGCAAAGCATTCAATAACAGAGTGCATTTACCCTTAATTTGATTTTGCATTGTTGTCAGAAGAAGCTTGGTATAATGTTGATGATTTTTGTTGGTCTATATTGTTGGAGAATTTTCTAGGGTTGCTTGTTTACTATCGATCGAAGCGTGTGGATAGATCTAGTGGTAACTACGAGACGCTTCCAACCTAAATAAAGTTATATGTCGTAAGACAGTGATGACGAAATTAATTCTGATTGGTTATAATTGCGCCACGCTCGAACATTCGAACGTTCTCTCGAGTATAGAGAGACTATATATGTACCGCACTGTTTGAGTGAAGAGAGTCTGTCCCCTATACGCATTGTGTCCGGGGACGTTAATCTATCTACTGAACTGAACTGAACTGAACTGAACAGTGAAGAGAGAAAGTAAAAAAGCGATTGTATGCAGTTGCTGATCTACGCTGAATAAAGTTGGAAAACTTCATACGACGACTCCTGCCTTGCTGCTGAGTGAACAGGTTGCGTAGATAAACGAATCCGAGTTACACTTATCAGGATTCAAGCATTGGGGCTGAATCAACTACTGATAAAAACCAACAACGAGTGTAACAAGGACCATCAGTCTACATTCCAAGGTAAGGCTGCTGCGCTCCCTTGTCATCTCCATCTTCCTATACGCTTGCGAAACCAGTGGTAACAAATCCCTTCTCTCCAGCATACCTGCTCTGAGTGCCTTTGGTACTTAAAAAGAAGTCTCATAGGTTCGTCCTATGCGAAGTTCGAACCCGCGACCTTCGGCATAGACAACCAGCGCCCTATCAGCTGTGCTACCAGGCCGCTCCTTATCATTCAATACAACTGAACATATTATTCTTCCGTGATAGTTTCTTTCTTTCCAGCTGCGACCCTGGAGAACAAAATGGTTGATATTAGATATAGATATTGACCATCTATGGAGAAAATACAAGCTCCATAGTTTGCAATGAAAGCAATTCCGAGCAGTAATAGAATACAAACACAACAGAGAAGAAAAAAATGTAATTCACTTTTTTGGATATTGCCAAGGAGCCCCCAACGCAATGTGCAAAATGAGATTGTTTCTAGCAAGAAGTGTATTGGCTGGAGAGATTGCTTTCACACACACACACATACACACACACACACACACATAAACACACACACACCCACACACACAAACACACACAGATATACACACACACACATACATATATACATACAGAAGGAAGGGAGAGAGAGAGAGAGAGAGAGAGAGAGAGAGAGAGAGAGAGAGAGAGAGAGAGAGAGAGAGAATGTATTGCTAGAGTACACACACATAGGCTACAAACACACTCACGCACACGCATGTGCACAAAAACAACCCGCTCGCTCTTACCACATACTCCCCACCACTACCCCCTTAGCCCGCGATACACAAACTCAGTCATACGCCATCGAAAGACATTGTTAGATGACTTTACAGTAAGCCTACTTGTCCCCTTACATAGCCGTTCTTTTAAAGAAAATAAACAGGATAGACAGGAAGTAAGCAAGACATCGTATTACCAAAATAGAACAAAAGCAAAAACAGGAAGGAGGAGGGAAGGGGCGGGAGATGGGAAATCTCCGTTGCATTAAAAGCTTCTGACGTCCTGTCGGGTGCATCTTTTCACCATGACAGGCGGAAGTGAAACGATGTTTTCCCATAACACCACGCGCTTCAAACGACTTGTCGAAGGGAAGTAATAACTGAGGCAGGATCGCGATGATCTACCCTTGGCTTAGGTGAAGGTCGACAAATGACGGCGGGTACTTTCGATCGTATCTTACCCCCTTTGAGTAATCTACAAGCGTTTCCATTCTTTTAGTTGTACTTCCTTTCTGTGTTGGTTTGATTTCTTTTTCTGTTCTTCTTTCTAAACGTTCCTAAACCTATCCTGGCCCAATAATTTTAAATACATATATCCAATGTGTTTGTATTAGGCTTGGTTATAATCCCTGCATGAATCGACTTGACTTGACTTGTGTAGATTAACGTTCCCGGACACGTTGCGTATAGGGGACACATATGAATCGACGATCGAGGACTTATTTATTAATGGTTTGTCTGCAGCTGAACTGAGAATAAAATGTAATAGCCTCCCTTAGCAGCAAAACGTCCCAGACACAATAAACCGGTGAATTGGTTCCCGGAAAGCAACAAATGACAAGAGTTTTTACACAAGCCAAAAGACAAAATATGTATCCTCTCTCACAGAAAAAATCTTATCCCAAGGGAGAACGACCATTGTCTAGCCAATCTACAAGTTGTCCTTTACTTTACAAGGAGTTTGACTAGACTGAGCAGGCCCAACATAGTCAAAATGGCCCACAGTTCTGCATGCTAAAAGATAATCAGAATATAGTTTACACAAGACTGACATGTATGCGAGATTCCTACCCAGAGTCCAAGGAACCAGCAGAGAACACAATCGATGCTAAAGGAATGATCACTTGGTCGGCTTGGTCCGACCCAGACACTCCTGAGTAGAACATCCCTGACGTAAATTACACAGGGTCGAAGTTCTGAGAGAAATCGATCTCAACTTTTCAAAGGTTTCCAACAATGACCCTTGGGAAAGTAATTCAGCAAAGCGGTCGATTGTGCCCCTTGATGACTTTTTTTGTCACGCTGAATGTGCTACGCTTTCCAACAACAGACAGTAGTGACTTCATTTTGATCAAGAAGAGGAAGAGAAGGAAGACGTCCAAATACTCATGTAGGCCTAGCTACTGTTTATACTTGCGTAATTAATTGTGAGCCTGTTCAATGCGCATGCAGAGAATAACAATAAGATGTTTTGAAATAATAATGTTTGTAAAACTTATGCCATAATTATTTGAAGCATGGTAATAAGACGAAGATCTATAATTCTTTACATTTAATAAGGAGTGCGGAATCCATCCAATTTCTCGTATATATCAAAAACCTCCCACCTTTAAATAAGAATACAAGACAGGGTGATATAAATATTGTTATTGCAGTATTGCAGTTAACTCACGATTATTTTTCTGTCAGTTCTTTGTTGGGCGAGTAGGGCTAGTTCAGTAGTCCTTCTGCGTTAAAGAAAAAAAAATGCGCCTGCATGCAGCATATGAGCATCGTGGAAGACGTGATTTCGACGCTGAAATCAGTATTCTCAGGATCTATGTGGCCTGCAGATCCCATAACCAGCCTTTTCAGCTAGAAAGCGTAATATAAAACTTACACTTTTAGAATGTGATGTTGTTGTTGTTTTTTTCACTGTTAAAATGCAAGCGTACAGAGATCATTGGTTCCAATGTCCAAAACCCTTCGCGCGCTCTTCTCGATTTCAGCATAGAGAATATAAGACAAAACAAACGTAGCTTTGATCGATTCCATTCAAAAAAGAAGAAGGCGAAGGAAGGAGAGAAGGAATAAAGCGAAAAGAAGAAGGCAATTCTCGAAGTGAAGAATAAGAAGGAAGATTTTTATTTTAAAAAAAAAGACACGGACGCAAAGAAATAAAGAACGAACGAAAGAAAAAAAGAAAGAAAGAAAGAAGGAAAGAAAGAAAGAAAGAAAGAAAGAAAGAAAGAAAGAAAGAAAGAAAGAAAGAAATAAAGAAAGAAAGAAAAGAAGGAAACGAAGGCGAAGCGTGAAGAAGAAGAAGAAGAAGAAGAAGAAGAAGAAGAAGAAGAAGAAGAAGAAGAAGAAGAAGAAGAAGAAGAAGAAGAAGAAGAAGAATGAAGTAGAAGAAAGGAAAAGATGAAGAAGAAGAAGAAGAAGAAGAAGAAGAAGAAGAAGAAGAAGAAGAAGAAGAAGGAGAAGGAGAAGAAGAAGAAGAAGAAAGAGAAAGAGAAAAAGAAAAAGAAGAAGATGAAGAAGAAGAATGAAGTAGAAGAAGAAGAAGAAGAAGAATGAAGTAGAAGAAGAAGAAGAAGAAGAAGAAGAAGAAGAAGAAGAAGAAGAAGAAGAAGAAGAAGAAGAAGAAGAAGAAGAAAGGAGAAGAAGAAGAAGAAGAAGAAGAAGAAGAAGAAGAAGAAGAAGAAGAAGAAGAAGAAGAAGAAGACGAAGAAGAAGAAGAAGAAGAAGAAGAAGAAGAAGAAGAAGAAGAAGAAGAAGAAGAAGAAGAAGAAGAAGAAGAAGAAGAAGAAGAAGAAGAGAACAAAACAGACGAAGGAATAGGAGGGACATAAGAAAAGAAAGATCACGAACAAAAACAAGATTACTCACTAACTTGGCATTATTTTTGGTTTTGTAATCTTCTGGATATGGGGTAGGCTGATGGATGTGAGGAAGGGGATTGGAAAGATGGAAGAAGTTGCACGGAAATGAGAAGAAACAAAAATATCAGGGTTGAAATAATGTAGGCAAGAACTGAGACACGGTGAAACAGGAAGAAAGCTAAGATTCATCCAACTCGTATTTAGTTTATCCTGAAGATTCTTGAATCCAAATCGACAACAGGTGCTTGTATCTGGACACGCGAGCGCCTAGGCCTGTGACGCGCCTCCCTTTGGTTATCTATAATACTAGATTATCAAAAGGAGACGCGTCGAAGGCTAAGGTATTATTGATAACCAAAGGGACACACGTCACGGGCATAGGCGCTCGCGTGTGCAGATACAAGCGCCTGTGAAGTCGACCGATGTAAGGAAATTGAAACTGGGAAAAACGTAGACAGAGAATGATCTATGTTGTGACCAAAAAAAAAAAAAGCACGAGAGAGAGAGTGAGAGAGAGAGAGAGGGAGGGAGAGAGAAAGAGAGAGAGAGAGAGAGAGAGAGAGAGAGAGAGAGAGAGAGAGAGAGAGAGAGAGAGAGAGAGAGAGATCGCAATGATGCACTTTCACATTTGGAATCTTCTGCAGTACCACACCCCTCTCCCACGTTTCTCTAGCCTCTCTCTCTCTCTCTCTCTCTCTCTCTCTCTCTCTCTCTCTCTCTCTCTCTGTGTCTCCCTCGCTCCTCCTCCTCCTCCTCCGTTTCCAGAAAGATCTGTAGTCACTTGAAATTATTGCAGGGATGATGAACGATCGGAAAAAGGGAGCTCACCAGGCCCGGTCTGATTAAATTATCTCCCTTGTGGTATGATACCTATCAAATTTCACAGCACGGCAGAACAAGAGAAGAGTACCAAACCGTCCATCTCGAACTAATAATACAGGTGAATGATCCACTATTTTGAGTAGATGAGGGCACTGTGTACAGGCAATAATGTCAAGAGAGGTTAAGACGGTATATTCCTTAAATGACAAACACACCTGCTACATACCCAACTTTTTTCCGAACCACTCCATCCCTAATAACGAAAGGGGTTATTCAGATTCATGTTTTACTAATTTAGATCATATTTACTATGCTAATACCCACGCTAACATCGCATACATAATGCGGTGAATCTTTTTTGTTTTGTTTTAACACCCTTCTCCTTTTAGATTTTTATTCGTCTATTATTATAATAAGCCTTTTAACACGAATTTATAAATGTATGTTGCAAATAAATTAGAAATAGTTAAACCACAGATATTTGAATAAAACTACACACACACACACACACACCTACACACACACCCACACGTACGCACACACACACACACGTTACAAAAGTAAAATTAAAAACACCTGACAAAACCAAGCTAATACAATTTCCAACATTTAGTGTCGGTTATTAATTTTTTTCCTAAATCGTTATTTGTTCGGTTTTAGCGTTGTATTCAGATTTCAAATCGCGTTCTGTATTGTAAACCTTAATTTCCGAATGGCGTTAAAGGGATTTGTCTTAAAAACAAATAATAAGAAGAATTGTCTTTTTCCAGAAGGTTCGCGGAGGATCGTTTTACATCGCAAACGATTTGTTTTTCAAGCGTATTTGTGTCTTAATTTATTAGGTATTTATTTATTTTATTTTATCACTTTTATAGAGCGCTTTACCAGCTCGAGGCGCTGGCCGATACAGGATCTAACTCCAACCTACCGAGGCGCCCATTTGCAGCCTTTAAGCGCACAGTTTGACGCCCAGACGACTGGGCACAATGCTGAACGACCGGGCATGGGGAGAAGAGACCAAGCGCATCTAGCCTGCACTCACCCGTCTAGGACATGAGCGTCAGGATCTTTAGTCCATGCGATGTAATGCATGCGTGCACAGACTAGACCTCGGTTTATACTCTCATCCGAAGGAGTAGGAGCGCAGTGTCTTAGTGGTTTTTTTTTCTTCTTCAGGCCGTTAACGGCGCTTGAACCACTGCTTGTTTAGGCTGCAATGTTATCCCTGAGTAAGCCTACATAGCGTACACCACGGAGCTAACTGCTCTCCCTTTCAGTTTGGTATTGTGAAACTCATCATTCTCCGTGTTACGTGTGTGACGCGCACGATAGATCTGTTCGTTTAATTTTACCTTTGATTTGATTTTGCGTTGTTATTAGAAGAAGCTTTGTATAACGTTGATAATTTTAGTTGGTCGATATTATTGGAGAATTCTCTAGCTTTGGTTGTTTACGATCGATCGAAGCGTGTGGATAAATCTAGTGGTAACCACGAGACGCTTCCATCCCAAATAAGGATGTATGACGTGAGACAGTGATGATGAAATTACTTTTGATTGGTTGTGGTGTTTCATGTGGGGTATTCTCGCTTGTTCTGGAGTATGTAGAGACTATATAAGTGCCGCACTGTTTCAAAATAAGAGAGAGTTGAAAGTAGAGAGAGCTGTTGTATTAGAGTTGAGAAAGTTGTAAAACGTGGAAAGTTGATAGCCGAGAATTGTAAAGTGAAAAGCGATTGAACGATTGTATGCAGTTGTTGATGTATGCTGAATAAAAGTGGAAAACTTCAAACGACGACTCCTGCCTTGTTGATGATTGAACGGGCTGCTTGGATAAACGAATCTGAGTTACACCTATCAGGATTTCAAGCATCAGGGCTGAATCAACTACTGATAGAGAAAAAACAACATCGAGTGTAACACTCCGATACAATTGAAATTTTATCTTGAAAAAACAAACAGAACAGTTTTAACCGACTTGATTTCGAATCGGGCTTTTATTAAATACATTATACTCAAATAAATAGTATGATCGTCATCAGTCCCTGATGTAACTAAAATTATATCTGAAAAAAATAAATAAAGATAGACAGTTATAAACCGCTTTAAATTCGAATCAGGCTTTTTTTTAAAAATACATAATACTCTGTACGGTCGTTCTTGAAACCACCGAATTCTCTATACACTGATTGAAATTGTAACTGGAGAGTATATTACCTATACCGATTAGTTTACTGCAAAGTTTAAACTATAATAATTAGAAGAAGAAGAAGAAGAAGAAGAAGAAGAAGAAGAAGAAGAAGAAGAAGAAGAAGAAGAAGAAGAAGAAGAAGAAGAAGAAGAAGAAGAAGAGGAAGAAGAAGAAGAAGAAGAAGAAGAAGAAGAAGAAGAAGAAGAAGGGTCTCATTCCTAAATCAGACTCAAAGCGGGTGTAATATCAGAAATGTTGACGACAAAGACGTGGTAACTCAGCTTAGTGATAAACAGATAGTATTGAACAAAACTTGACGTTAATTTACCAGCTCTCTAGAGGAATGTTGACCATTATTAAATTAACCTCCTTGAGACGGTCGCTCCCGATACCATCAAGCAGAACTCTCTAGGAATAATGTAAGTTAGCATGCTTGGGCATCTGACCAGGGTCACTTGACCTCTAAGTAGCCACGCGAATCATATCACTCTAAGATCTACCCTGCGATTCTCCTCTGACACGAAGATGAGACGTAACAGATAGTGGCCCAGAAGCAGGACAGGAAAATAGAGAATTCCGAGAAAAGATTTCCGTAGTCGCGAGAACGAGATGATTGGTCGGAGATAATATAGAGACTCCTGCATATCCTCTGTACGCCCCACATTAGTCACACGCGAAGCTTATAACCAAGAGGGTCAACAAGGAGCAAACTGAAGTGAACAAAAATCCTCAGCCATCAACAAGAAAGTGATAGACTAGATTGATTGATTGATTGATTGTTGCTTTAGGTCCAGCGGACTCTTCCGAGCCAAATCAGGACCGGACAACCCCCGATCCGCATAAAAGATCTGCTGAAACAACCCTAGTGGGAAAATTGAATGCATTCCACCGGCCAGTCACTTTACAATAAAAACATCCCACGCAGGGGACGGCTGAGGCTTTACCCCAACTACTCGAACCCCCGGTTACAAAAACAAAATGGAATACAAACATCATTATAAATTATCAACAAAACACATACATATAAAATGCCTATATTGCTAAATAATAACATCATAGGAAGCCCTAGTGACCACCCGGCAGAAAGCGTCCAATACTCCCAAGCTGATCCAACAGACCTCATACACAAACAAGGAGTCTTGTCCAGGAAGAGTTTCCAAGAAAAAAGGTAGGCCATTGATCTAGCGAAGAAGAAGATAGCATAGCAGAGTGATAGGACAGAGCAGGAATGGGAAAGAGGAAATGAGGAAGACAGCGACAGTGGGAATTTAAAGCACTAAATTTCCAGAAAGTGGGGATACTTTTTATACTGAAACCCCCGGCACTCCAACGGGGGTACTGTTGCCGCAGTGAATCGGTCATGCCTATAAAGGAAAGACAGGTTTTCAACTGGGGCTTTCACTTTTCCCTTTATAGGTTAGAACAATCTACAGTGGCAAGATTGCTCATGACCCCAAGATAGACTAGAGACGGTCTCACGATTCCCAGAGACTAGAAGGAAGCTAACACTAGTAGTTTGTGTACTTGTATGTTTATATATTATATTGATATGAATTAGTATGTTCATGTTATATGTCTTTACAGAAACCGACTATTGTTCTGACATCTTGTGCATATTGATCAATATATCTTAGCCTTAAGATTCGGATATAGTAGTGTGCATATGGGAAACTCGGCAGGTATCTGATGCTATAGACTCCTTGCAGAGGGCACCACATGCCAATATATCTTAATAGAACATTGTAGCCAGAGTTCTGGATATTACAGTTCAGCTCTAGGATGGTTTGCGGAGTCAACGCATGACGCTTGCTCCCGTGGAAAAGAATGAGATCATCTCGAATCTACCTCGCCACGTCCCGCCCCGTTGCTACTAGACTCGCCCGAACATCCTGAGAGTGACAAGACTCCCTTAGAGTGACCACCAGACTCAAGCACTCACAGAAACTGAGAAGCTAAGTCCTCTCAACTGCAACTGATGTCAACCATTACTCGGAACAATATTAGACCATCAAACCATAGAACTGCTTAGCAAGTGATGAAGAAGAACTGCTAAAGAAATTCCCCAGCCCAATGAACAGTTTATAGTTATTAATTTACCTTTAATTAAAGTCATGTTAGAATTTGTGTTGAACATATAAAAGTTTAAATCACATACATACGACTGGTGTCATTCTATTTGTATTGTTGTGTGTCCACTATCTCTTCTTCTCTGGAGACCCAGTAGACTACTCAGTTGGCTAGAAAAACGCATTTCTTAAAGTGAGCCAATGATACTTTAAAATCCGAGAACAAATATTAATTTTAATGTGACCAAGCATCGTGATTTAGTCTGAGTCTCTCACATCGCTTTGGAATCTCGGTAAAGAACGTCTGATAGAGGTAGCTTAACATCTATCTACAAGTCTTACTCCCCTTGTAAGATAGCGAGCGTTGTGGCCAAGTGGGCTAAGACGGGACTAACTTGCCTTGTCCACAGGCCAGAAACCAATGGCGCCTAACAGGTGTGGGTTCGATCCAGCATCTGAACGTTATGTTTCTCCGAATATTATTTTTTCCTTCGACTCGGGCAACGTCTCAGGGGTTTTCTCTGGGAACTCCGGTTTGCTCCCCCAGCAAAATTTCAAATTCACAACTTAGGTAGGTTGGGTTTGGGCGCGCCATAGGCTGCGACCACGCTTTCCTCAGGGGAAGCGGCCCAGAATATCGCTATGAAATAGGGACAATAAGGTAAACAAAATAACTAAAAAATAAAAATAAATAAGAGTATCTTCTCCAGGATATCATCACAGCGGTGCGATCTGTAACCAACACAGGCCTACATGCTCACATGATACTGCAGACACTCTTTACACAGACAAAGAACACATATTCATCACTCAAACATGTGGTGTAAAGATGCGTCGCTATTAGAAATCGAAATCGAATTTAGTTTTTCAAATGTTAGGTAGACTCCATCCAGTACTATTATTGAAGGTAGAGAGGAAACCGTAGCACCCGGAGAAAACCTTCCGAGTCCTGAAAATTCTCGTACCTATGTCGCGTAAGTTCGTCCCAGGTGGGGTTCGAACCTGCGATCTTCGGCATAAGAAACCAGCATCTTATCAATTTTGCTACCAGACCACCCCACCAAGCCACACTACAACGCAAATAGACCATTCTGGTGTTTATTTATTTATTTCTTTGTTTATTTATTTACTTCACGTCTATTTGATATTCATAGTTGTGATATTAGACAACACATACAATTATAAACAAATAAAAGTAAACTAATTGATCTTATATGTAAGTAATTAAATGATAGTCAACACAACTATTTTTAAAGTTTATATATATATGTATGTATTTAATATGTGTGTTGATGCAATGAACAAATAGTTTTTTTTTTTTTTTTTTTTTTTTTTTAAATACTCAAGCGTTTGAAGAAGCAAACTTGGAAAGGCAAAAAAGGGAACAAGCAAAAAGGACGAGAATAAAATAATGTGTGTTAATAATGGTCATGAATCAAAGTTGCCTGAGACGGAGAGATGACATTGGTCAAGGTATCTGATGTGTAAGCAAAGATTTGATGATGCCATTGCATGAAGCGGTTGGTCTCAAAACAGCCAAAACAGTGTATAAAATATATTATTTTATTAAGTGAATTTACTTACAGTTCAACGTGTTGTCTTTTTAGGATCTAGCTGGCACATAATAGTTCTGAAACAAAGAAATAAACATTTAACAAACATTTAACAAAATGTAATGTAGAAAAAAAAAAACTTTATTAATAACGAACAAAGTATTAGTCATTTATTCTACAAGTTACAGAAACCGTTTATTTGCTAGAGCAAAAACAGTTCAATCAAATGTGACGAATCCTAATATTCCAAGATAATTGTAAAATGGGATTTGAGTCGAGGATTTTTCTTTGCATCCCGGATAAGTATGTGACGTTTGGTCCGGAGAGTTGTTCCGATTTTGAAAGACATTATTTCTAGGTCCGCCGGGTAATCAAAGCTAAAGTAGGTCCATTAATTAGATCTATCGTCCGATGCAGATTAAAACAAGAAAAGAAAGATGTAAAGGCAAACCAGATCCCATTAACGAAATAGAATAACTCTGATAAGTCAGCAACCATAAAACAGTGAGGCTTCGGAACTGAAACACCGGACCTCTGAACCAATACGTTTGGATTTGCTGTCACACAGTGATGATCGCACCTTAACTAACTGACTTGTTGAAGACTACTAATGATAAGCAATCGAAATTTTGGTGTCATATAGAAAGTAATTATGTGTAATCAACTCTTCGATTTGAATTGAATGGAATTGAATGGAATTGCAGGAGTAAAATACATATTGATTTGTTACAAGATTTTATTATTTCACGTTCATTTTATGTTTTTGCTTTACAATATTTAAACTGCAAGTAATCAAATCTACCAAAAATTGATGGCATTATTATCCACCCATATTAAGTTATCCTCATACTGAAAATAAAATTAAAGTTGCTTTAAATATTTCTACGTCAATTTCTTACAAAACAAAACAATACCAGGACCCAATCTTAATAATAGGATATTTACATGTTGCATTTAAATTAATGTTAAAAACAGTTGTGTTAATATTATAAACTGTTATTATGCTGACGGTGTTTCTAACTGTGAAACTAACTGGATTCTTACTTTAAATTCTAGTAATAACTGGATTGTGCTAGGAGATTTTAATGCTCAGCTTAACCTTGGGGTGAAATGTTGCGATAATACTAGAAATATTGAGTATCTTGCAGATATTATAACAAATTCGGATCTTTCTTTATTAAATGATCGCTCTTTTACAAGAATTCCTTATCGAGAAAATCATCAGTGGTCTGCGATAGATCTATCACTCGTTTCTTCTAATATACTTTTCGTCGTGTATTTGGGCAGTACATGATAATCCCTTGGGCAGTGATCATTTACCTATTTTAATTGATTGTTTCGTTGAACCAGAACTTAAGGAACGAGATCATAGCTTTTTCTATAATAATAATAACAAGGCAAATTGGGAATTATTTTAATCTAATTTAAGCTAAGCAGCATCACATCTTGATTTTCATACTATTCGGCATATGGATACTGAACTATCATATAATTTGTTAAGAAGTACGATTTCAGATGCTGCTGACAAATCAATTCCTAAAATTAAAAAAAATCATTTGAAAACATAAAAGCGGGTCGTTAGTGGAATGAAGAACAACAAGCTTTCAAAAAATGGATGGAAAATAGAAACATAAATAACCCATTGTTAACAGCGGCATTGCACAAAGATTATAAAGATAAAAACATTTTGTATAATAGACAGGTAGCGAAAGCAAAAAAAATTACTTTAATTATTTTGTTCAGGAAAATAAAATAAATTCCAATGGACGCGTCTCAGCTGTGGAAAGAAGTAAGAAAAATGAAAAATAATTATTATTTGCTTGAGCCACCATTATTGCTAAATAACAAAACGTTTAAGACAAATAAAGATAAAGCTGAATTATTTGCTGAGACGTTCGCTGCAACAACGACAGTTTTTTGCCTGTATCAGAGCAAGAAAAAAGAGAATTATACGAACAGGAAAATAACAATAAAATTAGTAGAGATGATAATGAGATCAAGTTACCGATCTATCTCATTAACTCCCCATCTTGCTAAATTATATGAAAGGATGATAAAAGTTTCGATTGGAATATTATTGTGAAAGTAAAATTCTTTTCCCAATGTTTCAGGCAGGATTTAGAAAAGGTCGAAGTACAAACTGATCATTCTGTTCGATTATCATCACATATTAAAAAAGCCTTTGCTAAGCGAAAATCAGTCTTAGCTACTTTCTTTGATATACATAAAGCAAATGATTCAGTTTGGCACTTCAAGTTATTGTTGAATTTTTTTTTAATGATGTTATAAGGTAATTTATATATGGTCCTTAAAAGCTTTTTATCAAGCAGAACTTTTCAAGTACACGTCAAGGTTCATTATCAGAGACAAAAACAGTAAATATGAGTGTTCCACAAAGAAGTGTTATAGCTCCTATTTTATTTTCTATAATGATTAATGATATGAAAAGTATTGATTCTAAAGATTTTATAATATCACTTTTTGCTGACAATATTGCATTATGGAAAACTGTTTCATGTAAGTTTCATAGACAAATTAGAAGAATAAAAATTTATATTAAAGGAGTATCAATCAATACATGGTTAATATTATTATAAAATATATGTTTGAAAATTGATTGTGTTTATTGGGAGAAAAAAACTGTTTTTATGATATTTACAAAACAAATAATTGATTTTAATAGTAATACATTTTTGTCAATCAAGGTAAACAATACAAATGTTTATCCAAGTAAATCTGTTAAATTTATTGGAATTGTTTTGCATTATAAACTTGCGTGGAAATGTCATATTAAGCACTTAAATTGACAAAGCAAGAAAGAATGTAAGTTTATTAAAAGTGCTATCTAAACAACCTTGGGCAAACAACTCTTCATGTTTGATCTATATAGCTATTGCTACTATTAGATCCGTATTAAGTTATGGAAAAGAAATTTATTTTACAGCATCAAAATCAGACTTAAATAGATTGACTAGCATTGATTCAATGTCTTTAAAAATAGCTCTTGGCATGCTTCAGTGGTCTTCAACGTCAAACACATATTAAAAAAAAGCAGGGGTACTACCATTTCTTTACCAAGACAGGTTACAAAGTGCACAATATGTTACACAGGCAAAATCAATTCTAAATTCTACAATAGTTGTGCTAGGTAAAAATATTGAAATTAACAAAGGATTTTGAAATAAAAGTGCTGGGATGGCTGAAGAGGCTGATGGTGCGGTAATTTTCACACTCCTGAAGGTTACCTACAGCTGAACTAATTGCAATGTTAATGAGTCTATCTTTTATAACTGATTTGACTAGTGTTCCTTTAAAAATAACAATCTTTTCTGATTCAAAATCAGCATTACCGGCTTTGTCATCTTGGGTTAGTAAAGAGAGACAGGAACTGCTAACAGAAATAAAGGAAATAAAGATATTACGTCATCAAATCATTATCCGAAGATCGGATATTTCATTCATTTGGATACCTAGTCATTTAAATATATTAGGAAATGTAATTGTTGTCCACATAGCAAAGAGTGCTGCATCTTCAGACGAATCAATTAAATTATTTGTCAACTTGACAACAAATGAAATTAATAATCAAATAAAATTATGTGCTTGGAATCAGTGGAATACAAATACAAACAAAAGATCATTGAAAAACATTATTTGGATAATTCACCAGTATCAAACATTGTTATATCTATTTACAAATCTTTTAATATTAACAGATTATTTCACAGAATAAGACTAAATGCTTGGCATGCTAGTTTCATAAATTCTCCAGTACTTTGTAATTGTGGTAGCATTTTGAATGTAAATCACTTAATATTTGAATGTCAACAAAATTATAACCATTTTCAGCCTTTACTCATTAGATTAAATAAATGAAAGCTACTTATGTCAACCTCAAATACTGTACATCCAGAAGAACTGGTCATTGAGCTTAATGCTCATAGTTTTAATTAGAAATCATGAATTATCCAAATTTTTTTCTTTTTTATAGCTTTTAAAAATTAGTCTGGCAATTTTTATATTCTTTTCACCTAATCTATTTAATTAAGTATTCTTGGTTTCTATACATATACGTATTAATTTATTTTTTTATGGGAGAATAGGAAGGAGGGCGGGGGAAATTATTTATTAATTTGTTTTAGATTTGATTGATTATCTTACCATTTTTTACATTTCTTATGGGGAGTGGGTAGAAGTCTGGAGGTCCAACTTCAACTTTCTGTAAGACGCAAAATGACATTTATAAGTACTTCGTTCATCACAGGTGAAGTTGAAAGGTTCAATTGTTTTTTTTTTGTTTGTTAGTTTGTTTGTTGTTTTTGTTGTTTTGTTTCTTAATGTTAACGAATTGTTACAATGGAATTATGTTGTTACAAGAGTATGTGTATGTCAGTAGTATGATGTTTTATATGGTTAGATTAATTGATTAATTAATTCATTCATTCATTCATTTCGAAAAGATCTGTGATGTACGTATTGTAGATTTTGTAAATTGTTTTTGTTACATCAGTACAATTTACGTTAATCTGATGACTAAAAATAAATACAGCAACAATTATCGATAAAGCTATGATTACATTTCCCTTGTGTACTTACTTAATTGCACTTGGACACAGGGGGGAGAGAGAGAGAGAGAAAGAAAGAGAGAGAGAGAGAGAGAGAGAGAGAGAGAGAGAGAGAGAGAGAGAGAGAGAGAGAGAGAGCAAACAAAGAAACGGATATACAAAATGAAACAAAGAAATAAAGCAAATAAAAAAAGAAGAGGACGAAATAATAGAAGGGGGAAGAAGAAGACGCATAAGTTAGAGAGACAGACAGACAAATAGACACAGAGAAAGACAGACAGACAGACAGACAGACAGAGAGAGAGAGAGAGAGAGAGAGAGAGAGTCACAGAGAGAGTCACAGAGAGATACAGAGCTGTTTTAGTGAAAAAACGATTATCAACAAGTCAATCCTCTTATTATCTAACAAGCAGAAAAAAGAGATAGCAATCATCCCTGTCTAGTCAGCAGCGAATGGACGTCTCCTCTTTCTTTAGAATCTGGAGAAAAACTCGGCAGTGAGGCGTGCAGATAGCCGCCGCCTTATGAATCCCTGGACTTGCAGGTACCGAAGACTTCTCCCCCCTCCTCTCCTCCCATCGGTCCGAAAATGGTACCAGAAATCCCTACCTTTAGTTCGAACAAAATTGTGTCCCTCCCCCACCTCCTGCCTTATCCTCAACCCCGGCCCGTCTGTTTCTTCCTTCCTCTTACCTTCCGTGTAACTTACCTTAAAACCATTTTTAAAAAATCTTCACCTTCCTTATAATTCAATGGAAATGGTACGCCAAATGAATATGGAGACCAACAGGTTTGCGCCGGTGTTGTATTTTTTTTCTTTCTGTCAATTACTTGACACGTTCTCTTCCTTGGGCTGTCTATCCTGAAGAGCAGTTCAAATAGACAAGACCCCCGCGAGAGAGGAAGCAAAGAGCACTTTAACAGTCGAAAAAGCAGTTCGGCTGAAACTGTGAACATGCATTCTCACCACCCTCGCACCCTCGTACCCCACAACGGCCAAGCTAAATGGTGAAATGAGGGGGGTCAATTAATGGTGACGCTGTGATATGTTTGCCCTGCCCTTGCTAACACTGGTGTAGGCATTCAAAGCCAACCTTACCCTGGTATAATGAGAAAGCGCGAAGAAAGGGGAGCACAAAGATCGAAGAAAAATAAACAAGGAGGAAAAAGACCAAAAAACCACGAAGCAGGAGTAGGAGGTCGAAACAAGAAATATGTGGTGTTATTTTAAAATACATATAAGCTGATCGTTTTGTTTTTTAATAACACTTTAAAACATTATTTTTAAACAGGATTGTAAAATTTTGAACTTAAACCAAAAAATCGATCCTCTGGAGGTTCTTATGCTTGCATTGGAATAAACCAGTAAACTGAAGGCTGAAAGGCGACTCATACATCTTCTGTGACAATTGTTGTGAAAAACATTTTTTAAAGGGGGAAATGCCAAAGAGGTTGATAGGGTTTGGGTGGAGAAAAGCATAAGACTACAAAGACGAAGAATGGTGCAAATGTATTACGTTTAAATAAGGAAACCCCATTTTTTTTAACATTAAATCTGGTTTTTAAGTTTCCTCAACATAAACAAACGTATTCCTGGGTTCGTTTACACGAGCTTATTGCCGACGAAATAGAAACTGAAAGATAAATCTGATAAATCGGTTGAGACACAATAAATGGGGAAAAGAGAAAGAAAGAACGGCTGACAAGCGTTGGTTTACATTAAAGCTACACCTTTATTATTATTGTAATTTGTTGTTTAATACCGGGAAGTTTTTTGTTGTGTTTTTTTTTATAATGCCAAACAATTTTTTTTAAAGCTATCGATTTTATATCCGCCTAAAATTAGCTCAACTCAGACAAATTCATAAAATTGAAAAGCTAAAGGCGCATGTCCCCAATAGGACCTTGACGAGCTTTCAACGGGTTTGAGTCATGATAGGACATAACAATATTAATTTTATTCACCAAGCAAAACAGGAATTTAGTTGTTGCATTGCGGGAATACAATAATTCTAAATGAAAGCACTGTTCGCTCTCGCCTTCGTACCCTCGCCTTCGCAGACATCATGGTCGGTCTATAGCCAGTGTCGGTGAACCGGGTTCAGCGGGACACATCTGCTGTCAAAGAGGAGTAAAGAGGATGCTCACTGCGCGGTCGCTAATGCCTGTATATCTTATCCCATAGCTTAATCTGACTTCTTCATGCTATTAAAGAAACCACCTTCTGCTTTCAAAGACTATGCATGTTGTACAGTACTGCATGCCTTTTTTGATCGAGCGGGAAAGGAGATATGGGGTGGGGTTAGGAGTGGGGGTAGGTGGAGGGTAGGTTAGGGATAGGGTGGGGGATATAGTAGAGGTGGATTGGGAGTAGAATGGGGTGGAATGGGAGAGGCTGGGATGGGGGATGCAATGTATTTATCGATCTGCTGTCTGACTTCATTTTGCAAATGGCAATCGACATATTCATAGGTCGTCCACGTCTAATTGTTGTTCTTTTTAATTTAAAAAAAAAAAACTCTACGTCTGACTATATATAACGCGCATTCATCTCGTCATCAGCGTGGCCATCATCGGCATCGACAGCAGCACCAGTAGCAAAGTAATCATCGTCATCATCATCACCGTCGTCATCACCAGCAGTAGAAAAAGCTGTAATATGCATTATCATCATCGTCGTCGACGTTGACGCTCTTCGTCGTCATTATCATCATCATCATCATCATCATCATCATCATCATCATCATCATCATCATCATCATCATCATCATCATCATTCCATCCCCTCAACCCTTTTTACCCAGCACAGGGGAAAAAAGCCTTAGAGGTGTGTTCCTTATGAATTGTAGGCTATAATTAGTCGAGCGGCAGAGTCTGCGGAGACGCATAGAAAAATACTCATGTTTCAAGGATTTAGTTACATTCTAATTTGCCTTGGGTCCTATTTAAGCTCTCATTAAAAACTGGAGCGCTTTAGACTAATCACCCAGCCAGCGGATGTAGTTTTGGGATGCATTGCCCAAAGGCTACAAGATCGAGTTTTTGATAGCAAAAAGTATTATTCCAGGCCATGGCTAAATATTGTTCAGGCTACAGCCGTGCCCACAATCCCCTGTTTCGGGGATCAAAAGTTGATGGTAAAAACCAAAATATTATTATTAATATTCTGAGCTGGGGCACAGGCACGTTAACCAAGAAAATGGACCCTCGGCAAGAATTTTGTGGATCCCCGATAGCGGACGGGTAGTAGTGCTATAGGGGATCCACAAAATTCTTCATGGTTAATGCGCCTTTGGCTGAGGCTATCGGGGAAAAAAAATCTACAGCGTATTGAAATTGACACAACCTTTCCTATATTTCCCTTGAGATGTAATGTTGAAGTTAAATACGTGCATGTGTTGAGTGTTTGCAGCGACAATTATGTCAAACTCAAAGGTCTGTTGGAATGGTATGGTCCAAAATGTATCGATTTTCTTCTCTTTTTTTTTGGTTTGTTTTAAGGCGTATGATGATAGTCACTACACTAGGAAATGTGATACATCCGTGGCCTAAAGATGTGATCCTGGTGTCATAACAAAACCAAACGCGTTCACTAGAAAATAAACACTTTTGGAATTGCATTTCCACACTCGGAATTTATTTTTTTTTCCTTTTTTTTGGGGGGGGGAGGGGAGGGGAGGGAAGGCGTGTAACACTAACAATCATTAGGTTAGATCCAGCCGAACTGTGTGATACAGGAGGACAGACAATACCATACAGACACGATACTGCATTCTGATTTTTCGAAGATCGAAGATAGTATGGAGTAGCATCGGAGCGCTAAAAGGTTTTTGTTGTATCAAATTTTATTCATCAGATTAACATAAGTTGTACTGATAAGGATGGAGATATTGAGAGTAAGCGTGTCTACTTTTTATTTTTAGTGCTTCCGTCATATCAATATTTATGTATCAATACCTTTGTGGCTACATGAACGGCGCTGGACATGCCACGCCTCCTGATAACAGCTGAAGGCTGACCGATGTGATGAAAAATCTCCAGATTGGCCTACCTCATGTCTCCCCAACCGGCTGCGGGAGTGATATTGAAGATGGGGTGGCCTCGTGGCGCAGTGGATAAGTCGCCGGTTTCCTATGCCGAAGGTCGCGGGTTCGATTCCCGCAAGGGGCGAACGTATGTGACTTAGGTACGAGACTATTGAGGTCACCGAGGGTTTTCTCCGGGCACTCCGGTTTCCTCCCTCCCTTCAAAATAATATTGGATGCAGTCAAATTAATTTTAAAAAAATACAAAACTATTTAACTTTCAGTTTCCTAATAGCGATCTCCCTGCCTTTACACCACGTGTATGCCTTGTATACTGTTGTCCTTGTTGTGTGTCTGTAATATATTTGTTGCACGTGAGCGTGTATGTTGGTATAGGTCGCCGCGCTTTGACTTCGAAATCATTCGAAGTAAAGCGCGTATTAGCATCCGGTATTATTATTATTATTATGTTGATAAATACATATGAAGCCAGATCTCGTGTATGATCTAAATTTTAATTTATGAAATATATTTGTAAACCCTCTTTTTTTCCCCCGAAAGGCGTATGACAGTCAGTACGCCCAACTGAACTGATGCAGTCTTGCCTGGCATTGCCCTGGAGATGTGATGTTTGCGACAAAGGAAACAAATCACATTAGATAAATGATAAACTTATTCTGAATTGAAGTTTGTTTGTTTGTTTTTTTAACCCAGAACACGTGATGTCGACAGCAAAAACAAATTGTACTAGATGACTGATAAACACGTTCGGAGTTGAAATTCTGAGCTTAAATAATAAATGCGTCTTTCTCTATTGAATGACGTATGGTAGCCAGTCACCATGTCCTACAGAAATGATGCAGAAGTGCCCTACGGGACGCGATTGTTGATGGTAAACATGTGCATGTTTTGAGTGAAGGGCGGCAAGCGAAGTGAAACAGGCCTTCGATTAGGCAAAACTGCGAGGAAGGGAAAAGGAGTCCATTTAAACTAAAAGGAACAGAAATAGGACCTATTTTAAAGTGCGAGAGGCGAGAAGGACCCATTTACGCTTGCGACATCCAGCACATTTATAAAAGGATTCCCCACCCCTAAGTCCCCAGGAGAATCAACTGTGTGTAGGTTACAAGTGCAAAAATAGACACGAACTTGCCAAATCTACGAACTAATCTAACCCAACTGTCCCCAGCCTTGTAAGTACAAAGGGTTGGATGGGAGAGGGGGATGGAGCAGAAGTAGTCATTGGCTTGTAAGACTCACAAACAACCTGACTACATACCTAAAACAATCTTTCCCAGTAGCGGTCGATTCCATGCAGAACCCGTACAATTAAGGAATGTTTCAGTTCCACGTTGACGTATAGACACTGTGTGTGTGCGTGCGCGTGTGTGCGTGTGTGTGTATTTGTGCATGGTTGTGTGGGTGGGTGGGTGTGTGTGTGTGTGTGTGGACTTGTTTACACGGCGTTATTTGGACAAACTATAGAACATCTACAGCCCTCGTTGTTTTGACGTCAAAGCAAGGATTTGTTAGGGTTAGGGCTGTTAGAGTTAGAACACTTAGAAGTACTTAAAAATGGGGATGAAATATGACCCATTGTCAACACAGCGTTTGGTGTTTCAGGAAAATCATAAAAACGTGTGTGTGTGTTGTGTGTGTGTGTTTGCCTGCTTGTCTGTGTGTGTGTTCGAAGTACGCGTGGCGACAGGGATAGCGCAGTGGTCAGAGCGCACGACTTGTGTAAGTGCGTCTTGGGCGACGTGGGTTCGAATCCTGACCTCAGCAAACTACTGTGTGACTGCTGTATATTAGTGGCCAGTGCCTTGAGAAAAAACGGAAACTCCGATGGTATGGCCACGTCACCAGATCATCAGGCCTTGCAAAGACCATCCTGCAATGCACAGTGCAAGGAGGTAGAAGAAGAGGGAGACCGAAAAAGAGGTGGGAGGGCAACATTCGAGAATGGACTGGTTCGACACTGAGCGAAACAATCAGGGTTGCTGAAGACAGGGAAAGATGGAGTACGCTGGTTAAACGATCATCTGTGGTGCCCCTACGACCTCCGAGTTACGGGATAGGATATGATAGGATAGGCCTTGAGAAGCTATGTGAGCTTGTAAGTGTGCTACATAGGAGCAATCTCTTTCTTTCTGTCTTTTTATGTGTGTATTATAAGGAAGAGAGCACATTTCCGTTTGTGTGTCTACCAGTCTGTCTGTTTGTCAGTCTGTCTGTAGATCGTCCAGTTCACTCTGGGTGCGTGCTTGGTAAAATGTGGACTGGTGCGGACAGAAAGACATCAGATACAATTACCAACCAATTGTCTGTGCCGCTAGCACGGAAGAATTAAGCGGGCACTGTTGTACAGCCTCATTCGCTTTACTGCTACCGTAGTATACAGTACCTTGTCAAATCTAGCCGCAAGCAGCGACAAGATTTCATGGAGGTGAAAGATAAAGATCGCAGAATTGAACTAAAATACGAAAGGAACGCTAAATGGCAGCGGGACGGCACTACGAACGATTGCTTCCCCAGAAATACAGGTTTTGTTCGTCCATGTTTCTGGAACGACAGCGAAAGGATGCAACGTGTATCTTTAATTCATGTTTCCCCTTGCCTTTAAATGCTGACGTTCAGCTTTATGAATACTTCATAATATTAATATATATTTATAAGAGAAATCTCTTTCTTTCTTTCTTATATATATCAGGGCTCGAAATTAGCGGGGGCCCGGGGCCAAAAACCCGCAAAGTTGATTTCGGGCTCGGAAAATAATTCGTCTGCTACAGCTAGCACTACTCGGCAGTTTCGTATTTGGGCCAAGGGAAGCAACCCACACCGGTGCCCTAAATTTGGACAGAAAAGACAAACAGAGAAAAGAAGCGAAAACCCTTTAATTTTGCACTCAAAAGTTTAATATACACTTCAATATCTTTTTAATATAATAAACAAAAGGCTATGGCACAACATAAGCGCAAAATGTCCATCTTTGCAAGTACGAAAGTATGGCTACATATCGTCGCCATACAGTTGCTAAAACAATCGGCGATGGCGTATTTTCCAATTTTTGGGAAGCGAAAGACGCCAGAAGAAAATGTCGACGAAAGGAAAGAACACGAAAAAGAGAGAAAAAAGAAGTATGAAAAGGAAAAAAGATCAAGGAACTACAATGAAGGGTGGAAAAAAAGATTTCCATGGCATGGCCTTGAAGTGAACGAGGAAGAGTACTGTTAAGTTTAGTTCCCTTTCATGGTTTTGTTTTGAACTTTTGTGCATTGAGGTAAGATTTTTTTGTTAGGTTACTCATATTAAAAATTTAATGATGTGTATTGTGCAATACTCAGTCACAAAACTGAAAAGTGTTATACAAGAGACTCACTTGATTTTTTTCTATTTTGTTTAACTTTAATGGCCATTTCAGGCTCACTAGCCTCTGGAATATGTGTGTCACTGAATGTGTGTGTGTGTGTGTGTGTGTGTGTGTGTGTGTGTGTGTGTGTGTGTGTGTGTTTTCCCCTTTTTTGTTGGTAATGTTTGAAAGTGAAAGAAAAGGCAAATAAAAATGACATCACTCAGCAAAATTGGAAATTCAATTGTTTTTATTTTAGATTATCAGACAAATTGTACTTTCTACTTATTATATTGTCAATAATTCTTTTGTTTTTTGTTTGCATTATTTTTCAAGTTGGGCCCCGAAAGTTGCTTGTGGGCCCTCAAATTTTTCAATCAAGGGGCCCGGTGGCCCCCAAAGAAAAAAGTTAATTTCTAGCCTGTATTTATATATTGTTTACAGGTTATAGGAGGACAGGGGAACAGATGGAGTACGAAGATGGAGTACGATCTGTGGTGGCCCCTAACGACCTCCGTAGTAGAATAGAATAAATAATATATTTAGTAAATTTAGAAACTTTCTGATATATTTTATATGTAAATCTGTAAATCTCCTGAATTGGAACAGTAATGTTGCACATTTGCTACCAATTTTTAGGGAATTTATAAATTTTCCTAGTTCTGTAAAATTTGCACACACACACACACACACACACACACACACACACACACACACACACACACACACACACCAAAACACAAAACACACAATAGTAACATTGTCAATTCTCAGGATATGTGCACATTTCCTAAGCTTTGCACCTTGTTTGTTTTAGTGCCTTTAGTTTACCGTGGCAGGGGAGATCCACGAAATATTCTTGGAGTTATACTGCATAGAGATTTAATACAGACATATAAACTATTGCAGCGACAACAGGGATTTTGAAAGGCGGTTACACAAGAAATCAATTTGACTTGTGTCCGCAAAAGCTCTTCACTTAACAAGATCTTTGCCTTTACCAGACTATCTTTGCAGTCAGCAGTTGGTCAAGAGGAGGGCAAGGATTTGTTAAATGCAATTGTGTAAAAGGTAAAAAAGGTAAAGGTAGTCCCATAGCCTTGTGGCCGTAAAGGAGCGTGATGTTAAAGATCACACTTATCTTGGGCCAGTGTAATGAGGGTGATGCTCCCCGCTGCTTTACCTTCCCCACCCTTAAGAGAGTCGGTACTCAGTCACAGTTGAGTCAACTGGGGGCGTTGTTATTTGTCGCTTCACGTTTTGCGGTCACCTATCCAAATGCTAACCGCACTGGACGGTGCTTAACTTGCGACACAGTAGCGACTCCAACCACTGCGCTATCCGACACCCCATTTGTGTGGGGACAAAAAAAAAGTCAAGCAAACAGATGCAGATGCTTTAAAGAAAAGCTGCTGTGCAATTCTAGGTGCCGCGATCAGCAATCTTGTAAAATTAAGTAACCTAAGTTATAAACAGGCTGAGACAGAGAGAGAGACAGAGAGAGAGAGATAGAGAGACAGACAGAGAGATAGAGAGAGAGACGGAGACAGAGAGTCCAAGCTTTTTTTCCCTTTTAATTATATTATATTTTAATCATATTTTAATTAGGTTTAGTTTAAATCATGTTATAAATTAATAAAGAGAAAGGTAGTACAAATCTATTTCATCTAAATTTGTTGTATTGTGATTCCATCGCATGGACTTTAAAGATCCTGACGCTCATGTCCTAGATGGGTGAGTGCCGGTAATACAAATACATCCAGCATGCACTAGGTTCCATCTCTCCATCCCCGGTCGCCCAGGATTGTGCTCAGTGTCGCTCCCCCCGCGCCTCAGTCGTCCACTTGGGCGTCAGACTATGCGCCCAAAGATTGCAGATGGGCGCGTCGGGCGGCTTGAGTTAGATCCTGTATCGTCCAGCGCCTTGAGCAGCTCTTGAGCTGGAAAAGCGCTATATTAGATTGATTAAATTAAAATTAAAACTATCTATTTGTGATTTTGCAAACACCTTCAGTAAACTTAGAAATTTCCTGGTCACGAACTTCAGGAAATTTACTAATTTCCTGAAATTTGGAAATTTGTAATTTCCAAATTTACAATATATATATATATATTATTTTATACTTACATATTCATAAACAATGTAAGGTAATTCTGTTTACCCAAGAACATGTAATTGTTTCAGAGGCAATATGTCATTTGGAAATGGGCGCAAGACACAGTATTCTGCATAGTATTTTACTTTTGTTGTTGTTGTTGTTGTAGTTGTTGTGGCTGTTGTCTTGTAGTCTTGTTGGTTATATTAAACTTGACTAAAGAATTGCTCAATACGCTGACTGATGGACCTAGCTCAGATTTCGGGCACGTTAAGGGCGAAATGTTCCAAAGAAATAGTATCGCTGCCTGTCAAGGACCTCCAAGGACTATACATTTCTGAAATTTTGGAAAACATCGCCAGGACAAAGACCGTCCAATAGTTGAACACGTTAGTGGGCAACATATTTTTTTTCACTCTTCGTTCTTTTATTCGCCATTCACCACCAGTATTCTTTCTTTCACCCATTGTAACCCTAAACACTCACGCTCGTATTGGTTCAATGGGTCTTGTATAACTCCTTCAAAAGTTTCAACAGTTTTGAGTGCTTCTTCAAGCCGTAGCAACTACTCGATAGTAGTCATTCAAAAAGGGATGAACGACACCTACCCCAGAGTCAAAAAGAGGTTGGAAGAAAATAGTTGGAATGGTACGAGAAGACATAGATAGACCTGCTTGAGAGTAGGAGGAGAGCAATTTTTTTACATTAAATTCCACTCATCCTGACACGAATGTTTGACACAATATATATATATCAAAAACCAAGTTTAACAATGTTTCTTGAGTATCGAAATAGCAATATAGTTTTCACGTTTGCTCGGTCGGCAAGATATCTCTCTCTCTCTCTCTTGCTCTCTCTCTCTCTCTCTCTCTCTCTCTCTCTCTCTCTCTCTCTCACTTATACACAAATTTTTAGTCGCAATGTGTGTTCCCCGGATGCATACAATGTTAAAAGTGTAACAAATTTAAAGTGTTTATCATCCGAGTTTTCAACTACGAACCGAACAATCATAAACCAAATAGCGGGAGAGTTGGTTGAGAAATATTTTTAATGTAATTGGCAGTAAATTATTCAAATTTTTTTATTTCTCTTTTTTTTAAGGAATACTCATAACACAATAAATTGACTTTGTTTAGACGACAAACTGAATTAAATAAACGCGACAAATTGTGCTTTTAGCCTACTAAAATTAAAACCACAAATTCTTCTTCTTCTTTTCTTCTCCTCCTCCTCTTTCTTCATCTTTCTTACTGTCTTTCTTCCTTTCATTCTTTCTGTTTGTCCATCCCTTTCCCCTCCTTCTTTCTCTCTTTTTCCCTCTCTCTCTCACTCCCTCTCCCTCCCTCTCTCTTTCTCACCCTAAGCTCCTATCCCCACATAATTATAACGTCCTCGCGCTTTCCGTCTCTCCCCGTTCATCCCTCTAACTTTTCCCTTTCTTTCATCTCTGTCTAATTGCCCTCCTTTATTGGCGCAGTGAGCATTTATTATTAGTATTTATTTATTTATTTATTATTGTTAGTATTATTATTTTTATTATTATTAGTAGTAGTAGTAGTAGTAGTAGTAGTAGTAGTAGTAGTAGTAGTAGTAGTAGTAGTAGTAGTAGTAGTAGTATTATTATTATCGTCCATTCTAATACAGCGCACTTGTGAAGACGCGATATCTCCACGACATAAGAAGACTTTTTCGTCGCCATTATCATCATCATCATAATGATCGTCATCATCATCATCAGCGTGACTAATATAAGGAATATTGTGAATGTGCCGCACGGCGAAATGCATTCCTTGTACATTAATTATAAATCACTGGGCAAAAAAATTGCTGAATCGGAATCGGAATCGGAATCACCACCAACCATCACCACTACCATATTTGTCATAAATTTCTTTGTGTGTCTTACAAAGTAATTATCCTTTTGATCAGAAGATTCCTACAAATTTGATATTAGTTTGTAAACAGTTTTTAACGTTCCAATTTCACGTACACACACATTCATCAAAAGGCCTTTCTTTTACAATTACACAAGTTGAGACAGAGAGGTAAGCTTGAAACACTGAAAACGTAAAATACACAACAGTGGGAACACAACACCAATTTACGTTTTGCTAATTTTATGGTTCTCTTCTTTCTCACTCAAGGTAGTAGAATAATAATTAAAACGGAATTCAAGAAAACTATATTCAAGAAAACTATAAGTCCTAGAGTAAGAAAATAATAAGTAGCTGAACTATAATAATTATGAATTTCTCTCTCTCTCTCTCTCTCTCTCTCTCTCTCTCTCTCTCTCTCTCTCTCTCTCTCTCTCTCTCTCTCTCTCTCTCTCTCTCTCTCTCTCTCTCTCTCTCTCTCTGAAGTAATCCCATTCCGGTCTGACAGACAATTACGTTTATCAAATTATGAAAATATTTTATACATTTACAAAATTCGTTTCAGTATTATATTTCAGCAAGTAAATCATAAAATATAAATATATTCAAATTACCGTGTCTTATGTGAACGGAATCCAGAATCACCACAGTGAAAATTAGAAATAGCCTACACCACAATTATATTTCCGAGTCACAAAGAATTGCATTCACTCCTTTTTCACATTCTATCTTTCACTCCACTATTTCTCTATCCTAGTCCTATTTCATACGCCCAATCACAGACATTCTCAGATGCTTGCGAGAACAGCCTTCTGAATGAATGAACGAATGAACATTGAGGTTTAACGTCTACACCCACCATTGGCGATATGGCAGACGGGGATAACCATCCCAGGGAAACAGCATTCTGTTACTGTAGATTATAGTCACACGACACCGAAGCGTATAGGCGACTACTGGTCACATTATTCTGACACCAGCGAACCAGTTGAAGGTAAGGGGAAAATAATATGGTCACACATTGGCCAATCCGGGATTCGAACCAGGTACCTTTCGGTTACTAGTAAGACGCTCTACCAACTGAGCTACCCGGCCCCACAGCCTTCTGTTGTTGTTGTTGTTTGTAGATTATAATCACACGACACTTTCGCATATAGGTGACTACTGGACCGATTTATACTGACATTAGCGGGCCAGTTGTTGGTAAAGGGGAAAATAATATGATCACACGTTGACCAATCCGGGATTCGAACCAGCGACCTTTCGGT